>VWZN01003377.1:18758-38478 GCA_013396955.1 Regulus satrapa
TGTTACCAGGCTGCTTTTCAGTCTCTGCTTATCATGGTAGCCATGCTAAGGAAAAACAACTAGCATGTGGCTGCATATAGTCCATTCCTTCCCCCTGCCCAGTACTGTTCAATAGCAGTGGCATTTCTAGTCTCAGGCCCTCTCGGGAATGCAAAGAAAAAATTCAGCTGGGCTGGCCTGGGGCCCCCTGGCCATGCGGCCCAGGGCCAGCATTACCTCCCCTCCCACCGGAAGGAAAAGAAGAGCCTCCCTTTCCCAGGATTTTGATTTTAAAATGTGTATCTCACAGAGTACCCTTTTCTGATTGGTCTGTTACTTCTGTGGGCTGCGTTCTATCTGAAACCAGCACAACTGCTCAGCAGAATACTAATAAAATCCTACCCAAATCCTAACCTAACACATTCTTGGGCACGGTCATGGGTTAGGGTCACTGATACAGAATCTTTTCCATTCTCAGGCTGCTTGTTGTGAAGTAGTGATGACAGATAACTGCACAGCCAGGGTTGGGCAGGCCAGACCAGTGCTCACCTCCTCCTTCACCTTAGACACTTCTGTTGATTTAATATTAAATTTGGTTTGGTCACTGGATCTGCATATCAGCTCTGCTTCTAAAAGGGTTGATTACAAGATGCCTATGAATTTTCAATGGCCAGGACCTGTGTGAATTAAGAACTAGCAATTGCAATAACTGAGAAAATTTGTATGTGAATGTCCTTATGAAGGGAAGACAATTCTGAAGCAGTGGTACTCATCAAGATCCATAAAGTGATTCTGTAGTCCTGTTTATTTTCCTAAGTGCTTGTGCTTTGCATTTTAAGTCATGCCTACCAAGGTGATAACAGATGCATTTCCTGCAGGGCATAATTACATCTTTGCCACCAGACATGGGTTAAAACAGTAGCTTGAGTGCAAAGACAACTAGTCCTTGATATGCCAGAAGCTGTTGAAGCCGCTGGGAAATGAAGTTACTGAACATGGTCTTGAACTTGTGAAAACACCCAGTAAGAGATACCCTGTTGCACGAAGAGCCCCACTAGGAAAACAAGTGACCAGAGATGTCTGTTGGCTTGCATGAGTGTAAGGGTCTAAAGTTACAGGAGTGTAAAAGCTGCATGAAAATGTCTTTCAGGATCAGGCTATAGATGCCTACTGTGACCCATTTTTTAATTTTAAATATTTTTTCTCCCTATGGAGGTAGTAGGTATTAGGTTTTTTAGAGACTGAAAGCAGGCAGCCTTGACAAGTATAATATAATTCTATGGGATTTGTAAAGTTAGAAAGAATATTGACATTTCATGCAAAAACATCAGTAAGTTTCTTTGTATCAGCTGTTTTATGATTGCTGTTGATTTACATAGGTATAATGTCTTTTCCTCATTCTGACTAGATGCTTCCTCTTCTCCCATAATCTTGTGGCCTATAAATTTTAAAACTTGTGTTGGAGTTTTCCTTTCTCTCTTAAATTTTGCACAGGAGAACTCAGACCTAATGGGTGTCTCTAATGTTCTGAAGGAAAAGGAGGGTAAATAATATTTATGAGAAGTCAGATCAACTTTCTTTATCCTTGAATCTCAGACAGAGAGATGTCTTTTTTGACCAAACTGCAAGATCAGATACAGCAGATGGGACTCAATTCCCAACTCAGCCTCAAAGAGGCTCTTTCAGTAGTTATCTGTAGATGAACTGATTTTCCTGGGGTTCAAGAACAGATGAGCAGCTAGGGGTATTTGTATAAATCTTCATACTTTTTGGAGCACAACAGCAAATTAAGTGCTTTTGGCAAGATCCACAAAGTTCTGGGCAGATGTTTTGTTTCTGCAGAAAAGTTGGTTTGGGTTTGTGTCTGGGTTGAGAGAAGGGAATGAGTCAGAAATGTTGGATACTCTGATTCACTGTAGTATCTAAATCTACTTGTAGTTGTCTGAAGATCATAAAAAGTCTACCTCAGCTTCTTCTCATGGTGTGAACCATTCTAGAGAGTCCTTTCATGTCAAAAATTACACAAAATGGCATTTTTTTAGGCAGAAAATGAAAGGGCTGAGACAGGCAACTGCTTAAGCTGACACTGCTCTCAAAAGAAGGACAGTCCCAGGAGTTTGGTGATCTTCACTGTTGGGCAGGTCTTTAGAGGAGACACAGATCACAGCTATATTTTAGGAATAACCTGTTTTGTTGTTAGCAGAATCAGACTATAAGTGATAGCAGATTGTTAATTCACCTAATGTACTCACCCATGTAGTTATTAGCCCCTCACTCACAGCTGACCGTGGGGTCAAACTGGCAAATGTGGCTGCCTGGCAGGTGTCTATAAAATTCCTGAGTATATTCTGGTTCATCAGGGGAGTGTCTATTTCTGCATACAGCAGCTGTCATACTCCTGGATAAAGTCTGAACCATGTAACCTCTCATTGCTGCCAGGGGTTCCAGCAGACTGCTGTTTGTTGAGTTTATTAATTTTGTTAATTCTGTTGATATTGTTCATATTGTTTATTGTTTTATTATTCTGGATTATGCATCACTGCCAGTGTATTGTGCAGATAAACCCCTGGAAAAATTTCAGGCACTACCTTCTCGGTACATACCTTTCTTCTCTTGTTTTCTGGTGAGAGCATCACCTGACCAGTGTTTCATGGCTTATTATTGGGGCTGGATGTTCTTAAGGTCAAGCAGGAGAGAAACATTGACAGAATCACCTTGAAGGATGAATGGCTGGAAGGATCTTTTTCTTCTTTTCCACTGAGTTTGGACATCACATATCAAACTGGAGCATTTGGAGTTTTTTGAAGTGATTTTTTTTAAGCCTTTAAACAAATTAGTTATTTAATTAGGAAAAAATAATTCCTGGATTTCTAGCCTGCAACTAGAATTTCAACCTTTTTTTTTTTTTCTTAAGTTTCACTGGTGAACTTAAATGAACTTGAAATATGCCTGCAGCTCTGGCACTAATATGTCACCAATGGGGAGCAGTAACTGACAAAAGTTAATGCAGTTAAAGTTAACCTGAATGCAGTCAGGACCATCTTTCCTCAGCTAAAAATATGATTGACACTTATCATTATCTGTTGAAAAATTCCACATCTTAAAAATGTGTAATAGGTAAACAACAGTTTTTTGCTGCATTCCCAAGCTGAAAAAGCAGCTTGCCAGGCAATTTTTTGGCAGAAAGCAACAAAAGCTTACTATTACACTTGCAAACTAAGTGAGAAACAGTAAAAGTGTACTGGTGTAAGAAAAACACACGCAGACTAAGCTTCACTTGATCTCTGATGAAAAATGGCACCTTATATTTAAACAGATATTTATTTTTTATGATTTTTATGCCTGTCATCTTCAATTTCTTTTTCAAAACATCTTGCTGACATTTTTTGAGAGTTTTTTCAAGCTTCTGAAAACCCATCAGTATCTCTCACACTCGCATAGTCTACAGGGCTTGACTGATAGCATCACTATAATGTCTTTTACATTTTTTACATTCTTTTACCAGTCTTTATGTCTGGAAAATGATGAAGTTAAAATTTGGTACCCCTTGATGACCTTAAATGAAAAATTTGAAATTAGATTTTTAGAGTGTCTTCTCAATTATTTTTTTTCTTATTCATTATGCCTGTGATACAGGAGTAAGAAAAAAACAACCAAGAAAACATGCCTGGATTTGGTGTAGGAAGGCAAATTTGCTTGTGTTGGTGCTGTTATGCAAATGTGAACCGTTTTGCAGTTTAGTTCTTAAGTTACGGGTTTTTAAGTCAGAGAGGGGAAATCCCATGTGTAATCTTTGCTGAATTGGGAGAAGCATCTCTCATATGTTACTAAATCCAGAGGCAATGATGGGTGAGGGGGTGTGCACTGAGTTTCCTTCCCCAGCAAAAGGCATTTGTATTGAAGACTCTAAAGATGAGCTGTTGGGCCAGAGTCCTTCAGAGATTCACTATTGCACTGTGGTGGCTACCTGTGTTTGTGCTATGGGACAGGACAGAGACTAGGCTTGTGGCATGGCCATGGACAAAATAAAATCCCTTGATTTAGCTGTCTGTGATTAATGCTTAGTGCTACTGGTCATTGTCAATGGTAGGGATGAATATTTCAAATAAAGGTTGGCATTTATTGCAGAGCTCCTATGCCTATTTTGGAAGAAATTTTAGCTTTGGTCTGGATATACAAATAGTGAATGTTAAAAAGCAAGATTAGTAAGAGGCCAGAGGCTCAGCTGGGAAGAGGCAGAAGAAAAACAATGAGATTTGTCTTCTGTATCTTCAAGTGGATCAGACTGTGGTATCTGTAGCAAGATATTAGGCATACTGCTTGTTGAATTAGGCCTGTGGGAAGGTCTGTTGGATTCCTGAGCAGAAAAAAAATGGGCAAGTGAAGATTCATAGCTCTGAAACAATTTTTGCACTGTTTACTAGACAGCAGGGCAGTCAGGTACAGTGTCCTCTGGAGGTTTTGGAGGTACTGGTTGCATTCACAGCATTTTGTAGAGGAAGAGTGCCAGTCTTCTCAGCCCATCCATCTTCTTGTTGCCTTTGTCTAGGGGCTATTCTTCAAACAGAGCCATTTCTAGCAGCCTCATTCTCTACTCCTACCCCGTCCTCTTTTGGCTGTGCTGGCTTCTAACAAATAAACAGTAAAACAAAATCCTTAAAGAGGACTGGAGGTTAATATCCCCTTAATACCCTTAATCTGACTGCTCTTTGCTGTCTCATAATTCATTCTGCATGTCTCACATGGGCCATCACCATGGATGGCTGGTTTCTATGACTGCCTCTGTTTTGTCCCCTTAACTCTGTTTTCCTGCAACTTGAAACATATCCAAACATTTTTATCTGAGCTATCTTAATTTCTAGTCCTGCAGAATTTATTGTTTTTTGGTATAAATATAGATTCTTTGGAAATCTACAATTAGTAGGAAAAAAACTTTAGTAGGTGTTTGGTTTTAGGCCACTGGGTATTTCTTAGATGTACTTGGTTCCAGCTCACTTGTATAATAAACATTAAATGATTGTAGTGGTCTAAGTCTATAGTTCCTGCTATATAACACGTTTTTCATTTATCTCTTTCTGTCACTGTTGGATGGGAATTGAAATGTTTAACTGTATGATATGGTCTCTTACTAATGGCTCACAAATCCCTCTCTGGTAAGTGGGTGGCCACATCACACAATAAAATTCATCTCCACTGTGGAAACCTCTCAGGGGTTTGGTCACACTGTCCAGAATAAACTTTTTTTTTTTCCTTAGACTCTGGTTTATCTCAGAGTATCTTAGCTGGACCAAAAGACAGATTTTTTTTAAGCTGTTTTTATATTTAAAAAGTTAACCACTAGCTAGAATGGGTTTGCTGGGGTTTGTCAGTCTGAAATATCTGTTCTGAGTCCTGAGTGTCAAAATGTGTATTTTTAAACTGACATTTTGGGGGCATTATTTTTTTCATGGAAAGTTCAAGTACATTCAACTATCCATCTCTTTTTGGCATGCAGCCAAACTCATGAAATTTCAAAATGAGCAGAAAACCTTTATTTTTCTTGTTGTTATTGTTGCTGTTGTTATTATCATGGTCCTCCTATTTAATTCTGTCTGTGTAATTTAGTTCTTACACACGTCCCAGGGCCAGCAGCATCAGTAGTCAGTAAAGTTACAATTCTGTAAGTTACGGGAAAGGTGTGGATTTAGGATGTCTCATTGAAGCCTTGGTGCTGTTGTCAAGTCAGCTTTTCACAGCCCTGCCAACCCTTTGACTTTTTGTACTACTTTCCTCCTTTTGCTCTCATCCTGACTGATCAGGACAACTTGAATATAGCAAGGCCCACCGTGCCGCTGTAATTGTAAACCTATGGAAACAGCATGGTGTGCCAAGGAGTGCATGTTGGTGAAGAAGGGAAATCTCTTGACAGAGTTAGACAGAATAAATGAACTTAGCACACTGTCTTGGCCAAATTCCAGCCTGACTGTAATTTAATGTGTTAATGCAGTGCCTGTAAAGCTTTACACATCAAGAATGCTAGGATAGAAAAAAAAAATCAGACAAGATGTGTTGGCTCTTTTTCTCTTCCTTTTTTCCTCCAGTTTCCGTAACATTTGTCTGGTGTTTGGATAAACTTGATACTCTGCAGCTATTCATTATCAGCCTTCCAGGGATGATGATTTTACCAGATCCCAGCATCTGTTCCAATGTGTGATGAGCCTTTCAATGAAGACTTTTTTCCTAATATCTAATCTAGTTGCTCCCCTGGTGCAACTTGAAGCCATTTCCTCTTGTCCTGTAACTTGCTGCCTGGGAGAAGAGACCAACCCCCACCTCACTAAAATGTCTTGATATCAGTATGGCTTCAAAATACTCTTTCTCCCTCTTTGTGTATGGCCAAATCCTTCCTCTGTCACCTGCTTCTACATATTCCCTTCTTGCATCTTTTCAACCCCTCTTCCAAATAAGGTATTTTTATGGCCTTTGCAGTTAAACATCACTCTTTCATTTTTTTTTTCCTGTTTCCTGCCTTGACTTCTTGTACCATTGGCTAAAAAATAGCAATATAGATGCTGTAGTTTAAATAATTTCTTGCCTAAATGGTCCTTACACAACAGAGATTGTGCAGATAGTGTGTTAGTGTGAGGTGACATTATTACTTCTCTGCCCCATCATGTGGAGAATTCCCTAGTCATATAACAAATAGGTAGAAACTGTCACTGAAGGCAGATATAAATTTTTGCCTATTTTTTCTATGGAAAATTTAAGAAGACTTAGCTCTAGCTGCTCTAAAGATAAATAATGCCTAATAACCTGTCACTCCAGCATTTCAATAACACTGCTCCAGCCAAGGTGGCAAACCCTCCATGAAATGCAGTGTGTGCATGCTCCCCTTTCCACCCTAAATCTTTCCAGACAGGCCAGGCAATTCAGGGGGAGTCTAGCTTCATCTCACTGAATATCAAGGCAGCAGTATAGAAAATCAGCTGTATGCATTCCTTGCCCTAGGCTAGGCTGTGATGAGTGCACATTCACCAAGTATCTATGTGAAGGACTTTGAAGCAGACTTGAAATGATAGCATCAGAGTCCCAATATTGCAGAGTTTCTGGACTCTGCACAGGGATTTGATGGTGGGAATGCAGTGCTTGCAGTCCAGGGAGAGACATAACAGCACTGCTGCCTCAGCACTTGCCACAGCAGCTCCTCTGATGCTGAGGCACTCAGGCTGCTCAGGTCAGTGATTTGTGTCCCTGGATGCTCTGTGTGAGCCCATGTGTGTCTGTGTGTGTGGGGAAGAAAAAGTCTGCAGCTACTCTACAGAGTCTGTAGAGCTGGCCTAAAGGGATGGGCCAGAATAGGTGTGTGGAGGGGCCCTTCAGAATGCATTTGTGGGTAGTGAGATGATGCCTTTGCTGTGTGGGTCTTTCTTAGGCACTCATTGGGTTTTTTTTTGAGGCATTGTGGTACCTCAATTCTTGCTTAAAGGAAGACAGTTGCTGTATTTATGGCAGAAATTTGTGGCCATTGGGATTTGTCTCTATGAGCAAAGGCTCAGTTAACAACTGGCTTCTTCTAAAGGACTATGAATTACTGCTTTTCTGGTCCCTAGTGTTTTACTCCAGGTTCTCTAATGCATTGAAATTGGTATTTGCCCTGTGTAAGTTTATGCTCAGAGACCTGTTAGCCTCCATCTGTAACTCTGCTGGTTAATGGAGTGAAGCAAGCACAAAACAATGTGAGATGTTCCCACTCCTACAGGTCTCCATTAGCTCTGTCTCAGGCCCATGGCCTCACTTACATGCCTGGTATATCTCTCAGAATGACCACGCCTTTTCCACCCCAAATCCAGACAGCTGAATAAAGCATGATCCATTTGCCTCACATCCACAGACTGTACCTGTTCCCCAAATCCAGTTACACCATGATCTATACTCAGGCAAGCATCTAAACTCATTTAGTTGGAAATGGGCTGTGGTAATGCATGAAGGTCCCAAATATTGGAGAAGCCAGCTATTGGCCATTCTTATCTGTGAAGACCAGCTAGGGTGGCTTGCAAACCCTATCTCCACCATCCTCTCCCCACCTTAGGGTCATCTAATAGGTTCGGAGAACTGTCACTCTCCGTCCAAGACCCTAGGGTATAAAAGGTGTGGTCAAAAACCCCTCTTCCTCTTTTCTCCCTTTTCCTTCTTCCATCACCCATGCAAGGAATAAACATCTGAAGATAACATCTCGGAGAAAGGAGCCCTGGTGTCTTCATTCTGGTTGTTGCAGTGACTACCCTCTCCTCCCTGAGAACTAGCCAGGATATCAGGGGAGAGGCTAGGGTATTGTAACAATGGGCCTTCTGCCAATCCCCTTGGAGTTGGGGATCAGCGGGGCTTTTCCTTGTTTAGCAGACACAATCTCAGAATAGTGTTTCCCCTCTCGTTTGGTACCTCTAAAATAGGATGATGTGGTGTCTGTTGAGAAAAGAGGCTCTGGATATGCTGCCCATGAGATTTCATTGTAAGCTGATGAGCATACTTACCTACAGCAAATACCACTGCTGTTAAAGAAGGGTTATATACAGATGAGGAGCTAGCTTAGAAAATATTTGCCTAATATTTTACTGGAGATATATTACCATTAATGAGCAACTAACTCCCAGCAAATCACATCCAGGCAATCAGAGTACAGCCAATAAATACACCATCAGGGGGGAAAAAAAATGGTGCTTTGATGACTCCTTTATCCTACAACTTCTGTCCAAAACCTCTATTTCAGATGACAGGCGTGTAAGACAGGCATTTGCCCTCAGACTCTTCAGATTTGTTCTGTGAGTCATCAGGCTGACAGTTTTCAAAACACTGTTTAAAAATAGAGAAAGAAATGGATGTTTGACATAGGTTTGACCCTTGCAGTACTTAAATATGGTGATGACTGGCACAATTTTGCCCTGTGCTTTGATTTGAAGGTAATGAACAGCCCCGATAAGCTTTAACTGCAGAGGGCACAGTGCAACATCCTTTATTGGGAAGAAGAAAGGAACAAGAAGACCTTAAAGCATATGTTTCCTTGGAGTCTAGAATGAGTTTTGCTCAGAACAGTCTTCTGAGCAGGTAAGTCAGGCGGATGTCAAACAGGGTTTGGTGGTGCCACTGATGAGTTTCTGCTTCAGGCTGGGACTTCATATGAGCTGTTAGGGATGGATTTTACTCCAGATTCACAGAATTTTATACTTCTCTTACATATTTAAAGCCCATCCCAGAGTTTTGCAGCTTAAAGGCATCTTCAAATTGCCATTTATAGCTGATGCCCTACTGTATTCCTTTATCCTACTACAAGGCAAAGTCTTTGACAGTATCAGTGAGTCCCTGTTGGAAGGGAAGCCAGAAGAGGCTGCAGTGAAAGTTCTTTTTCTATACATTCCAGAGGAAGCCCTCAGGCTTAACTAATGTTTGAGACATTAGTTAATCAGTTGGTATGGTGTAGGGGTCAGCTGTGTATTGGCCTTCTACTGATGCTGTAACAACCCTATCACTGTGATAATATGTTAGACCTAATTAATTTTCCCTGTTTTCCACCACCTGGTTCTGCTTAGACCAAGCAGTAATGAGCAGTTGACACTAGTTAATGAGCTTCTGCAGCAAGAAATTCCATTTTTTTCACTGACTAAAATGACTTATTTCTTCTGGGTATCATGTTCCCCCTCCCTGGGATATTTGGCACCATCAGTTCTTCCCATTGATCATTGGGTCAAGCAGTCCACCTTCACCAGTAAGAGACTGCAGCAGTGGGTACTGTCCAGAACTGCCCTCCTCTACTGAGCAGGTGTGCTGCAGTCTTGTCCACAGCTTTGCACACTTTTCTGGAGACCAGTTCAGCTCTTTTACTGGTGACATGCCCAGCCAGCCAACCCAAGTAGTCCATGCTCTGCAGCCGTGGTGTCACCTTCTTTGCAGTCATGGGCTTTGTAAAAGTGCTTTTGAGTCCTGCAAAAAGGTGAGTCCTGCTTTGGTAGGGCTACTATGGTAGGTCTTCCTCAATTGTCCAAGATTATAAAATCATGAAATGGTTTGGAATGGAAGGGACTTTAAGATCATATAGTTCCTATCCCACTGCCATAGGCAGGGACACCTTCCACTAGACCAAGTTGTACAGAGCCCCATCCAACCTGGCCTTGAACCCTTCCAGGGGTGGAATTCTTGTTAATAAAGATTTTGGTATGGACTGCTCATGGGAAAGATGATCTACTCTGTGCCCAGATATTTAGGAACTGTATCACCCTTTTTCTGCTTTCCCACCAGTGCTTTAGGCATCATTACCTTGCTTTGTGCCAGCTATACAGTTCTCTGATTATAGTGAAATGAACAACTTACTTATGCCAGCTAGACACCTAAATTCTTCTAGAAATCATGGTGAAATGACTTCCTTAAGATGGGTTTGGCACTTGGACGTATTTGTATTGCAGAAGTACTGCTCACCTGCCATGTAGCTTTGGTCCCGAATAATTTTCCCAACTGAGAGAAAGTGTCTTTCAAACCACAGGTAGTGAATGGAGAACTGAGTATAGATAATTGGCTGTCTGTGTGAAGGAACCATTAAAAGGCAGTGGGAAAAATGAGAAAATGTGATCATTAGGGACATACCCTATATCTGGCCAAGGCAAAAGGCTGCTAAAGTTTGCCACCACTGCCTGAATTTGTTATCACAGCATGTCTAGCTTCCTATAATTTTAAGTACTTTCTGTCTCCAATCCATTTTATAAAGATTGTTTTCTAAGTTTCTCTTGTTTCTGCATAATGTAGTCTGGGGAATTGGCTCAGGCTGACCTAGAGAGAAGATAAAGAAGGAAGTCCTTTAATAGGAGACCCTGCTCAAAATCAATTGTTTGGATTGTCTCCCTCTTTTGAATCTATCGGAGAAAACTAAAGCATCATCTTGAATGTTAATATGAATAACTATTCTTGTGATTGTGCATGTAAAACCTTGTGGGCAGAATTTTTTCCCTGTAGTCTCAGCTGTGGCTTTCAGAGTCATATGGAGGCTCTGTGGTCCTCTGTAGATTGCAGATAGTACCATCTGTGTCAAAGGCAGTGTTCCCATTATTTTACTGCCTCTGCCGGGGACTGACAATGTTCACATGGCCTCCCTGGAGCCCACAAATCATCTGCAAAGATATTCCTGGAATGGCCAAACCCCAAGGTTCTTGAGTGTTGGGATCCCATAGCACAAGTGAGTTTATGCTCCACTAAGCTGCTCCCAATGCATTTATTACTGTCCTCTTTTTCTCCATGGCTGTGCAGTGATGTCATAAACATGGAATAATCATTTAATTAGAAAAAAATATTCTGACAAATATTGACCGAGATGCCAATGATACTGAATTCACAGCAGAACTGTGGTTAGAAGAAAGTGGCTGCACTGCACCAGAGTGAATCTTCTTGGTGGCAACTTCCATGTCAATGTAAAGTCAAAAAGAAATAAAAGAGGGCAGGATGGAAAAAGCTGTCTTATTCTTAGTAATTTTTGAAACTATCCTTCTTATTCCAGACTTGTGTCTGTGTTGTGTGATAGACATGATAATATCTCAAGACAAAATAAAAGCATAATAATTCTCTTTTACTATTCTGCTCCAAGGAAAAAAGACAAATTATGCCTTGTGAAGAAGCCATTTGCTATAAAGTGTAAAAATGCTTTAATATTAATATTTTATAATAAAATTAATGACATATTTATAAACACGCTATCAAGCATTTACAACTGAACCACAGCTGAGAGCTTGGACTGGAATAAATAAGCAAGGACACAGCTAGTATGAAATATACAGCTTAATTTTTATAATTGTGTGTGCTTTATTCTTTACACAAATGGAATGGATGCACAGAGTATTTACACATAACAGGAGTGTAAGCTGGACAAGGTGTTTTGTAAACTCCAGTTCAGATTCTGAGTACCCCACACTACAGCTGGACTGAGAAACACCCTGCTAAAGAGATGCGCGGTGGATATTGTGCTGGAGGGAGCAGCTAAGTGCATACAGGCTGCTGCACTCAGAAATTCAAACTGGCCAATTCAAATTTTCTAGCAAAAATATTAAAAGACTGCTATCCCACTAAGAGCCAACAGTGTTGCCCTTTCCCCCCCTTTTAAAAAAATGCTTTTCCCCCCCACCAAAGATCTTGCCTGGCTCCTGTCCCCAGAAATGCTGGGCAAGTTGCCTGTGCTGTAGGGCCAGAAGGTGTAAGCTGCTAATGTGGTGTGAGAGATGATGGATCGCCTCTCATGCTTTTCACCTTAAAAAGAGGCCCTTTGACAGAGTCTCAAAAAGAGCCAATGAAGTGGTAGTTCCCATAGCTCTTGGTGAGATGTCAGCGCAGCTGAAACCTTCTGCAATCCATTTGGCCCTTGGGGTGCCTTCTTGTTAGCAATTTCACAGCACTGGCCTCAAAAGGATCTTGGTCCATGACTTGGCCCTCTGGGTGTTACAGTAAAATAAGCAGTAAATAATGATGCAAAGTGCTGAGCTGCAGTTTAATCAGATGGCCTTAATGTTTCACAGAGATGCAAAAAATCAGTGTTTACCCTCAGGTGGTATAAATGGGATGGACTGCACTGAAATCAGGAAGTCAGAGGAGTGACTGATTTCCACTGGCTGAGGAGCTAGGCTAGATATATGCTGGATAGATTTTAGATATTATCTGTTGTTGGCTTTGCTGATTTGTGTACTAGAATGGAAACTTCATTTTTTTAGCATAATGACCTCATTCTTATTTCTGAACCAATTGACAAAATGTCTGATTTTTAATGGAAAAGAAAGAAGTTTATTCCACCAAGGAATGGTCTTGCGCACTTGAATTCAGTTGCACAGTGAACCACATGCATAACATGACAGGCAAAATGTTCAAGAGGGAAAGTATTGAGATTAAAAGCTGTGAAGGATAAAAAACCCCACTTTCTGTGAACACAGCAGATATTATGGCTTTAAATCTGCATCTGAAAAAGGAGGTTGATACTTTTTCCTCAACACGGTTTTTCCTACAAATATCCTCATGTATTTTCACTCACTGAATCCTCTGGTCAAGGATACAATTTAAAAACCAAAAATTAAAATATAAGAAAACCAAACCAAAAATACAATTTGATGAGGTGCTGCTGAGCAAGTAAGAGTGAAGGTGTAACGCCACCAATTTCTCCTTAGAAAACAAATGTAAATAGGTAGGTGGATGTTAGATACCTAGGACACTGTTGCTGGCTCATAGTGGTTGCTAGCTCAGGTACCACACTGCTCTCCATGATGAGGATTTGTAATTTCAGTGCAATGGAGAGTTTTCTTATCCTTTACTTTCACTGGGTGGTTCCTAGGTCCCTATCCAGACTGGAGCATCAAACCATGCTAGCTAAAAACACAATTACATCACAGAATATTGATCTAGAAACAGCCCTTACTACCAAAGAAATTACAAAGTGCTAGCATGGGCAGGGTACCTCTGTAGGAAGGGGGATTAAGCAAGAAAGAGGCTCTTTCACTGGTTGATGGTCAGACCATAAGACCAGTGAAGAAGTGCCATTCCACTGAGTCCTGTTAGCAAGCTCTCAATGAGTCAGTGCATGGAAGATTTTTTGTTTGATTGTTTTGTTTGTGGCAAGGAAAAATAATTAGGTTGTAATATTGCACATCTGCACAAAGTTAGCAAGATGTTAATTGTGATCATTCAAGGGTGGACAAAAAGCTGTGATAATTTTGTTTCTGCTTAGACCCTATGGTGCTACACATTGTGCCAGAACATGAGATATAGCACCAGGGGTGTGATCTGGCACTTTTCCTAAAGGGTCCAGCATTTGCATTGGTCTCATGGTTAGATGCTCCCAAGTCTTTTACATGGACAGAAAAGGAATCTGATTATGCTAAGCTGTGTTAGCACCAATATGGAGTCAGACACCAGTTATTGTGGGTTGTGAGTTTGGACTTACTATCTTTCACCAGATGTAATTTTGCATGAGTGTTACACTTTTTTTTCCTCCTCCCACTACCACCCAGTATGATCTCAACAGCTGCAATGCAAAAATGGACTGCAGCTCTGAGCATACTGCAACATGGAATGCAAAACATCAACACACAAAACAAATGGGGGTACAAATACTAAGGGAAATAAGACCTCTCACTGATTCTCTTGATGGTTTGTTTTTAAATATAGTTTTTATTAAAAAAAAAAAAAAAGTGCAGTGTCAACTCTAAAATGGAAGCACAAACAACAGAGAGGGAAAAATAAATAATGTTACTACAGTAACCAAGGACTGATGGAAAAAATTGATTGTACTCAGCTGTAGTGTTACTGTTCACCATAAAGCACAGCACATGACAAAGCAAAACAGTTACTAGTAGGATAGTACCATAAAAGGCTGCATGCTGAACTAAGAAACAAAGAAGCAGATGTGATTGATTGCTTAAAAACAGAGCTGAAAATTAGAATGAAATTCCTGCTTTAGGATACTTGGTTTTTCAGGTCTGGTGGGCTATTTCCCAACCTGGGGCAATAGTATTTTGCTAGCATGGAAAAATCCATACCTTCCAAAGATCTGGGGTCACTCTGTGGACTTCTGCAGAATTATCCAAAATCAAAGCATTCATTAATTAACATCTTAACCAAAAAAAAAAGAAAAATGTTTCTAGCCCTTCTTGTTACAAAACTCTTCTGGAGACTTAACTGAAACCCTTGTTTATAAATCTGTGCTGACCAGGCAAGAAAAATAGTTAAAGAAGTGTGAACTTCTCAGAGTTACCATAGTTGGGCAGTAAGCATGAGAGGCCCTCTCAGGGCCAGTAAAACGCCCAGACTTTTAACCCTGTCAGTGCTGGTGGCTTTTGCAAACATCCAGCTCATTGCGCTGTTCGCAGAAGGTGGCTGGGTAGACCTGTCAGCTGGACAGGGTGTAGAAGTGTAAGCTTCAAACAGGCAAGTGCCAGAGGAGTCTATTTAGCATGTGCCCTTAAGACATCCATAAGCATTAGGGTTGCTGTAGCCACCAGCTACAAGCATGGCACTCCTGCAGTGCAGCAGAGCCAGGAGTGTGGATTTTATAGAGAACATGGTCCAGCAGCAGCAAAGACAATTCAGTTTTACTGTCATAGCATCTATTGCAGTTGTCCCCTTGAAAGTCAGTAAGGAATGGCATCACTATATAAAAGAAGGGCAATGTGAAATGAGAAAAAAATACATCCTTCTCCCTTTCCATATATCCCAAACTGCAATTCCACAGATTTTCCCCAAATCCCTCGCAAATGTCTAATGCCTCAGTATTTGCCTTTAAGACCCTTGTTGACTGTGAAATGAATGAAGATACAAGTTCGTTGGTGACTGGCCTGAAAAGAGAGGAAAGATCAAATGCTTTTGTTATTTCCCTGAGGGAAACAGGAATAATCATAAAAAATTTGGGGATTAAGGGTGCCTCTTTCCTAAGAGAGAAATTATTAACTGCATTTAAGCACTGACATTTTGCTTCTGAATAGTTGTCCCTCTCAAAGGTTCATTATCCTTTTGTATTCAGAAAATTCCTACAGGGCAGTGAGTTCAAGAGATCTTTCCATATGAGTTCATCATGATTAAACAGAGGCAAGGAGAGGATTAAATTGAGAGAAACAAAAGATGACAACTACAATTTAAGGAATTATGTTGTTGTCATTAATAATAGAGGATTTCTTATGGAAGAGGTATAATGCAATTTGATGATCCTCTTTACATTTGACAGTCACACAAGGGTGTAAATATTTAATCTTTCAATTAATTAATCTTTACAAAATATCTTCACAAAAACATTTTACCAATAGAAATTAGTTTCTATACATCAATATATTTTTATTTTTATAAATTATTCCATCTTTAAGTGCCTTCTATCAATATAAATGATAAAATAGACAATCAAAAATTTTAAAGCTTTTCCCAGTTGTATCCCTCCTTGTTAACATAGGTTCTGTGAATCCTCAAAAATGTATGTGTTCACATGGGAATGTGTTTGTGTGCATGTGTGAGTGATGCGAAATGCTTCTATCCTCTCCTACCCCTAAACACTATCAAAATAAACCATATTGTTGGTAGTTCCTGATTCAATAGTGCTTCCAAAGGGGAAAAAATAAATACTTGACTTGGCTTCAAAAATCAAAAGATGTGCATAGTTACCAAAGTCGAGGTGTACCAACTACAAATGTGCAATGACAAGCTTGGAACAGGATCTACCTCCTAGTCAGGTCACAGAGTGTCCTAACAGTGACCTCAGTAGGAATTGACCAAACACTCTGAGCTTGATTTTGCAAGGTGCACATAGCCCTGATCTAGCAAAAATGCTTAAGCCTGTGCTTAGCTTTGAGCATATGAATAGTCCTACTGGAACTGGTGGGACTGAATGGCATAGGGAAGTGTCACAAGAGACTCCAAGACAACAGGCTACTCATGTGTAGGAATTGGGGTCAAGTGCTGAGCACCTTGCAGGATCAAGCCCTCTATGATGTTCAAGAGCTGGGAACTTCTCTATAGCAATCAATACACTGAGTTCAGCCATTGAAATTGGTCAAAATGTCTGCGTGGGCACAGGAGGTGGCTTAGCTTCCCTTAACAGAGGGTCTCCGTCAAAAATTTATACCTACAACTCGTGCTCTGAGCATACAACAGATTTGCTTTATGTGGTAGAAGTCTTTTTGTTCCTACCCTTTGACCCATCAGTGTCCTTCATGGCTTCAAACACTTTGTGTTGTACATTCATCAAAATTCACATTGACTGCAAAGAACATAAATGCAACAAAAACAGGAAAGCCTCAAAACAGTATATTATAGTTTTCTTCTAAATATTCTCCCATTGTAATCAGAGGTGCAGTGGCTAATTTATAATTTTTCCTTTGAAGGAATCCAGATGAAAGGCCCAGATTGTTCTTCAATTACAAGTTTGCATTGATTATATATATCTTCTAAGCTGTCTCCTTGGACAATAGCTGCAGTAGAGAAAACATATCAACATTTCTTTTAATTGATAGATACAGCATCCAGTGTCAGCAGATCTTCAGCATACTCATAAATACTAATGGAATGAGAAGGAATACTGGCATAGTGAGATGTTGATTATGGAATAGTTGTTCCCTTGCAGATGACAACTAAGTTCAAATCAATGGCATTTGCCGATGAGAGACCCATCCCCCTGCTCATACTGAGAAGACTGAACCAGGTTAGTCCAGAGCAGTCCTATCCTGGGGAGGGCAGCACAAGAGATTCTCACTGTTGGAGGTAAAGCTTTACACTTCATTCAATTTAGAACCTACCTCAGCAGTGTGATGTAGCAGATTTACAACCTTCCTGATCAGGTTATAATGAGTTCACTCTTGGCTGCTGAGGTTAACAAGATCAAACCCAAACTGACAGAAGGTAAAGCAATTGTAACACAAAGCACAGTGGTTTATCCCTTAATTTCCCTCAGCACAGAGGAAAACTAGAAGTGAACACAGAAGGAAACTCCCTCAGGACATCAAACTTTTGAGGAGTCAAGTGCCTCAACTGCTCTTGAATTTCAAGGAAACAATACTCTCAAGCCAGAAGTCCTTGCTTTGGGCACACTATACTGATAGGTATTCTAGACAGAGTTGATCCAGTAGTTTTGCAATAAAAGACTATATCTTGGGTNTAATGAAAACATACCAGTGAAATATTCTCCAAATTCTTGTTCTAATTTAATTGCTCGATCATAGGTTTTCTTTGCTTGCTCCTCTGTAAGACGTTTATTCATTTCCCTAGAAACATGGAGGAAGTAATAAAAAAATTTAGATTCTTGCTAGAATGGCTTTCAAAAGGCATGCTCAACTGAATCACAGTTGTATTGAGATTGGTAAAAGAATATAATAGTAAAATTCTTCCAACAGTTCATGGACAGCTTTAATATTTTAAATTTAATTTCATGCTTATGTAGTACAAAACTACTTCTTCAGATTATTTGCCATTTCACTTTTCTCCACCAAATTTTTATCTTGGCTTCACTTCTTTATCAAACAAAATACAAGGCCCAAGTCTGGTAGCTGCTAACTGCTTGAGATATCACGGACCCATAGACAGGTCTGAAATCCATGATGTCCCATAGTCTGAGCACTCAGCACTCCTGCCTGAAGCTCCTTTAGGAATCTCTCTATATCTCCCAGACTCAGCTGGTGGTCTCAGATGGATAAGGTTGTACTTACTGCTTATTGGGTGTGAGTAAATATAAAAACAAAGACAGACATTAACATTATGGTTTTTTCAGTGTTTTGTTATTTGATGGAGCATTTCTGTCTCAAGAGAAGTATTATTTAATAACTTTAAGAAATTAGTTTTCTAGTCTTTGTACAGTTAGGTATTAATACATTTTATACTTGCAATGAATCAAGCTCATGTTTATTCACTTCCTTATACTCACGTTTAGACATCTATACCTGTAGATGTCCAAGTTATCATTAATAAATAGAGTTTGCTAGCTTTTTTTTCCAGGTGTAGATTCATTTTTTCTTAAAACATGAAGAAATTTGCTGAGGCAACTAGGAAAGCATAAATCTGATTTTATGCCTTGCACTAAATCATATGATTATGTGGTAATGGACTGTATACAGTATGCCATGGATGATGCATGTAGGAAATTATGGACATGATAGTGCAAAAAAATGCTCTATGAAGTGCTCAACAGTATGAACTTGCTACAGCTAACTCCTATTTGGCTTCTGAAAAACATTCTGGAAGATGTCCAGGATGCAAAAAGGTGTTTCCAGAAATGGCTTATAGCTGCCCACCTATAGAAGTAACCATATACCTGGGAACACTGCTTAGAAAAATCTCTTTGGAAGTACTAATGCTGTGCAGGAAGCAGGTTTACAAAATAAATTATAGGAAAGATTTATTTTAAAATTTATATCAGTTATCTGTAGATTATATAAAAAGGTTTAATATAATCTGTGTGTTTTTCTGCTTTATTTGTAATAATACTAATTCTATTTATTGGAAAGACTGCTATCTAATCAAACTCAGGTGGACTTCACATCAGCTACACCTACTTTAGGTGACTGAATTAACTCTCTGTCTTACAGTGGGACATGCCACTGCAAATTCTTAGACAAACTTAACATTTTTGTCTTATGGACATTTAACCAGTATCATTATGCTAACGACATCCTTTTCCTTTAAGATAGCTTCTGGTAAATTTCTGAGGAGTCTTCCTCAAGGTCTTTGAATAGTAGAAAAGATAATACAAATAAAAATAGAAACAATTGTTTAGAATAGGAAGTACTTTGAAACAGAGAGAAATTTGCATTTCACTTTCAGGCTGTAGATTTGCCTGGGGTATAAAACCATTCTAGCTGTATCCCTGACTATGCCCATTCTGTGTCCTTAGAAAGGGGAAGGACCATGATGCCCATTTTTCATACTGAAATTAAAGTGCTGTCATACTGCAGTCCCTTCTATTTCTTATTTCTTAGTCGGGGACCTGCAGAGCTGGTGAATTCAAAATATAGGGCACATTTTCCAGGGTTTTCCTCCTCTCCCAGTGAAGAGCACACCAGGCTGGCTCTTTCTTACTTCCATTTCTCATCCCCATGATCTCACCACTGTCCTCATTCCTCTAGAGAGAGAAGCTGATTCAAGGGTATGAACAGGCATGACTCTGGGAGCAAACCAGGTGGAGTCATGTAGGAGTGGGAGGCAGGAAGGAAGGAAGGAAGGAAGGAAGGAAGGAAGGAAGGAAGGAAGGAAGGAAGGAGAGAAGAAAGGAGGGAAA
>VWZN01003377.1:38488-66993 GCA_013396955.1 Regulus satrapa
GGAAGGAAGGAAGGAAGGAAGGATGGAAGGAAGGAAGGAAGGAAGGAAGGAAGGAAGGAAGGGGTGATGGAGCAGTTTGTTTACAGCAATGGCCACATATTCTTTCAAGTGCAGGTGCAAACTTGATTTGTGCTCCCTTCACTCTTCTTTCCTCCACTTCATATGGGTGCAACTGATCAGATGCATAAATGGGAGACTACAACTTTATGTGCTAATTTTGATGAAAGAGAAATATTTTGTCTTTGTTTCTCTGCATCTTGGGATAAGATTTTTTTTTGTCTTTTGTGTTTTGACTTTGCTATTGAAGTAGCTTTCAACTCATTTGTATGAACAGGAGTAATATTTATGACAGATAAACCTGTAATTCTTTTGTGTTGCAGTAGTTGCATACCTAAAAATGACTGACTCACAGAATCATTAAGTTGGAAAAGACCTTCAAGATCATCAAGTCCAACCTTTGACTGATCACTACCTTGTTAACTAGATCATAGCCCTGAGTGCCAAGTCCAGGCATTTCTTGAACAGCCCACTTGTTTTATTGCCCTAAGTGAAGCATTAGCATTACTTTGGCTCAGTAAGAGAATGATTGTTATAGTACTTTGCATCTTCATAA
The DNA here is from genome assembly GCA_013396955.1 of Regulus satrapa. NCBI lineage: Eukaryota > Metazoa > Chordata > Aves > Passeriformes > Regulidae > Regulus > Regulus satrapa. The sequence continues at coordinate 39,102 of VWZN01003377.1, forward strand.
AACCATTCAGCCTATTCAAACATTTTCTGTTCTAATATCAAATCAACAAAAATTTTATGTTATTGCCATTTTTCTGGTTCTGCCTGATGCATTTTTCAGAGTAAGGTCCACTTTTGTTTACATAGGTTTTTTAATCACTTCAGAGGCAATGTCATCATTAAACAAATAATGGAAATATTTTATGAATGGGAAAATTGTACATTAAGATCTCTGTTAAAACAATCAATACAGAAGGCAGGCTATCAGACTACCCTTCTCCTTGTATACAGCAACAAAATTAGAATATTATTGAATTGCAGAGTTGGTAGAAAAGTCAGGAAGTCAGGATGGTGCTGTACAAATAACAGATATTGTTTATCATTCCTTGTAATGTGCCTGGACATACAACAAGCTCATTGCCAAAGGCAGGGACAAGAAGAAAGCATATTTCAGGGATGAGTTGTGTTGACATTCTCCAGCTCTGTGACCAGTGACTGCAGGCACACTGTTACCATAATCAGACATGCATCTGTCACAGAAGGGGGAGTGCCAATATTCCAGCTGTCAAACACAAACACCTGGAATTTGCTGAGGTCTGGGGGAGGGCAATCACAGATTCACTAGGTTCAAGATCTTCCTCACAGGGCTTGTGTTCCAAGCCTCTCACCAGCCTTGTTAGCCTCCTCAGGACATGCTCAAGCATCTCAACATCCTTCCTAAACTGAGGGGCCAGAGCTGGACACAGCACTCAAGGTGTGACCTCACCTGTGCCAGGTACAGGGGAAGACTGACCTCCCTGCTCCTGCTGGCCACACTATTCCTAATACAGGACCAGGATGGCATTGGCCTTCTTGGCCACCAGGGCACACTGCTGGCTCATGTTCATGTCAATCAGTACCCTCAGGTCCCTTTCGCCTGGGAACTGTCCAGCCACACTATCCCCAGCCTACAACGTTGCAGGGAGTAATTGTGGCCTAAATGCAGGACTTGGCACTTGCACTTATTACACTTTATCTTGTGGACTCTGCCCATCCACCCAATCATTCCAGGTCTCTCTGCAGAGCCCTCCTACCTTCCAATAGATTGACACACGATCCCAGCTGAGTGTCGTCTGCAAATTTACTAATGAAAGACTCAATACCTTCATCCATGTGGTTAGTAAAAGTAGTGAAGAGAACTGGCACAGAGTCCAAAAAATTAACCCCTATCACAGCAAATTAAGCTGATAGCTCTTGCATAACTGTAAGTGTACATGGTAAACAACTTGATAACCATGTCTTTTATCCTGAGTTTTAACTCGGGATTAATATCATTTCCATATTTCTTCCTCAGCCTTTTCTCCATGACACTAGTTAATTTCTGCTTCTCCTCCACCAGCAGGGTGGAACCCAGAATCAGGCCAGCACTCCAGCTGAGGCCTCATCCCTACTCAGTAAAACAAAATAGCAGTCTATGGTGTCCGTATACAGCAGTGATATGGATACAGCCCACAGAGGCAATTTCCTTTTTTTTGCAACCATATTACACATCCATTCGTATTCCTGTGTGAACCACCCCAACTGCCAGATGCTTTTCTGCAGTGCTATAGCTAAATTGTACTCATGCATTTAATTTTATCTTCTTTGTCTATGCTGAATTTCATCTTACTGATCTTACATTGAGTTTTGATCTTATCTCCCAAAGTATGTGCCACCTTGGACAGCCTTGGCAGCACTGAGTTGGTGCCTTCTCTTTCATTCTTGTGTCATGTTTTCCCCTCTCCAATCCAATGGCTCCTTGCCTATCCTCTTACAGACCTGCAGATAAATGAAGGGCTGGTGAAGAGGAACACACCTCAAATCTGACACAGTTTTAACCCCTGGTTTGTGCCCTTGGCCAGACTCTAAATCCCAAGAGAACCTGAGGAGGCACAGGACAAGCCAAGCTGTGTGAGTGAGTCCCTGGTGAACTTGTTGCACAGGCTGGAGCAAGTACACCAAGCACTGGCAGGGAGTCCTTCATGGTCCAGCACATAATCCCACGTGTGCCCGTCTGAAAGGTTCAAAGCTATGGCTTGTTCCTTGAGGTACCAGGGTACAGTGCATGACAGGCTCTGGGGGCACTCTTCCTACTTCATCTCATTATTACTAATTTAGAGAACAAGCAACATGTAGACTCAAGACATGTGGTGCCACTTGAGGCTGTACCCCCAAAAAATATAATGCTTGAAGAAGTTTATACTCACATCAGAGGCTCCCATGATTTGGGCTTAATGAAGATAGCAATGGGATAGAGTTGTGCAACTTGTAGTCGTTTGATAGCATTTCCTGACACATCAAGTATACAGTGCTTGCCCTGTTGGAAACAGATGAGCATGTGTTTATTTTTGCAGACTTTGCAGCAGATCAGCCAAAAGAGAGAAAGCAAATCTGTGATGCAGTGCCCTGGAATGGGGCCATTACTGGCACACCAGGAAGGGGGAGCCCAGGGCATGCATGCCACTAAGCTGTGTTCTTTCCTTTGCTTTGGTGCCAGTATAAATGTACACTGGTAATACAGGAACAAACTTGGGATTTATTTTTTACCAGAATGGTTTGCCGGGGTAGGAGGATTTTCTTAAGATGAGGAAAGTCAATTCATAAAAGCAGTAGGATGTCCATGTTCTTACTGATTAGTTCAGTTCTTGTGCATGTCAAATACTCCCAGTGTCACCTGAGGCAAATAGTTTAATATTTCTGTGGTTCATTCTTTTGCCTCTCTGAAAGGGATTTAGTTTGTGTACCTGTCTCACAGAGCAAAGAGTAGAGGCTGTTTTGAGGGGTACTTGAGGTACTTGAGGTGTTAGAACCATGGCACAATCCAAGTACCGACAGTCCCAAGGATGATGTCATTCAAAGCCAGAGACTCCACTTGTGGAGTCATTATAAAGCCTATAAATATTAGGATGGTGTTTTGCAGCTATTTTACATTTTTGGCAGATAATCATGTCTGAGACACAATGTGGAAACAAAGCAGATCATGTTGCACCAGCAATAAAACTACTATCAACCTACCCTTTCTGCCACAAATCTCACAGACTGGACACTAGTTCCATACAAATTATCATTGTACTGCCCAGCTTCTATAAATTTGTGCTCTTGGATATCTTTTTCCATTTGTTCTCTTGAAATGACAAAATGATAATCTCTCCCATCCACTTCATAGTCACGCTTTGGCCGTGTGGTATCTGCATGAAACAAAAGACAAGAAGAAGTCTGCAAAAACATTTAGTGTGAAAAATGCAGCCATGGTTTGCTCAATGGGCAATGTTTGTCTGCTCTAAGTGGGAGTATTTCACATCTGAAAGCAGATCTTTGGCTACTAAATATTGTTTTCAATGGAGCTATGACAATAAAGTTGTCTTTTTATAGTAATAATACTTTCTGATGTTTACCTCCAATCAATACAGGCTAAAATAAAATTAGAGTTTACCAGAATTCCATTTTTTTCTGCAAAATCATTCACAAACCTCAAATAGAAAATGCATTTAATATTTTAAATTTAATGTTATTATGATGATAAAATGAATTGTGATCTCATCAACTCAATTTAGCCTCATTTATAAGCCTGATTCTATTCTCATCACTAGTAGTTTTAAGTTAGTGTATTACCAGAGACAACCATTTAAAATGAATTCCAACTGCAATTAGGCCTTTAAATAAACAGCAAGCTCTAATGGTCCAAGATATAAATACTCTGTTAAATTCAGGGTCTAACATTGCTTTCTGATTCGACACTCTATATCTCACACAAATCATAGATTATTCTATATATTTATTGGTGGATGCTGTTGAATTGAAACATTTTACCAGAATTTCAAACTTTTCAGAATTTTTTTCCAGATGTTCACAACCTTTTAAAAAATTTATTTTTATTGATTAATTCCTTTCACCTGTTTTGTCTGATGAAAAAATGACTTTTGAGAAATGCAGCTATGCATAGTTCATGGATGCTGCTTTCACAGAAATTTACTTAATGTGTGGCACCAAGGGATACCATTCACTCAGCTGCAAAACTAGGAGTAAAATCATACTTACGTGGTACACATGATCCAAACTTATCAGGGAACTCAGATATTAAATCATCATTGATCCTATCTTTCATAGGACCCAGAATAATAACCGGCCTGGTGTAATTAACTGAAAAACAGAAAGATCACATTTCTATCATCTTACCCACAAAAATAAATGCACCCAAATATCACTGATCAGAGTAGTTGCCTTTATGTATGAAGTGAAAACTTATGTGTGTATTTTATTGATAAGCATTTTTTTTATTGACATGAATAAAGGGAAGGGAATGAGTACCACTGCAGAGCTCTGTGATGGTTCATGCACAAATCAAATGACTATGTAGAAGCACAGCTATATTTGCTATTGCTCAACAAGGCCACTCCCAAATGCTTGCAGATGGACTCTTCCATGAGGTATGGAAAGGCTATTGTAGCCTTTTTTTCACCTCAAGTTATATGAGTGCATCCACCATTAAATTAGATGAATGCACTCCCATTTTAAGTTGCCTTTCCATATGTTTGTCTACCCTGAACAGTAGCACATATCACATGAGAAGCAAAATAATAAAGGCTTTCCATGTAGCAATATTGCAGTAAATGTAGAAAATCTACATCAATATTTTGTAGACTGATTATTTTTCTGTACTAGTAAAGTCCATGAGAAAGAACATACTCGGAAGAAGAGTCCTGGGAATGCAAAGAAGTGGTGACTTCCAAGGAATACCCTAACATCAGGCTTTTTAAAAAATGAAAATAGACTGAGTATCCAAGAAAAGGAAGCCACAATGAATCTGGGACTGGCAGAACAAGGCTTACCCCTCTGCTGGCCCCCAAACTCAGAAACAAAAAATATAAAGAAGAGTGATAGAAAAGAAGATAAAACTTACTTTCCTGTCTTGTGACAGGTTCATAAGAAAGGATGCAGTCCTCTTGGCCTCCTGATGAGAGAAGAAAGAGAAGAGATTGAAGCTGATGAGCAACATGTCAGGTACTTGTGTTTGATAAAATGCTTCATATAGAGACAGACCAGGTTCAGCACTTCTCTCTTGATAAACCTCTCACCCGAACCATTCCAAGTCCATCATAAACTCCAGCTATGGACACAGTCTTTTCCTTCCCTGCCCTCCCCTTCCATGTGTTTCAGTTCTATTTACTAAAAATGGGCTTTATTAATGACGGGCATCATACCTTTATCTGTGATTTGATACAAGGCTGTTTACAAGGATAGTGCAGCAATTTAAGATGCAATGCTTTTCCTATTGTTAAGGCCCTAACATGTTGCTGCACAGTAAATCAACAGGCTACCTAGACAGAGCAATTTTTATGTATAGAATAGAGATATACTTTGTTTGATTGTCCTTCAGTACATAGCTTCTACTGTCTAGTGCATTGACAGCCTAACACCTAGATATTAGCTATTTTTTGATCCTTATCCTTTCCCTGAACACAAATCACGGACTCAGAATGGTTGGGGCTAAAAGAGACTTTCAGCTTCTGGAGATCATCTAGTCCAATCGCCCCTTGCTAAAGCACCTAGAACAAGTTGTGCAGGATCATGTCTAGGCAGGTTTTGAATTTCTTCAGCGAAGGTCTCACAGCATCCTTGTCCTCCCTCTGCCCTTTTAGGACAGTGCTGTTTCCTCATGGTGATATTTAGGGGACTAAAGCAGGGAAATTTGCCATGAAAATGAGTGGCACTACATGGACCATGACTGGGTTGCAGGTGTGCAACACTGTACTCCCATCCAAGGGAGTGCAAGAGGAGAGGGAGGAGGATTTTTCACCTAAAGCATGAATAATTCCTGCTCATTTCTCTCACTGTAACATATTTGATACCACAGGAAAGTTCTGGCAAGTTCTAAATACAAATTAGTAAAGTTTAAATTATGAATTTATTTTTGCTCAGGTCAGGGTTTGTCTCTAAGAAGATCCACAGATGGGATTCTGCAACTAATTTGGATACTACAGAAGAAAGAATATCATAAGGCAAACCAGTGCTTTATAAAATAGACAGGGTTGCCTTTGTTTCCATCTGCTTGTGTGCATGTGAGCTTGAGTTATATTATTCTGGTGGGCTCCTGTCCAAAGTGTACACATACAAGGGAAGAGTGCTGCTTTGCCTAATGAAAATTTAAGATTTAGAGGGGGGTACACCTCACCCAGAAGTATTATGCCTGCTGTCTAAGTTGTCCTTGAGGCACCCCTAGCTATATTAACAAACTTTGTGTTGGATGCAATACCTAGCACCCAAGAAGGTACAAAGCTTCTTGTGGTTAAATCTTAAGCTGACTTCCACCCCATGAAACTACTATGCTGGTAGATTTTTTGTGTGTGATATAGTATCTAGGCAGCAGTGACAAATGTGTAAGATAACCCTTCAAGTAAAAATAGTGTTGTAATTATTGACAATGACAGAAGCAGCAACTGAAAAACTGTACTGATGTGTTAGGAGAGAGGGAAAACTGATAGGATCAACTCCTGCCTAGCAATGGTGCCAAAACAGCAAAGGAGAGAACATAATTTTAAATAAAAGGAAGAAATTAGGCAGCATTTGAGGACCAGGCCAAATAACATGAGGACAAGGGATTTTCTTTTCTATTTGCAAATGCTTGATATTTTAATTGCTTTTCTTTGGCTTTTTGCAAAGTTGGAAACCTAGAATTATTGTTACACTAGGTTTTATGCATCAGATATATCTGTTTCCCTTAAGTTTCTCAGTAAATTTTAGGGGTGAGGTAAAACTCAGGATGTCTAATTTTTCTGGACATGAAAAAATCCACTCTCTAGGGTGGACAAGGATACTCCTGCACTGTCTGTCCTCTACCCCACAGGAGCCAAGGCTATATTTTTCAGCAGCCTGAGAAAGTCAGTCTTAGGGTGGGTGATGAAGCCATCACATACCAGCCAAATGGAGGAGAGACTGTTTGTACAAATACCATCTTAAACTTGTTATTTGTTAATTTATTAATACTTGATATTTGTTTCAGTAGAAAACAGCTCTACAGCAAGAATTTAATTTCACTAATTTCAGAAACCTGAGACTTGACTGCTTATGTATAAGCTGGTCCCTAGATACCTCTTGGAGCCAAATGCTTATTCTTGACATGAGTCATCTGACTTATTTTACACGTCTACTTTGTCAGGAGAGAAAAAGTCAGAAGGATGAATTTGTCTCCATTGTCCCCTAAAAGCTTTTAAGCTGCAAAGCCAGATGCAGACATCTGCAGTTAAACAGCAGAATCTCATGGGAGTGACTGGTCAATAGCAATTGGAGGCAAATAGACAATAACTCTGAAACTATTGTTCTATACTTGGCTTTGGCACAGATTTATAATAAGCACTGATAAGCCAGCACAGATTTTACTTTCTTTTTTGCCCAAGCTCTGGCAGACATGTCCCCATGCTAAAGCTTTTGGTACATCTACATTCTCAGTAAAGTATGGGCTAGGGAGAAAAACAAGCCTGTTTTACAGATGTCTTGTGAATTTGTGGCCAGGTTGAAGGCAAAGAAAAATTCTCCAGCCCACTCAAATTGTGCTGAAGTTTAAGCCATTGGAAACAGTTGCAGTAACTATGGAGTAACTTTGAGACTGACTGTATACAAGAACTTAAAGACAGACATCCTAAAGTAAGGATCTTCAGCCTGCAGTTCCAGACTCAACATGGGAGTGGACTGTGGGGAAAAGCAGCATAATTTCCACTACTTTTCTTTTCTGGAAAAAGAATTAAGGAAGCTTAAATTTCTAAGTGAATAAAATCCATGTACTTTCCAGACAAAATCCTGTAGGTCCTCAGAGACCGTTTTGCATGTTAACTGTACCAGATGGTACTACTTAATGACCTGCACTCAGGCAGTACTGCATGGTTTTGAAGTAGTCCATAAAGTATTAAGTATAATGAAGAGCTCCAGAGTCAATATACAATCAGATTGCTATAACCTTGTGATGGCTTTGAGATGTAAGGCACAGTGTGAAATCCATCAGGACACAGACTCATCATTTGCCTAAGCCTCATTAACACCCACATTAACAGTTTAATTAATACAGGTTATCTGTATTAATCTGGAAAATCTTTGTGACATTTAACAGATAAAACAAAAATAAAAAAAAAGAAAAAAGAAAAAAGACCTTTCCCTAGGATTTTGGTACGTTCCCCTGTTCTTCAGTAAAATCCCATTAAGTCAGAAAGAGAAGAAAATTAATAAAATAAGGAAAGGGATGATGAAAAATTGGAAAGTTTCCTAAATGTAATATACTTATGGGTAAAATTATTGGAACAGCTTACATCCTTGGGAAAAGATGAATAACATGGAGTTTATTGTAACTCATAACCTCTACAAACTGGGCAGCGAGGGCCTGTGCTGCCAGATAAATTTCATAAGGAGTAATAATTTAATCTTTTTAAGGGATTTTATAGGATTTCAGATGGGTAGCTCTGAAAAGGATTTAGTGTGATGCATCTGTCTTTCCTTTCTGATTAGATGGCAGAAAGCCTGTGAAAGACTCAAAACCAGTTTCACTGTAGAACTGGTAGATATCAGGCATTTTCATGTAACCCATAAAAAGGCCTTGTTTCCTACTGCCTTGCCAGAGTATCCAGGGCTTCCACGAGTCTGGTGTACCTGCACTCATCATGTGGGTGATGGGGTAGGAGAGCTGCTGTGAGCTGCCATGGGGCAGCCAACCATGTAAACAAAGATCCTCTCTCATTCAGCAAGTCATGCAGTAGAAATCCATAGGTTTTTAGATTTTTTTTGGCATCCTATCAATGTCTGTGAATGAAAAAATCTGAAAAGAAATCTAAGTAGCTGAATACAAAACCAGTAGTTCTAGTAAAGAAAGCTAGCAGTTATTTATGATTTTAAAAAATCAAAGAGAATTTTTGAGTTCATTAAAATATTTGGACTAAGGGTGGTGGATATCATCAATACACATGTGAAATTCTTGTAGATGAGCCAAATTAATGTAATTTTCAAGCTCTTGTCTGATTTTTGTTGTTCACCTGGATTTAAAATCAAAGAAGGCTTATTTTATTGCCACCATCCATTTAGGCTAATATATTAATTACCTGACTTGTATTTGCAAGAACTAGGCAAAATAAATTTTTGCTTTTTTCTTTTGCACAGACCACACTGGACAATATCCCAGCCTCTATTTGGTTCAAAATCTCTTTGCTGGGGCCCTATTTATGTGAACAGATGACTTTTTGAAGTATATATATATATCCAGCCATGAAACCCTAGAAATCCAGTGCGTAAAAAGATCATCAGTAGTCCGAGCATGAGCTTATGACTGAAAATTGTCTACAGGTAGAGATCAATATATCTGTCTGGGTATACAACAAGACTTCAGTACTTTTGCCAATTTGAATATGCCTGAATAATACAGTAATTCTGTGGAGCCAATGCAAGAGTCCTTAATAATCAATAAACCATTTTAATAATCAGTACTATTTAACCTTGCTCTGAATCTTCAAATCTCATTAGAAGAGTCACTTGCTGCTTTGCTGACAGAAGGTAGATTTTTTTTCTACCACTTTTTCTTATTTTTAAATTTCAGTTATGTATTGCCTCTCTAGGTAATTAGTGCAATCACAACCAGTTATGCAATTAGATTAAATAGATGCGACAGTGTGTGTGTAATTTTGATGACAGCTGTAAAAACCTTTACTGAACTATGTGTAAGAGTGTAACAACACATATGCAGGAGAGAGGCTTGAAATTCATGCCCATTATGAAAGTCATGTCTCACAAAATAAAAACTGATGAGTCCATGGTAAAAAGTCTGTCCTTACAAGCTTGGTTTGAAAAAGAAATCAGAACATCTTAAGTTATGGAGCTCAAAATAAACTTTCAGTCATGATTTGATTAAATGATCCAGGGATAAATCAAAATTTGCCATATATCCTTATTACAAAAAGAACAACTTTGTGCTAAACCAGGACTTTATATACCACTCTGCAAACTTAGCTTTACTGCTGAGAATGGGAACAAATAAACTGACATAGACTTCATAAGAGCATGGCTGTGTGATTCAGCAGCAGCTGTGTAGCAACTCATTCTCTTTAAGATCAAGCCAGCATTTGATCCTGGCCCCAAAATACTATTATTTATAAAGGGTTGGATTCTGCTCTCAAATATGTCTGTGGTTTGCCCTGAAATTAATGGAATTGAACGTTATCTGCTGGGAGAAAGAATATCCCACTCTTGGCTCCAACCTTACTGTTCATAACAAACCAAGTATAGAGGGCACTGGGAGAAGAAATCTGGTTTACTTTTTGCAACTTCTTGTTGCTTAGAAGTGGTCAAAGAATTTTGTCTTGAGCCCACATTGGAGGGCTTTTAATTATATTTTTGAAATAAAAAATATCTGACTTCTATTTTTTTTACACTAGAGACATAAGCAACACTTCAGGCAAATACTCACATTTTTAGCAATATATTTTTCTAAAAAAAAATACCAAACACATCACAGCATCTCCTAGAAAACCCAGTTGATTTGTAACCCCCCTATTCCTCACTGTCCAGGTCACAGCCTGGACATTTCTCAGATGCCCTCAGAATTGCTGGTTTGGAATGGCTCTAGGCATATGGCACAGGTTTTGAAACTAGCTACTTTTTACAAAATGCTCATCAGGAGAAGCAAAAGTTAGAGAAATATGTTAAACCAATTGCCAGAGACCCACTAGAAAAAATGCAGAACACCTTACTCTGGACTCCAACTGGGCTGTTTATATAGGGATATATAAGAATGTCTGCAGTAGAACATCCTGCACTTGCCAGTCATTTCTTACCCACATATGTTTTCTTTGCTCTGGCCAAAGTGGAAATTGCTGATTTCATAGAATCATACAAATGTAGAATAATTTAATTTGGAAAAGACAAGTCCAACTCTGCCAAGTCCCACTAAACCATGTTCCTGAGCACATCTTTTAAACCCCTCTATGGGTGATGAATTAACCATGTCTATGGGGAGCCTGCTCCAATGCTTGATAACATTTTCAGTGGAGAAATTCTGTCTACTATCTAATCTAAATCTTCCCTGGCGCAACTCATGGCCATTTGTTCTTCCTGTTGCTTGTTACTTGGGAGAAAAGTTTAACACCACCTCACTACAACCTCTTTCCATTTGCTGCTCATCAGATCTGTGCTACAGACTCTTCCCTAGCTCCACTGGCCTTCTCTGGACACGCTCCAGCCTCTCAATGTCTTTTTTTGTAGTGAGGGGCCCAGAACAGAACACAGGATTGGAGGTGTGGCCTCACCAGTGCCCAGTACAGGGGTACAATCACTGCCCTGGTCCTGCTGGCCACACCACTGCTGTTACACACCAGGATAACATTGGCCTTCTTGGCCACCTGAGCACACCCTGGATCAGATGCAGCTGTTGTGGACCAGCACTCCCAAATATTTTTCCACTACACAGCTTTCCAGCCAGCCACTCTGCCCCGGCTTGTCACAGAAAACGGTGGGACAGGCAACACTTTCTTCCTGCTAATTTGTGGGGGCAACAGAAAAAAGGCACAGGGAGAGGCTCACAACCCCATGCAACCCCCTTGATTCCTCCAGCAGTTTTCTATTTGCTCCCCATGAATTTTTCAGCTTTCCTTTTTCTCTCCTCTGCATGTCATCAGTATGCTCCATGTCACTGGTGCACAGAGTGAGGGCTAGATGAGTTTCCAAGTCAAGACACATGGTGTTGTTGCAAAATAATTTGCAGTGCCTCACCTTGAACACACAGACTCTCCTCAAAGTGACACTATATCACACTGAGGAACAACTCTGCAACATGGCTGGGTCCTAATTGAGTTAATGCAAACTTGGTTCTGTAGCAGTGGCTGATGATGGGCTCCATTCTCAGCTACCCAGATGCAAACAATAATAGAAGAAATAGTAATTGCATGCTGTCTTCTACCAGGAATGTTACCTTGGGCACTCTTTTATTTTTTGTTGTGGTTTTCTTGGGGATTTTTTTTTTTTGTGTTTGTTTGTTTTTTTTTTTTTTTTTTAACCTTTCATTAGGAATAAATAAATAAATCAGGAGGCAGTGAGGAATGTTTTAGGAAATCTTCTAGGACTATGTCTGGTAATTATTCTTCCCACATCAGAGATGTTGGTAAGCTTTTACAGTGTAGCATCCTTTCTCAACAGTTGCACAAAGTGGGAATTGTTGTGAAAAATTAACTTCCTTTGACAGGCTTTATCTGTTTTATCTCCATCCCTCAGAGTTTGTTGACTTCACTCTCTGACTACCTGTCTCTCACTCTCATCTGATTTTGTTTGGTTCCTGACACATAATTTTTCTAGGAAAGATTTGCTGTGAGTAGTTGTGCAATTGGGATGTACTGTTAATACAGCGTGTCTCAGATCTCTTTGCCTGAAGATTCAAAGACCAATCATCTGGACTCAGGAGGGCTTTAATTCTCCACAGGAGAAGTTGTTAATGTACCATGGCTAGGTGGCAGTTGAACATAGTCAGGTTAGACTTCAGGTGCCACAATGGCCATCTGAAACAATAATTTCCATCTGGGAACCACAGCTGCTAATTTGTCAAGGTCATGCCTTCAAATACATCTTAGCACACACCAATTAATCCTTAGCAAATGAAATCAGGCCTTTGGGCACCAGGCTCTGTATTTTAAAGTCTCTTTCATTCGGCATAATTTATGATGGGCATCCTCTGTGTCTTAGTGGCATAACTGTCCTGTGGGCAGAGAAGAAATCCTGGCCAGCATCTTCTCCACCAGGCAGAAATTTGACATATAGTAATGTGTGGGAAAATCCAGCCACCAGGATGCTGCTGGAGTGAGACCAGAGCTTGTGCAGATGGAAACCACTATAGAAGGAGGTTGACTACCACAGGCACTTGTTACTCCAGCACTACTTTTACTTCCAAGTATCTATGTCCCAGCTAACTTTCCCAAATTGTTTCTATTACCTTTCTTGCACCTCAAAACCCATACTTTAAAAAAAGCTATTACACAGCCAGTGAAGAATTTGCTACCTGGGCTGTCTTATGATCAAATTTGTTAATAGGCTTTTGTGGACATGCCCCAAATATTTGGCTGCAGCTGGACACTTCTACTAGGCTGCTCTTTGGGACAGATCATCAGCCTAGATTCTCCTGGGATTTTACTCTGATCTCTCCCTGAAATATAGTGCAAACTTTTGAAAATTTAACCCTTTGATTAATTTCTGATTGATTAGATAATTAGAGTTGGGAGAAGGAACATCTATCTCATATAAATATAATCAAAAATAAAATCCGCCTTTCATCCCAAGTAGAGGGCACGTCAAAAATAAAACAGTTCAGAATTGGATCTTGGAAATTCAAGAGTGCCTGTTATTTTCTTGTGACTCTGGCAATTGCTTTCCAAGGAAACCTTTTCAATACTAGAGGATACAAACTAATTTACCATTTCTGAATAGGATAAGGTTAGCTGTTTAGCTGAAACAGTGTTTATCAACAGAGCTCAACTGCTATGTGTTATATGGGAACTAGTAAACATGAGTATGATACCGTTGATTACCTGAATGTATGTGGGTGCTTAGCACAAGTTCTGAGTGACTGGTGGAAAACTTGATTTGTTAAGCAAATGGCTTGAAATAAATGAAACAACTGGGTGATCTAGCAAGCACTGCCATTTTAGTTATATTTTATTACATTTCAAGTCATTTATTTAATGTCTTGGGTTTTTTTCTGCTTTTCAGAACTTCCAAGAAATAGTGATGTTGGTTAAATTTAAGGGTATTACTAAGAGTTACCCAGAACATACAATCTGCCTCTTGGTTATAGAATCTCATGGAGTCTGTAAATCCAAGCAAATCAGGTTGCAGGGTTGGGACCTCCACCTACATGGTATCAGTGACATTCAGTGGCAGTGCCTAAGCAGCGAAGGTCTATCTTACTTTTTTTTTCAAGACAGCAGTATGAATTAGGAAAACTGTACTGTCAAAACTAAGGGCTCAATAAAATTTCTGGAACTGTTCCTTAGCATCCATACAGGCATGCAGAGATGCAAGTAAAAACTGTGACCTCGTAAAAAAGGATACCTCTTACAGATTTGACTATGGCTGCACAGTAACTTTTAAGAGTAAAGATCAAGAAATTTCCCTCTGCCCCCACTGAAGTAAACTTTTGTCACTAAATGAAATAATCTTGACTTGCATAGGCTGCCCAAAGCCAGCTTTAGTTTTATGTTCTTAATACATCACAAGTAACAACCTTTCTCCCTTCTCTTATAAAGTTTGCCAGTTTTCTATTATAGCTTTGTACTCAAGACATGGTTCTAAATTTGAATTCCAAGCCATTTGCTCCAGTGATCTTTTTAACATTAACAAAAGAGCAGCAAGGAGAGAAACAAACTAAAAGAAACAGAACAAGCAATGCAAAATAAAAGGACTCTAATGAAAGCAGTAACTTACTGTAGCTACTTTCACTATCGCTGGCATTAGAAGAAACATGTTCTGCAAGAACAGTACAGCAAATTAAAGAACATAACCAAGCATCACAGAGCCGCAGAAACTTAAAAGAACTGCCACAGTCATGCAAAGGTAGTTACACATAGCAGAAATAAAAGCTGTGCAGTGACATCACCTGAAAATGCTCAGATATTTTACAGAGGTAAAATGAAAGTTTTCTCTCTTGTGGCATTTCAGAAAGAGACTGTATGTATTAGCTACTGATATGTGCCATGGCAAAACCATGTCTTTTTGTGATAGACAGTAAATGACATCTCTGATAACATAGTTTCAATGTATATTATGGTCAACTTGGATCTCACCGGATGTCTTGAGCAATTTCTTGAAATCCAAGTGTCTGCTCATATTCTGCACTATCAGTGATGTGTTAGTGCATTGAAACAATAATTGCTAAACTTCTAACCTGTGTCTGTCTTTAATCACTGTGCACTATCCCAAAGGATTGTGCACAGTGATTAACTGATTAACTAGAAAGTTATTTTGTATCAAATATTGTAATAGTATCTAAGCTACGTCGTCCAAAAAGAAAAAAAATAAAAATAATACAAAGTGAATGAAAAAACTAAGGAAAAAAAAAAAAAAGAAAGAAGTCTTTTTTCTAGAAATTGTCTAGCCTCAGGATTTAAGCTGGAGTTTGAAAACCTTTACCCCTCTGGATAGATGAACAGGGACATAAGAATTATCATGATGGGTCAGTCTTGTCAATTCAGGTGTCCTGTTTCTATTATCTATTTCTATAGTATATTCTTGAAAAGAAGGTGAAACCTACATCATGTAATGCTCTTGTTCCAAAACTGTAGTCAGCAGATAATTTAGGGACAGTAAGGCCATGCTATATGCTCTCCAGGAGGTCTGCAGCACCATTTTTAGTGGTGGTTTCTCTGGTAGAAATGCTGATTGCTTTGCACCAAGGATTATTTGGCAGTTGAAACTTTTCAGCTAGTCCAGGATATTTAGAAACCAATGGCATAATGGCTGTACATCTGGGAGCACCCTGGGTTAATGAGAAAGAGAGGAACAATGCCAAAATCTTCTGCAAGCTGCTGCCTTTCCTCCATGTACCATTCTAATGGCTTAGGGTTCATAGATTGGGAATGATGGGGCTACTGGAACAGCAGAAATGAGAAGGGATGATATCTGATAGAAACAGTAATGGGAGACCTTGATCTTGGGCTTAAGAAGAAGCTTTTATAAATTCAATGTATATTTTGAAAAAAAAAGCATAATAACTTTCAGACATTTTGTAGCAAGTTAACAAGGGTTATCTCAAAATAATGTGTTATACAGGATCCTAAACAACTTTATTTAAAAAATAACAATTTTCCTTTATAGTAAGAACTGTCATTAAAAAGCATGTCTGAGTTGAAAATTAACAAAATGTAGACGGGTGGGAATGTCTAGAGGTGTACCAGTAATTTAAAACTAGCTGCAATATTAATGCAGGCATTACAGCCTATACAATACCTCAGTGATACTTTGTTCCATATCTATTTGAAGAATTCAGGTAACTTTCAAATGGTTGGATGTTATGGACAATTCTCTTTTTAAGGACAAATATTGAGGAAGGTTATCAGATCTGAAGTATTTTACTTTTCTCTAGGATCTGCATTTGTTGCTAATGAGATGCTATGACACTTAAATGATCACAGAATTGTTAAAATTCAGGTGGCAGTGACATTTGCTGTCTATCACTGACAAAACCAGTCTTGCAGAACTATTCTTCCTTGTACAAGGGATAAAGCTTTCATCTTTAAATTGTGAGCCACTGCATGGCATTAAGTTAAACCATTAAAATGTTTCTTCAACAATTCAGTGAGAAACAGAATAATCTCCAAAACTGTGCGCATGGATGTGCATTCCTGCAATTAAAAAGCACATAAAAACAGTAGGCAATGCAGCATTAACACACATTTTGTTCTGATTACTTGTTGCTTAAGAAAAGGCAAAACAACTGAGGAACAAGTAGCCAAATGCATGCAAGTGGCATTTTGTTTATATTATTTAGCTCTGGATACAGAATTTAATATTGTTATATATGTAGAAATCAGCAGCAAATATTCTATTCTATACAGTTCTTCTGGTTTGCATTTTGAGGTAGAAAAATTGTTTCTGAGCAATGATCTGACACATTATACACTCTGCAATGTCAAGTCTTGAGACAGGATTGCTGCATCAGAAAAAAAAAAAAAATGATTAAGGTTGTCTGACAGAGGATAGGCTGATAATGGTGAAAATTGGTCCAAAATTTGCTTTGGAGAATGTATGATCTTCTCTAGCCTGCAAATGACTTCTTCCATTAATAACAAACACTAATCTAAAAATTCAGCAAAGTAACAAACACTCCCATGCAAAAAGCTGAAAATGCAGAAGCAACAGCATAAACTAATTTTCTATTGATGTCTTCGGGATGTGATCATGTTAAAATGTTTAATTTTTCCTTTAGATGGAGAGGGAAGGATTGTTGCTGAAAAGAACAGTCTAGGCAGCAAAACACATTCTAGGTATGCTACTCTACAGAACTGCCATGATGGGAACGATAATATACTGTCAGAAACAAAAGGTGTTATTACAAAAGAAGTGAAAGTGTCTGCTTGATACACTGTATGTTATTTAATACCGTCATGCAGAACAAAACGATTGAAACATTTGTAATGCATTCACAGCTGGGTAACAAATAAAACTCTATCTTGTGCATGCTAGGAGTGGAGGATCCTCAGAGAAGAAACAGAAGCCAAAACAAAACAAAACAAAAAAGGGTTTACAGTGACCATTCCTGGGAACTTACTCAGAGTCTTTGTTCCATAACCGTCGTCACCTAATCCGGGGATGTCCTGCACGGAAGTCCCCAGAGAGAGCAATGAGAAAGGAAGAACAGCCGCAGAAGAGGAAGGAAGAAGTCAGTGGAGTTGAAATGGATACTACCATGACTGACCATGTTGATTGAGCAATCTGGATCCCTGCCTTTTCTTTCTGGAACAAATTTAGATCCATATTCTATGGAAATTCAGCCAAAGAAAGAGGCAGTGACCGGGAAACATGCCTTTTGGAGCTCTGAGAAAGAAGGAACAACCAGATAAATAAAGTTTCAGAAACTATCCTCACTGGATAAATTTAGGAGAGAATTATTTGAAACAAAAACCAAAACAACAACAACAAAAAAACCCCCAAAAAATAGAAAGAAAAAAAGTGAATATTTGGGCTTAGAACTAGCAAATATTTTTAATGATGCTGGTTCCCTATATAATTTAAGCAAGCAATAAATGCCTGTAGTGGTACACATTCCAAGATTCTATTTAGTTCATTAAACTGTTAATGGTTGCTTTGTTTAATTATTAAATTTCCAGTGAAGTAGCCCATGGAAATCAACTTGGTGCAAATCAAAGGAAAAAAAAAAGATTAGAAGAGATATTTAAAAAATGAATTAGCTTAGTATTGTGAAAGAAATTATGTTTGCCTTATTTTGAGCAAATTTTCATATAGGAATATTTCTGAAAGGCAATTTAGAATTTATGACAGGTGTCACAACAACTTTGAGGAGCCGTATTTCTGCTTCCAAAAGTTAAGGTCACTGCTTTATTCTTCTGAAAATAGTATTTACAGAAATAGAAGGAGAAGCTGGATCCAAACTGCAGTCATACATTGGTCACAGTAGTAATACCTCTCCTGCCTGCCTATAACAGATATTTGCCTAGATGTGTGGGATACTGGTATCATGCGTGTCACCCATTTGTTGTGTTGCTGCATGTGACATCATCTCCAAGAAGTTACTTACGTTCTGGATCACTTGTTTCCTGCTCACTCTGCTCCTTGCTCTTGTAGAATGGGAATTTTCGTGAAAAGATGAAGTTCTTTTTACGCTTGTCATTGAATGACTGTGAAGGAGAAAAGGCATGGGGCAAAAACAGGGACGTCTAATTGTTGTCACACTCATGCTGACAAAACAACTAGTTTGTAAAAGTGGAGAGAACTGTAGTGACTCAAATCAGCACAAACTAAGTGGCTGCAAAGAATCAGAACTGTGGTGAGGTCTGAAACTGGAAGGCAAAGCTCCTGAAGACTGGATCAATTTGTTTCCAGAGATCTTAAGTCACAGTGTTCAGCTTCTTACTTGTAAACAGTTGTGTTTGGCTTGTTTGGATGAAGGGCTACAGATGATTGGTTCAGCATGCTTTGAGATCAAGCCATCCATCTTTAATCACAGCAGACTGTGCACAGAATTAATTAAGAGTCTGAAATGAATAGTCTGTAATGTGGAAAGTGGAAGCCTTTGGTTTGCTTGTCGTGTGTGGATTCAGCCCTGTTTCAATTAAAATAAAAAATTCTTTACTGGTAGGTGCTGTAGGACTTCAAAATATGGCCTCTTTATTGGCTACTTCTTAAGTGTGTTTAAATTTTTTTGTTTGGGCATAATGAAAAAAAACAAACAACTTTGTTTCATTTTATAAATGTACATTTCTGCATTAGGTTTCTCTGGATATACTTTCAGTTCCATGTGATTTAGAAATTGAATTCTGCTGATAAGCAGTATTTCATTGCATGTTGAGCAACATATTTTGCTGTAATTCTTCAAATGACTAATTAATATAGAATAAATTTGGGTTTCTTACTTGATAGTACCTTTGACATAATAAACAGTTGCAAGGACTTACAGAACTGTCTTGTGTAAAGACAGGATATGCTTCTTGGGACATTTATTTCAGGTACTAAATAAAGAAATACAGTCCCTATATAGTGAAATGAAAGAAGTTGGCATTCTAGAGGGCATACAGAGCTGCAGACTGTGTGTCTGAAGTGATTTCTGTGCTGTCAGTCAGCCAATGACCTATAATATCTCTTATACTGAACGCATACACAGAACTTTGCAAGTGATGACCCCCAAGAGAGCAGAGACCTTATTAAATAATTTAAAGGACCAATCTCATGTGTTTGCCATTGCTCAAATTGAATATAACCAGTATTTGGCTCCAGTTCTGCAATGAAATATATTTGGAGTCCCAGAACAAAATTTATTTTCTTACATTTTGAAATCATGGAATGAAATGTGGTTTCAAATATGTGTTTCTGAAGGATGGATACTGAAAATCTCTGTCAAAATAGTTGGATACTCATGTCACGAAAGTTTCATACCACTTTTACATTTCAAGCATATTTAAAGTTTAGTAACTGAAAACAAAGAAAAAAATGCACATGTAGAATAAATGATCCATGAAAATCTCTCTGAGTATGTAAACATTCAATATGAAATTAATGTGGAGGTCATGCACAAATAATGCGGACAGCATGCAATTTCAAAACAAAGCAAGTATGAAAGAAAGCCAGAGGAAAAAAAAAAGCACATGAAGGATTAAAGTAATCTGTGGATGAAAGGAGGACTGACATGCACATTACATCATTTAAATGACCTAATGGATATAATTAAATTAAAATGTGTTTTCTGTGATAATTTCTTTTACTTTTCCAAAGAAGGGAATGTAGCATGTTAACATTTCTGTTTGTGAAAATGTTGTTTGTCATGATTTATCTGAATTTGAAATAGTAATGCTATTGGCATTACACTTTTAAAGGGAAAAAATATATATAAACAATAACACCTCAGAAAGCAAGGGGGTTTTAAAATTACAATCACTTCATTACAACACTTTGGAATTCAACAGAATTGTTATCAAAATAATAAATAAATATGCTGTGTTTCACAGAAAATATATGAGAAATAACTCTTATATATATTGTTTAAATTTTTTTTCCCCAACAGTCTAAAGTAAAAACTTCAGAAAGTACATTTTCACCAGAAAAGCATATATTATTTTCATCATGCTTATGCATGATATAACAGTATATACCAAATTAGACAGATATTTTATACTGTTATATAAACTTTTTCTCCTTTTGCAGTTTCAAGTACTGAGTTGCTTTTTTAATATTGTTCCACTTCAATTTAGAAGACCAAAATCTGACAATTCACAGCAGATGACTATCATATGCAACTATGTCACTGTATTTACAGCAGTAAAAAGCTTTCTTTCTAAAATAAAGCTGATCTAGTTAGATTAACATCCATAACCAAATATGTTTATGCATGAGATAATATTTCTATAGATTAATCAATGTGTATATTAATATTAATTACCATATATATTAGCATGGTGTAGTCAGAGGGTTTATATTTAAAATAACAAAGAAACTGTAAAATATTATAAAACACTAAAGTAGGTCTGACTCTGCAAACTAGTAGAAATAATTAGTCCTTGGTATTAACTGAATGAGCTTACCAAGTGTTTATTTTCTTAAAATAAGTGCATGTTTCTTCACAAGGAATCAAAGACAAGAGCATTGATTTTTGTTTTGTATCCAATACAAATGTTATTAAAGTCAGTCTTTAATATGGTCTCCACCTCAAGGATATGAAATCCTGCTGATAACCCCAAGAAGACTTCTTACAGATATCATGATTTATATCTCTAATGCACAGAGGCAAGGGGCTTGGAAAAGAGAAAAGAGGAAGACTTGCACAAAATAAAATCATGTTTCTACTGCACATATTAATTCCAGATTTTGCTCCACTGGTGGAAGAGCAGAGACCTGAGAGCATATTTTCTTTTTTAAGCAAGGATCACATGTATGAGGATTTGTGGCAAGTTAAAATCCAAAACTCAGATGTATGTTTGAGAAAATTTATTTCAATACAATGGAAACTTTGGAGCTGTCAAATACTCTGGAGCCATAGGCTCTGTATGCTTCTGGAAAGCTGTGAAATAGATGTAGGCTAAAGGACAGAGGTATTTGCCTACATCTCCCTACCTGATACAAAAGTTGAGTGCAACTGGAATTGTTGCACTCATTGTTACACTCACTATTGTGATAGCAAGCTTAGCCTGATTCAACAGCATTTATGCAGGCAACATTTCTGAGTCAGTGAAAAGTGCCTGAAAATGGATTCCTTGTAAGTAGCAGGTTCTTTGCCATGATAATGTAAAAACCTGTAATGGCAAATAACTCAGGCATTTCAGTTGCAATGAAAAACCTGTACAAGAGATTACTTGTATATGTCGCTGCCATCACACAGATCATCACTAACCTAGGGAATGGAAGTAGGAAGCACTTTTAAAAAGTGCCTAAGACTAAAAGGCAAATGAAATTTTCAAGTTGTTTGACAGCAGAACAGTGACTTATTCACAGCACTTGATCTGCGATGGAAAAGAGCCTCTTAGAAAAAAAAAGTGGAGGAAAGCATTCACTCATGTCCTGGCTTGAATTCTTGTTTGATACTACTTAAGCATAGACTGTGTTTTGAAGAAGCCAAGCAAAATAATTATAATGTGCACTGTGCACTGCTGCTGGACCAAGTATCCCCAGATGTCCCCAGTTATGCAAGCCTGGGTTACACATACCAACCTCCCCTGGTTGTGACAGACATTAAACTGCTGTGTGTTTCTTCTCAAGAACTCACTTAGGTACTTTTTTGTGTCAACATCAGTTTTTTATCCTAAATGTTTTTCCCTAGGCTTAGCTGACATATATATGTTACTCATGACCTAATAGGGGAGTGGTTTTTAAAGGAGATTTTCATGTAACATTAAATAAACAGTCCAATTTCAAAATTTTCTTTGTAGTGGTAAACATCACAAAAAACAGTAATTTGATAGTTGTACCATACTTCAATAGACAACTATATTGTTGTCTACTTTGAGCTTCTTCCCATTTTCTTGTAATAGTGTAGCTGATCCAACCCCTACTGTTTAGTGCAGATGTGCTCTTGACACAGGTTGTCCTCTTTAGGCTTTGCAAAAGATCCTAATGTGCTGGGGAAAGATATTTTATGATGCTCTAACAGCTCCATTTCCTCAAAGCAAATAAACTCCCAACTGCTTCAGGAATGCTTTCTTTTGCCATTTCATTCAACAAATGCTAATCCTCCGTCATGACTGGGAACCAGTGTACAGGGACCACTTGAGAGAAAGCTGTTCCAGAGCACTGGCTGTGAATTTCTTTTTTACAGAGTGCAGATGGATTTTATATACCATCTAATTTTAGGCAGGTTTGAGCTGTGCCTTAACCTAGTTTTTATGTTACATGATTATGTATGTCAGTTTTGTTCTCAGATGGGTCTAGCAATGTATATGAAAAATTAATTTTACTGCTTCTCATCTGCAATGTGGTTTTCTTCTTCTTTAATACCTGATTTTTGCTAAATTAAATGAAAAGCCCTCATGTACTCAGCCTTCTACAAAAATCTACAAAATTTATTATCAGTATTATGTCTCTGCAATCCTTTTCTCTATATTTAACTGACCCTTCTTCATTTACTCAGATTCATTTACTCATTTGAACATTGACTTTAATAACAGACTGGGCACTTGAACACTGTTAAATCCCTATATTTAAATATTTTAATTTTATAGATCTCTAAATGATATATTTTAAATCTCTCCATCATACCAAAAATTTGCATTGACACCAGAAAGAAAATTTTTGAACTTTAACATATACTTACTGCTATTTTTCCTTGGAGCCATATATATCACCTCACTGGTTTTATAATGGGCTTTTTCACCTGGCAATCCCAAGCCATGATGAATTTGACATCTCAGGATAAATGACCTGACCAAGTCTAGAGGATTGCAAGTGCTACTGAGCCATTCTTGCTTTCCCAATGAAACCCCAAACTTTGCCATGGCCTGGGTTCACCCACACAGAAAGGACTTCATGGTGCTTGTGCAGACAGGCAGAGGATAAGCTGAGGAGTTGTTAGTAGAAACTGTAAGACTGGCTGTGCAGAGATCACAGATCGTATTCTCTGAGATGTCATCTTTCATTCTCAGTCTGCACACACTATTGCACGCTAGCAAATGGCACTAGCCAACTTCCCTATGATTTTATATGAGACGGAAGGGGAAGAACATGCCTATTCTGTAAATACAGCCTTTAGTTTTCTTAGATACTTCAAGCCTGGTCTACAGTCATTCCTTATTGAATTTTTGTACCACAATCTCTTTTGATAAGTGAGAACCAACTGGGTGAGAAGAAGATAAGATGAAAATAACTCCACTTGCTTAGTTTTCCCATGAAGTTGTAGGGAGATTTGTGTGTTGGCAATCCAAAAAGAAAAAGAAAAAGCCTGATTAATGATTTCATGCTGTCTAGCTTCTCCAAGGGACAATGGTAGGGTGGCTTAGTATTCATGAGTAGGAAATTTTAATATTTTTTTCTAAAGACTGAATTATTGCTTGTTGTCTGCCAGCAACTCAATTTTAATTCCTGACAAAACAAGAGTTAAAACCAACATAAACTACTGGGGGAGAAGAAAGACTAATCAACTTTCAAGAGAACATGTAAAATCAGTATTTCCAATTTTGCAAACCTGTATTTAACTTGGTGTAAGGTATGAAGAGAGTACTTTTCTATGCTAATTTGCATGGTTATATCATTGCTAGCAAGATGAAACAGCAACATAAAATCTTGCTTACGTGACAGCCAAGGTAATTTACACCTATCTGCAGGTTGTACAAGAAGATAGTGGGAAGGAATTGCTCAAACAGCAGCACTGGAATTGATAGCACGAAAATAAGAAAAGACAAAACTCCTTGACAATGAAATCAATTTGGATGCAGAATAATATGCCCCAAAGGAAGTAGAAAAGCCTAGATAATTTTTTTCCCATTTAAAACAAATCTGCTAATCTTAAGTACTGTGGGAAATAACATGGCAGTGCCTGGAGAGAAGGGGGAGGTGAAGGGAAAAGAGCTAAACAATTCTCTCCCAGCTCTAACATCTGTGTTTCTGTGATGAGATGCTCACAGACCCAGCATCTCAGAGTTGTGCTATGGTCCAGTGTGGGTTTGGACCTAGCCAAGCTCAGTGCAGCCAAATGGGCAGTGTGAAGGTCTTCCTCTCCTTCCTCAAGTCTCCAACTGGAATCAGAAAGTGTATTTGACTTTTGTCAATGTTGTCCTAAATGTTCCTCTACTCTGGTCAATATTTTTTTTCAGAAAAAGAACTCTCCCATTTAGAGCTGATGTATGTCGCCTGCTACTGATACCACTGATAAATCTTTGTGCATGTAAACCTGTCCCAGCACTCCTTGCACAACAGCGCTCT
Source organism: Regulus satrapa (assembly GCA_013396955.1). NCBI lineage: Eukaryota > Metazoa > Chordata > Aves > Passeriformes > Regulidae > Regulus > Regulus satrapa. Next base: position 63,686 of record VWZN01003377.1, read on the forward strand.
CAGAAGAGCCCCAGAGATCAAAGGTAGCATAGTGTGTAAAGATTGTAAATTTTGTAAATAAAGATTGTAAAATTGATTTATAGCTGTTTTTTGTGGAAANCGTGTACTTGGCAAAGATTTTGGACTATCTGATCACCCAGACCCACAGGTTTCCCTACAGTACACTGTAGGACCTTTATCCACCTGAACTTCATTCCTCAGTTATGATAAAGTATTTTCTTATATCTTTTTTTAGAGCTCAGATTTCCAGTTGACTGCTTGTGCTTCTTTAGGTCTTAAAGTGAAATTGAGGATTTTGGCCTCTATGCAGTTTTTTGAATTAATTTCACTAATGCATAAAGCTGCAGAAGGTGTTGGTTATCTGTGCTATTAAAAAAACCCACCAACTTGCTCATTTATAGCTGTTTTTTGTGGAAACATTCATGCAATCATGTGCTGTGCATTAAATGGACTATTGCACAAAATAAGTTGCATAAAGACCTTTATTATTCTTACTTTGTTATGGAGTAGTGGAGGAAGATTTATAATACCTACACACCTTCAAACTGGACTTATGGAAAGATAGTTGGACAAGATAATCATCTGAACTTCCTTTTTGAGTTCAAGAAAGAGTGACTGGTGTAGCAGGCTGAATTATGGCAAAGGTATGACTCAGCAGATGTAAATCATACCAGGCTCTTGCTTTTAATTGAATACATTGATTTATTTAGGCCTTACAGGTAAAGTTATATTAAATAAAGGCATGGGCAAACAAACCCAAAGCTAGTCTCTAAGACAGTGGTTTGAAGTTTTTTTAGGAGGTGAAGCTCCCACATCTTGCAGTAATGCATCTCACATGACAGTCTCACAAGCAGGTTACCGTCAGATGGACTGTGGCTTTGACCCAGCTGGCAGTTGCTGTGTCCTTATAACCATCCAAACAAGGTCTCTGAGTCACTAAGGCAATAAGTGAGCTGCTTTAATTTAACTGAGTTAGAAATAAAGATGTGAAATATAGAGCATGTCTCTTCTGGATAAATGTTGATGCTTAACTTCACCTTCTGAATCTTTGTGTGATATCTGACTAGAATACATTGTTCTCTTTCTAAGTATTTGACAATGTCTACTTCCAATACTACAAAATTTTATTTTCAACCAATTTTTTAGAAGAAAACCCAAGTAATTATGGCATTATCTATACATACATATAAACTTCTTACTGTTTAATTTGGGATCTTAGACAGCAAGTTATAAAAATAGACCATGCATGAAGTTCAACTCAGCAGAAATTTCTGCTGGAACAGCTTAGATGAAAAACAATTAACTCTCAGCTGTAAACTTTGGTATTTTACCTGTGCTAGCAAATTTTCACTGTGTTATATTTAATCTGTCACTGATTTAAACACTGTACTATATATCTCTATGTCAGTGACTCTCCTAAAAATTTCTCTTACCTAAGCAGGGATGGCACAAACTTCTTGTGGGATAGGAAGTAGAGATACTATAGTCCCTAGTATTATGGCCACCTAAGAAATATTATCCTAAAAAAATATCTCAAACTCCACACAGTTATCAAAATTACAGAAAAATTACAGAAAAAACCCCCTGTAAAATCTATAAAATACATGCTTATATTGCTCACTAACTGAAAAATTACTCTTTTAGTATTTTCTTGGAGTGACAAGATGCCAATATGCAGAAATATTTTTCATCATCTGGATAAATTCAATGACAAATCCTTTATTTCTCAACTTTTCTACTCTAATCCAATTTGCTTACAAATTTCTGATGATATTTAGAATTTCTACCTCTCAATAAAATGAAATATGGAAAACAGACACCAAGATTTTTTACTTTTTTTTTTTCTTTCAATTTGAAATAAACTTTTTCAAATACTCTATTTTTACTGTATTTTTCAAAGAAAGCTATGGAAGCATATTTCTTCACTTCACCTCAAATTCACTTAACTTCAAGCCTCAAATTTGAAATTTGACCTGAGAGTTATTTCTTCATGATTTCTAGAACTGATTCACCTTCTTAAAATCCAAGATTCTTTAAGACATAACAGTTCTCTGTCAGAGAAAACACTGCTACCGTGACATAAATTAAAACTTAAGACTTGCTTGTTTTCCTTTATTTTTGCCTGGCCCCAACAGGCATTATTAATAAATTACTGTATGCCTTTGTGGAGCACCTCAAGATAACATGGAACAACAAGAATCCATGCAGTTAAATTTTTCTGTCTATGTGCTGTTTTATCATTTGAATTTCATTGGATTACTTCAGCACATGAGTGAAGCAGGTGCTGATGACAACACTATTTCTAATGCATCTTGGAGAAATGCTGAGCAAAAAGTGTTCATCTCAAGGGCAATAGTCAGGGCAGCCCAATATTGCAGGCTCAGGTCAGTCCAAAAGTACAGCCAGCATCCACTGCCTGGCACCAGCTCCATCAATAAGTGTGAAGACAGAGATGTGGAGGATGTAAAAAATCATGAAAGAACAAGGGCAGTTGGACAAATGAGATTCAGATTTTCCTCCTTGTCCTGGCTCCACAGAAGGGGGTGGACTTTAATGCTGTGAGCATGTGATCAAGTTGTTCTTCCATACCACACACATCATCCCTGGTCGTGTGTGGATTCAGCAGGAAAAGCTGAGTGCCCTTTACTGACTGTCATCCAGTGTGAGTGGCTTATTTAGAGTTTAATTTCCCGTAGGTGTTAAAAAACCAGCATACTTCTATGTGGGAAGAAGTCATCTCCTCCCAGAAATAAGTTGCTCCACAAACAAGAACAATGCTGAGATCCGATTTCTTCCATGACACCCAATGTTACCCCATTTTGGAGCTCTTAAAAACTTTTGACAGAACTTAAATCCAACAGAGAGAAAACCATAAAGTCATAAAATATCCTGAGTTAGAAGGGACCAACAAGGATCATTGAGTCCAACTCCTGGCCCTTGTGCTGGTTTCAGTTAGAACCTAGCCCACAGAAGTAATTGACCAATCAGAAAAGTGTACGCCTCTGTGCATACACATTTTAAAAATTGAGAACCTGGAAAGAGGCTCTCTTTCCTTCTGGCGAAGATTGAGGTAACATCCCAGCTCCGCTGCACCTGGGCCTGGCCAGCTCCCCGCCACATGGCCGAGGGGTCTGAGCCCGGCCTGGCCTGGTTGAGTCTTTTTCCTTGCACACTCCAAGCTGAGCTCGCATGGCCGAGAGGGCCTGGGGCCCTAGCGTGGCCGAGAAGCCCTGAGCTGCTCTGCATGAGCATAGAGCAGCGGGAGGCCCCGATCTCTGGGCATGGAGTGGCGGGAGGCCCCGATCTCC
>VWZN01003377.1:67793-215812 GCA_013396955.1 Regulus satrapa
AAATTACAGACTCAAACCGCTACAGCCCTGCACAGGACCATCCCTAAGAATCACACCATGTTCCTGAGAGCGTTCTCCAAATGCTCCTTGAACTCTGCCAGGCTTGGCGCTGTGACCATTTCCCTGGGGAGCCTGTTCCAGTGCCCAACCATCCTCTGGGAGAAGAACCTTTTCCCAATATCCAACTTCAACCTCCCCTGACACAGCTTCAGGCCATCCCCTTGCATCCTATCACTGGTCACCACAGAGAAGAGATGAGTGCCCAACCATCCTCTGGGAGAAGAACCTTTTCCCAATATCCAACTTCAACCTCCCCTGACACAGCTTCAGGCCATCCCCTTGCATCCTATCACTGGTCACCACAGAGAAGAGATGAGTGCCTGCCCCTCTGCTTTCCCTTGTGAGGAAGTTGTAGGCTGCCCTATGCCTCTCAGGAACTGTGACCCTGTAAATGACAGACTGAGTGCTAATGAGCTCTTCATATTAGTAGCTTTTTAAATGTACTCAGACTGTGGATTTTTGTGGATTTTTTCTCTACTTTTATGTATGTATGTATTATGTGTGAAAAGTGTGTCTACTTTTCCTCAACTTATTTTTGTCCCAGTACCAATAACTTTAGGAAATCTGTACATTGTGTCAAATATCTTTAGAAGACAACTGCAAAGAAAAGTTGGTTAAAATCCACTGCATATGTGGAAAACTTTCACATTATGGACTACAGAACTGCTTCTTCCTAAAGGTGATGAACCTTTGTACTTATAAAACTGAAGCCTAGCAAAGAATTTATGTTAGGAAAAAAACTCCATTAGTCAGAGAGAGGGTATAGACAGTCTAATACACTGTTATGCTTTTTTTTCAGTCAGGGATTAAATTGAGATGATTGCCTTTTTCTCTGTATTGATACACCCCAATCTCCCGTGGTAAACCACTGGCACAGATGCTGTACCTGAGACCAGGGCAGGTGTGACTGCAGCTTCTGCTTAGTGACAAAGACATATATTCCAATTTTCACAGACACTCATAGAAGAAGCAATAAAAACATGGTGAAATTGCAGCAGTCTGGCCATTTCTAAGAATGGGGAGAATGTTGCATTGATATGGGCTGTTTGGGAAGAATATGAAGTATTTGTTGTGGCAGGTCTTTAAGCAGAAATTAGACCAATCTGGAATATAGGAGAGAGTTACAGATTAAACCCTCAAGGCAGAGGTGACCACCTGAGGTTCCTAAAGACCAGTTTTGCTCTGTTTTGATGACTAGGGCTGAAAATGTAACGATTTTCTAGAGCCTAAGTGGTTTGGAAATATGTGGGTTTATTTGTTTGGCTTTCCCCCCTGCTCCCCTTCAAATACTTAACAAACTGACAAAAGGTGTCCTCTGTATCAAGTTCTCTTGGTCACTGGATTTTGACACTTGGAGGGGAGGTGCATTAAATATGCAGAGGATTTTGTTTACTCCACAATACCAAATTTGCCATCTTGGTCAGGTTTTGCTTTTTCCTTTCATGCCTCATGCAATGTTGCTAAAATGACAATGAAGCAAGAAGATTACCTTACATTTCAGGCATCTGTGGGATATGTAAACAGAATCTGCACATAAGAATTACTATTAAATGCTATCAAACTTCTGAGTGTTGTAATCAATTCATGCGGAGGCAACTGAAGAGGCTGGTTGACTGTGATGTAGGTGATCTGACTGAAATCTGAAAAGAACTGTAGATGACAAGCTAAGTGAATAGAAAAAAACCCTAATGGGTAGTGATGGAGAAGTGTGGTGTGGGTCACCGCCCAGGACCCACACTGCTGATGAGCAGCAGAGCTGGAAGGGGTTTTGGAGGGACAACGCAGTCCCTTTTCTTGGAAGACACCTCATCCCTGTTCAGCACCCTGCTGAGAAGCCTTCCTAGGGCAGGTCCCCATCTGAGAATGCTTCCCAGTAAACATGGGCTGAGTATTTCCCCACACTCTGACACACACATTAAAAATGGAGATTGTGGGAGACAGCACTTTAATTGCATTAGGAAATGAAATAGAGTATTTGGACATAAGACAATATTCTGGACTCACTGGCCAGATAAGGTGTGAAATGAAAAGGCATATGCTATAAAAAAGCAGTCCTCTGTATACAATTAAGTTTTATCTGCATGTTTCCTGATGTTTTAACACATCTCTGGAAACAGACAACACCCATAAATATTAGTAAAACTGAGGTTTTGCTAAAAGTCTTTACAAGAGCTATGATTTCAACTGCAGAATATTTTCAGGAGACAGTCAAGGAAGTGTATGTGATCTGACAGGGAGAAAAGCAAAATATGCTATTTTTGTCTCCTGAAAAACCTGTTGTAATTACAACAGTTAAGAAAAAAGCAGGTTACTGGCTTATCTCTTTCCCTCCCTGCAATATTTCTGTTACTTGAAACCCTGTTTAATTCACTAAAAAATCTGAGAAGCCCTCAACAACTGTGGGCTTTAGGATTAGAAAAGAAAAGGCTATTTTTGTTCAGTCTGAAGAATGTGGTAGGAAGAGTTACCAAGAACTCAGTATGCTGTTTTGGTGGATAATCCCATTCACAGCTACTTACATGCTCAGCTCCTTTTGGTACAAAGGTGAGCATCAGAAGGTACTTAGGAAATGATCTTGAGTTCAACATAGCATAGAACATACTTTTTAATGAAGTTTGTGCTTACACAACTTCTTTGTCATTCTCCAGCAAAAATATCAGACATAAACCTTTGGGCTGCTCCATTTTTTACCAATTATCCATAGACCAGTGAGCCCCAAAAACGGAGAGAAAATGCTTAGGTAACAGTAACTGTTTCCAGTGTCCTGGAAACCCTGTCCTTTGCTGCAGCGGAGAGAGTGGCTGTAGGGAACCAAAGCAGTAGTGGTGGATTTGATGCACCAGTTACCTTCAGTAACAATTAGAAAAAAAAAAATCCTGAAATTCACTACAAAAATTTTAAGAATGTATTTGTATTATTTTCCTTACTACATAGATGTTACCATCTCTAACTGGTCTGATATCTTTAGAAGCGTTAATGTAGCCTGGACCCTGGTGATATCTCTGAGCCTGAACAAATAAATTTCTTTGGGCCAGAATAAAGAGAACATGAAAGAAAAGTAGCCCTACTGGGTTAAAACAGAGATCCAGTTAACCAAGTAGCTTTTTGGCACGGTCCAATAACAGATGTTTAAAAGGAAAAGTAGAAGTAATATGATCCTTTCCCTTTTAGAGCATCTCTTCTTAAAGTCAACAATTAAATATGTTCTGAGTTATATGACAGAAGTTTTAAAGTTGTCATTAGTTTTGCTACTTGCTAACCTACCTAATTTCTTTTCAGCTTACTTATTTTTTGTGCAATAACTGTAAAAATGAACATGGGAATTTAACTATGCATTGTGTGGAAAGGTATCCACTATCTGTGGCCTTATTTAAACTTGAGACCAGAAGGTTTCCCTAGAGCTCCCTAAGTTTGATTCCCATTCCCTGTTTCTATATCCATCCTGATTTTGTAGACTTTAATTCCAGAAGGCATGTATTGGAGGAGTCCAGTGAAACAAATCTGAAATCATATAAATATTCTAAATCACATTTTAAAGAAGTACTGAACTAATTTTATAGATGAAGTAACAAGTTTGGCCTGTGAAAGAGGAGCTCTGGGCCTTTGGAAAGGTTATCCTTTAACTCTTCCTACAAACAGGTTTGTCAGCTATATTGCTGAGCATTCTTAAACATTTTTTCAGTGGGACACAAGGAGCTGATCAACTACAAATGTCACCCTATCTGTAACACTTTCTTTGCATCTTATCTCCAGATATGGGATTAAAAATGAGGTATAAACAGATGAAAATGCATAAGACTTTATAAACCCATATAATAACAAGACAGTTTGTACTTTAAAATCACAGTTATCTCAAAATTGTTGGTATTATCTCAGGAAACCTTTGCTGTGGGTTATTAGCTCTTAAACATTGCTTCTACAGGGGAAGAAAGGAGTCAGACATGGTGAGAAGGTACACCTTTACCTGTTCAAAACCCTCAAGGATTCTCTGTATTCAGTTAAGGTTTTTAGTGGTTTTTTTTTTAAGGTTTTTTTTCTTGTTGTTGTTGTTTTCTAATTTATTTTAAAAAATGCTCGTATGCATATCTCCTGGCCAAATTTAGAAATATTCCATGAAAAGATTTCTCTCAGTTTCATCTTTAGAGTAAACTAAGACCTTTACACTTCCCTACTCAGTCATTAATATATCAACCAAAGGTGCCACAGATCCACAAAAGCTCATTCCTAGCTGAATTTAAACTTGATTTTGAAAGAAAAGCATTTTCCTGGGCTAAATTTCTTCCAAAGTTGAAAAAAAAAATTTAAAAAAAATGAAAGCGTGGACTCAGTCATTTTACACCACTTCTTTTTGGATGCTGAAAGACCAAATGGAAATAGTGACACGTGTGTACTCAAATATCTCATTTCATGTGGAAGGTTTGGTCCCAAAAGGCTAGAGTAGTCTTGCTCTGTAATTACATAATTTCCTAAACACTGAATCAAACACTGATGTTGGGTGGCTGGAAGATTAATATTGCACTGATGACAAAATTGGAAAAACAATTTGGGGAATCAAGAGATAGTTAAATTCTTGACAGAATCACTTGATAAGGGTCACCATTAGTTATATAAGATCACCATTAGTTATATGAATGTATTATTCCCCCGAGGCTTAGATTATATATGGGAAACAGACATTTAAGAAGTTATTTCATTGGCAATATAAAATTTATTATCTCTCAAAATAAGTGGTAACATTAATAAACAGGGTTGCAGATAATGGTCATTTCAAACTAAAAAATGGAATTCTGACCTCTGAAGAAATGCTATGAGATGAATCTCTCTTTTCTTAGTGCATTTTATTATATATATTTTTACCACATTATCTGCAAGTGCAAATAATGTACAGTTCCATCTGCCTTACAAGTCTGGAAAACTTGTTTCAGTCAGTACAATAATTCTGCATTTGCATTGAATTCAGGAATTATTCTGTAGAGGAGTAACAAGGAAGTATTTGCAAGTGTGAAACACTATTTAGCTGGCCCAACGAGAATTGGAACACTTTTGCTAGGAGCTGTGTTTCCACTGGAAGAGGAATTTCTTACTCTGCTAATCTGTCTGAAAGGATGGAATAAGGGAATTATTATTGTTGCCATTATGGAGGGAAACTGAAGGAAGAAGAGATTAAGAATGAGAATTTCAAACTAGGCAGAAGACCACAGAAACAGCAGGTCTGGAAGGGACCTGCTGAACCACTTAGTTATTTCCCTTGCAAGCGCCTAACTATGGCCCTGTTCGCTCAGCACACAGTTTTGGCCCTGCTCTATTTTCTGCAGCCAAGCAGAACTTTGCTCTCATGGCTGCTGAATCTCTGTCTCCTAGTTTGCTCACAAAAGCCCTCAGTTGTAAATTCCAAACATGCCAACTGGAAAGGTTTCAAAAATAAATCCCTGCAAATGTCAAGTATTCACTACAACTAGAACTGCAAGCTACACTTCAGCAGAAAAATATACCTTAACAGCCAGGACTGTGGGCATTTCTCATGCTGTAATACTTGCTAGTCAGAGGGCACCAGACAGGATAGTAGCCATCAGGCTAACGAGAACTGTTGACTGGGGCACAATAAAGCAGCTCTGTGGAATGGCAACAGTGGGGACGTTGTTCTGTCCAGGCAATGCTGGTGGAATGGAACTTGCACATTTTGTGTTTTTGGCCATCGTGTCTGGTGTGAAACACACCTGTGTTCAATGTCTGTCACAACTGTCCAAGCAGAACACCCAAAACTTAATTTTTCTGTCCAGGACTCCTTAAGTTGCAACTTTTGGTTTGTGATTTAACAGCTTTTGAAGCCAGGGAATTTACGTTTCTGATCCTATTTCATTAAAATGCTATCCATCTGCATTCATTTTTGAAGTATTTTCTTCTCTATCCATCATCTAATTAAAATCAAAGCTATCATGGAATGCTCTTTATTTTCTTAGTATATTCCCCTTAGGAGGCACTGTCATTCAGTACTATTATAAAAAATACATATTTAATTATTTCAAAGATTATATTGTATTAATCTCTGATCTACATTTCATTATACTGCAGGTCTTGGTTGCACCAACATAAATGTTCCTTATGTTGCTAAAATTTTTTCAACCCTGGATAAAACAATTGTAAAGTGCAATTTCAAAAGGTTTCACTATTTACGTACCCCTTTTGCATCAATTACACCAGGTTTAGCATTGAATTTCACCGTCTTCAAACGTGCACGCTCCTTTCTTTCAACTCTGGGGAAAAGAAAACACAAATGAAGAAACAAATATTGATTATAGCAGCATTTTGTTTGAAACATTTGATATCTGCTCTCCCAAGACCACTGGCAGTGTACTATACCTAAAGTAAACATTTAAACCAAATTTCATGCATTCAAAAGGAGAGGTCACTTTCCCTGACTGCAGGCTGCAGTTTCTGGCAAATGCAGGACTGGGTTTGAGGAGTCTTGGCTGCCCTACCCAGCACTGCCTCTCAACATAGGAGTTGGGGAAAAGCATGTTGGGGACAGATTTACTCTCTCTGATTTGAGCAGTTAAAAAATCATGCAGCATTTAGAGTTCTATGGTCAGAGAATGAGGCAAGGACATGTCCTTACTCACCTTGATTAATATGGACATTAATATATAAGTGATGTTTCCTACCTTTGCAAAATCGTCTACAGAACCTAACACTGACTGGCAAAAGTAAAAAAAATATGATCATCTACCTGAAACGGAAACACTAACTCTTTTTGTCTAAGACTGGATACTGCTCTAGGAAATCTCCTTTAAATCTTACAAAGCTAGCTTATAAGAGACATTAGAATACATTCCTGCAAATCTCTTGCTTTCTAAGTCTGGGTAGTAGGAATTCATAATTTTTGATAATTATTTTCCAAAATACAAACTCTAGTGTTTTGATAGAATGATAATTAATACAACATGTTTCCTTCTGTCTGAGTAGGCTTACATATGCCCTCATGAAACACAGTGAATGTTGGTTACTATAGCTACAGCTTAAATTTAGATTAAATGCATTTCTCTGTTAGTGTGGAATATTCACATGGAAACAGCTCAAGTGCATTTTCCAAACTAAATCTATGCTATTAAAAACACATGAACACTGTCAAACTTGAACTAGCAGATTAAGTCCCTTGGTAGCACCAGTAAGAAATGAAGACTTGAAGCTGTGTAATTGCCTAAATAGGATGGATGCCTTCTGAGGAATAATTAGCACAAATGAACACAATATTCTACTTATGAATCTGTGTTAACATTTAAACTCATTCCAGCCCTGTCTAACTTTCTAAAACAACTACTTCTAACTTAATTTCATATTCACTGCATAAAGGAATTTGGAAATTAACCCTGAAGAGTGAATGAAGTTTGTCATAATTGTGTTAGCAGCCATGGAGGCATCACTGCTTTCTAGAGGCACAGCAGACAGAGGAGGAGCTGCAGAAACATTCTTCATTTCTTTGAGAAGTATTTAAGTAATGCCATTAAGTGCCATTAGTCCTTCAACCAAACATAACAACAATGCTCACATAGGCTCAGCATGCCTACTGAATGTTCCAAACATATCATCATCTGACACTGTATTAAGAGTAGCACACAATGTTGCCTCCCATCACAATTTGTGTGACACCTTCCACAATAAAACTGTTCTCAGTTACTTATAATTTAGCTGAAATGTAAAATTACAAGCTGAAATGTTCTATATATCAGGCTGACTAAATTACGGTTCCTGCCTGAACTATCAGTAAAATGGGTCAGCTGTTAGAAAAAGGTAAGGACAAAATGAATGGATTTGCCCAATTTATAATATAAAGTTCTTCAGCTCAGATGCTCTATTGTCTTTATGTCTTTGATCTGGAATTGGCATTGTGGCAGTGGGTTTCTCTGGTGTCAGGATTATACCTCTCTTTTTCCTAAAGGAATGAACTTAATTTTCTGAAAAGCTTTAGTTTTACATGCTCTGGAGAATTCTTGGAATTTAGCTTTGGTTCTCCAAATATTTAGTCTTTGTTGACACAGTCAGAGTGCAGGACTTCAGTGAACTAAGATGTTATTAGATTTTCTCATCTGAGTTACTGGGACATTTTTGCCATAGAGCTAAAAAAGAGAACTCAACCGGTGATGGTGCAAAGTTTTGAATCTCTGCTCATTTAGATTTGTTGATCCAGCTCTTAGAAAATGGACTTTTAAAAGGAACACTAATTCAAACACTTTTATAATTTTTTTGCAGGTTTATAATTTTTATATTTAAGGAAAAATAAACTTGACCTTTTTTTCCCCCTAGAAGAAAGGAGTTTAGGTCCAAAAGGTTATTTGCAGCAGCTGACGCTGTGAATGTCTAAGCAGCATATGAGTGTAAATTCCTTACACTGGTTTAGTTGACAGCAGCTGACCATCATATGAACATTTTGATCCATCAGCTGAAGAAATTGCTTTTAAAGAAAAAAAGTTTCACTTAACATGGCAACCAGTTTGCTTGGCAATCAGTTTTCTATCACCACTCTGGACAAAGCAGGATTTTGGGAAATTGTGCAAAAATATGGAGTGAAAGGGAGGACTCCTATCTCCCAGATTTGCAGGGCCCAGACTTGCAACCATGACCCTTTCTAATTATCTTTTTGCCTGACGGAGCTATGCCAAAGGGATAAGGAAAGCATGGCTATGATCTCCAGAACAACTTCATGGCTCAGTCCCATTTTCAAAAGTGCCTGAGGGGTCGCTGAAACAGAGGTTTCAAGAAATGTTCAGAGAAACCTACATTCAGCATTCAAACATGACTGGAGCTGAAAAGTTCTGAGTCCTATGTGGAGGCAGTATCATCCTAGTGCAACTTATGGGGATTTCACCTCCATCTTCCCACCCACTCTCAAAGTATAGCTACATGCCAAAACACTGCTTTGCACAGGGAAATTATCTAGGATTATCTGAGACCTGGGACAGTTGGAGTATACTCTGTATACTCACTTTCTCTTAAAAACATTCCTGGTGGTAGATACCTCTTGGCCCTTTTTATTTCAGAAATGGTCAGGATTCACTCTCTTCTTCCCATGTAAAGCTAGAGAAGTGGAGCAGTACATTGAAAATATGCTTCAACCTTCAGTGTTCCCTCACTAGTAAGTTCAGGATTTCAGTTCTTTAGGATACTGTTCTCTTCTTACTCATCTGAGGAACTTATTAATGGGATGCAACACTCACTGCACTGCAATGTCTGTCTACTTTTGTGTTTCTGGGCACACATAGCTGTTGAGAAAGGGCCTGTGAGATTTTTCAAAATGAGACTTTCAGTTCTTCATAAGCGTGTAAGTGCAAACAAGAAAAAATTAAGTATAACTCAACAAGACATGAACTGTGATCTCACACTGCTGGACCACTGGGAGTTCTGTCAGTACTTTCCTAAAATCGCTAATCAGTCTTCACAGTGGTGAGGTAGAACATCAAGTGAGAAATGCTCTAATCTTCAATAACAGCGTTCATCGCTGGTATAGAACACAGATGCAAATTGCAAACTTGTTTCTAGAATGAAATAAAACGGTAACAGTAGCCTAATTTGCACAGAGTTGGCACTGAGGTGTTTTACAGGATGAAAGTTGTTTCCAAATCCACCATGATTTGAGGAGAGTTAGCAAATACAAGAAAGGAAAGTAAAATGGATACTTGAAAGACCTTGCTATGTCTCTTGATTTGCTCCACCATTTCCAGGTCATCTGCACTATATTTTTTTTTTCCTGCCTAAGTGAAAATATGTATGCTCTATTTATAGTTCTAATATGGGGTCTCAGTTCATAGATTTTTATTGCTTCCATCCTCTGCAAATTGTGCAATCTGAGTTTACCAAGAGATTCCCATTCTCAAAATAATTTTGGAGCATTCCTGAAGTGGTGTTTTTGTACCAAACATGCATTTTTCAGTAGGAGAGAACGTGCTGTGATTCAGGTCTCCATCTACAGTGGCTTGCTTATAGAAAGCAGCTCAGCACCTGGTCAATATTTATGGAGAGTAGACCTAATTACATTAGGAAGTGACTTCTCATAAAATTGTAGCACAACCTTATTCTGTTAAAAGCTAACGGGTTTCCCTTCAGCACAGAAGTTTCACATCATTGCAAGAGCACAGGAAGAAGTTTATATCTACACATACATACACATTTCATTCCATATTAAATTTTTCCAATTAGATTAGTGAGTATAGACAGAGAAATAATTTTAGACAAAGCTTATCTGATTATGCCTTGTCAAAAAGTTTTATCATCTAAGGATTAAAATGTTAGGGGTTATTTAGAAAGGTAGATGTTGTATGGGAAACCATTAAAAATAAAAATAATTTGAGTGGATGAACATGCCCTTCTGCCAAGCTGAGCAAAACAACAAATTTAAGTTGGCTTTTCACCCACAGGGACTACTGTGCTGGGAAAACCTCTTGTTCCTTGTCCTTAAATGTTTGTGAAATGTTGGGTTTTATGTACGTACTTTCCCCCCTACTTTGCTCTGAAAGGAGGGCATGACTACACGTACTTGTGGGGAGAATGTTGCCTATTTGAGAACACAAGTATCAGGCTGGTACAATTACAGCTGGTAATAACGAAGATACAAGTTGCATAACATTCGGCAGTCAGATGTACTTAAACTACCTGAAAATGGGTACCTTAGAATGATGTCCAGTCTGACAGCAGTTTTGTGACTGCACATCTGAAGTACAACAGAAAAATTAGTGTAATTATTTCAATGATTTAAGGCAAAATCCTTGTTGGTTGCAGAGGGAGCAGTAGTAAAAGTGGTGATAATTTATGCTCAGCCATTCCGGGGCAATCTGTGCGAAATCTCAGACTGCATTCCAGACCCACAGACTCAAGTCAGGCAGATATATACATGCCACAGAAAATACTGAGGCTTGACATTCATGAGGTGGGAGGTTGCTGTTGTGGAGGCCTTGCAATGTAGGAGCTTGTTCCTGGGCAGAGACTCAGCAAGGGAAAAGTAAAAAGAACTGGAAGGTGTAAAAATCAATGCTACAGCAAATTAAAATCTATTTACTATTAAATTAATCTGTCTAGGAATGAAGTACACTCTTACATATGCATATTGGTTTAATGCATTTTGATCACTCCCTTTAACTAATGTGAGTGTTGGACACGGGCTGCTCAGCTTGGTGCTGCCCTTTTATAGAAAGCTTTTTTTTTTTTTAATAAATATGGATAATAAGGAGGGCAGTGAGGCAAATAAAAATTCTCATGATCAAAAATCTGTCTGTCCAACCATAAAAAAACCCCAAAAAACAACCAAAAAACAAAACAGTGTAAATCTAATTCTGTTGGTCATTCTAGTATAAATAGCAATTTTTGAGGACAAGGGAGCACTTCACACACATAACCATAGTGCCCAGGCAGTACCACAGGCTGCCTGAGACATTGGTATGGTGCTGGTGGTTATGTCCCCTCACCTTGGAGACCCTGCCTGATATAATTGTGCTGTCACCTTAAACATAGCTTGGATTAATCTTTTGGGCAGACATGGAACCAAGAGAAATTTGGCCTGTTATATTGATTAACTAATACTATATAGTAACTATTTGGTGATAGTTAAACCACAACTAAAGTGGTTTGCAGCCTCTCATGTTGAAGTCCTGTGCTTCCTAACACCAGCATGATATAACACCACACCAACTGTCTATCGCTACACAGTCCTGTGGTTGAGAACAACAGCTATAGTCAGACAATACATACACACTGACAAACAGACAAAATGCTGTTTCAGGTGTAGAAATGGTTGCAATTATATTTAAGAACTGTGGGTTACTTAAAATTTAATTTTCCTTATTCTCCACAGAGGTCATTGGCTCACTGCTCCATGAGATTTGTTCCTTGCATGGATCAATGGAGAAACTTGGGGCCACCCTCCCTTCTTTGTATTGCTTTTTCCAGTAACACCCTTCCAGCTGCAGTGCTGCCCTCCAAAACTGTCTCGGAAAGCCTGACTTGGCAATTAAATATAAACAAGACGACAAATTCATATGTTGGCAGAAGCACTGAAATCTAATGACAAAAAAAGCTTTCAAACTATTAAATCACTAAGAGGTAAAGTCTGGAAATGCATCCAAAAACTAGGAGAGACTAATGAGTGGTAGCTCCCCTATAATTCTAAATTATGATTTTTTTTTATTTTTTTTTTTGGTTGGTATAACACATAAGTCATAGAGAAGAAAAAGAGTAAGGAGTCTTGATTAATTATTCCCAATTTCTCTAATAAACTCATGCTAAAATGTCATTGTATGATGGGCTCTCCTGTAAAAAAACCCAAAAACCTAAACACGTGGAAAGCCATTACAGCAATTACCAATACACAGCATCTCAAAGAAGAAATATAATGTAGTTGTTAGGATTTTGTCTGTCTATATACATATAGATAGATATATATTTATACACACACACACACACACACACATACACACATAAGTAAAATTGAAGTTGTCACTGTTTTTTAGAGCTATTCCATAATTTATTTCACTATGGGAAACGCAGGAATTGTATCTTAGGTGTTGCTGGACAGAAGTTAAGGGAAGTAGAAGTAAGGCAGAAGTAAAGCAGACAGTTAAGCCTCAACCTGGCACTAATAATTCTCGGATCTGTATAGTTTCTCACTGACCTAAAGTGCAAAAAGTAAAGTTACAGTACTACAGGATAACATTTCATAAGCAGAAAAAAGAATCGAATCACAAAATAAAGCCCTTCCCGGTATAAACCCCTGAAGACCCTAAGATCCTAAAAAAACCCAAAACCCCAAAACCAACAAAAACAAAACAAAAAAAACCAGAACAGAAATTAACTGGGGATTGAAAAATATAAGACAAATATAAAATTCTTCAATTTACAACATCATGGCCAATTTAGCTTGCAGGACAAGCCAAACAAACAGCTACAGATGTTTTTATCTTCCTTCATTTCTTTCTCTCACAATATATTATTGCTACATATAACATAGCCTGTATTATATACAAAGCAACGCCTATAGAAATAATCCCATATAAACTATAAGAGACATGGCATCCTGCAGCCAACAGCTTAAATGAGGATTTCCATGCTGTAACTGCCTATATTTGGTCAAATGAATTCCAGGACTACTCTCTATTAGATTAATCGTTTTACAGTCAATAACCCACACCTGCAGAGGAAATTAAACTCTGAATTAGCACAATCTGGCAAGTGTGATTAGCTTTATTCTCTGTAATACATCCCCGTGTGAACTGATTGCTCATCCTGCCCTTGGGTGGTGTAAATGACTGCAGAAGAAGCTGGCAAGAGCACATCTGAGGAATCATCCAGAACCCACAGAAATGAAGCAATACTCACTTTTTAGTGCATTGGAAAAAATAACCTTGTACAACTGAAATAACAAAACAGCAACCTCTTTCCATTCCAGCTCAGGTGTATCATTACATTAATGCAGACAGAAAATCAGATGCCATTGAGTTTTCCAGACCCCTCATCTTCACTAGTGAAGAATAAGGATGACAAGGCGAGTGCATCTTTTAAAATTTAAGACTCTTATTTTTAGGTTCTAACCAACCTATTTTCATACAGCTTCTCTTAAAATCTTTAAAATTCTGTTTTCTCCCAGCATTTCCTAAGCCACATCTTATTCCTAGGCTCTAATATATGCCTGACCTTGACTAGGGAACCTCTACCTTTTGTCCTTGAAAACACCACAGTGTGGGTAACCTGATAAGCTTTAGGCACACACCACCTTCCACTTTACACGATATACAATTCCACATCTCAGCTGCTTTGGTTTGTCCTTTTCCCCTCTACAGTTGTTCTATTATGTATGACAGCTTTTTGCACCTTTTGCCACCTTTTCATGGTTGGCACCACACACAGGAGTGAGCTTTTTGCATGTACTTTCCTTAGCATTAAATAAACTCCTCTCTCTCCTCATGTATGGTCCAATCATGTCATTACAGCAGTATTTACTGTAGCAATGAAGAGCAAGCAAGTATTCCTTTTTCAATATCTAGAGACCAAGTCTGGTTAATGGCCATATTTTCCATCTTGAAACTTACAACCTAATCTTATAACCTAACCTTTTATATCTCTCTATTGCACAACACCAAAATTGCTCTTTGCTGAAAAGCCAGGTGTGGATGCTATTCAAACATGATCACTAGAGAAATTAAGGTCCTTTCAGGGCTCATGTCAACAAGGTATTTGATGACCTTTTAATTTCCTTTTACATGATCTAGAACAATTAATACCACTACTACCTTGGCCACTTCTCTTGAAACAGCCACAGATGCTCAAGGGAGCATCAAATATCACATTTTCCCACTATATAAAATGGTCATGATCATTTTTACACTAGTGCTAAAGCTAAAATAGCTAGGAATAGAAAGAATATACTGATATACTCAGTATGACAGCATTGCTGCAAAAGAGAAATGTAATATGTTTTGACATATTTGCCTCCTACCCTTTCAGTTCTTGACCTTTCTACAGCAATTCAACAGAGCCAGGAAGTAATACTGGTTTGTCTTTAGAACAGCTGCTTCTGATACTATCAGCAACTTGTGGCCAATTTTACAAAAGCAACTAAGCAGAATAAACAACACAAACAACGAGGGAGATTCTGATATCTGTTCTCTCTCTGACAGTCACCATGAATCCATCACAGACACACAAAGATTCACATTTATCCTGGAGAGCAGATGAAAGTTCCCTCATTTATGAAAAATTTACTGTGATATTTATTATCCATTATTTATTATCCAGTTTCCAGGTGGGCAGAGATTAAATTAACAGGTTTTAAAACCAAAGATGACCATTATATAATTTAGCGCCATATTTTACATCACACAGGCTGAGAAGTTTAATTCTATTACCCTCTCAAAAGGAAGACATACAGTCTTGATTTGAAAATGTCAAGACATTCATTACATCCTTCAGCAGTTTGATGCAATGGCTAATCACTCTGACATTAAAACATGTGCTCCACTTCAAATTCAGAGCAAATTCCCAGACTCAGGTTCTGGTTATTCCTTTTTTTTTTTCTTTCTTTCTGAAGCTCTTTAGTAGATGGTGATCTCTCCTTCTTTTCCCCTTTCTTTATGAAGTTGGTAGTAATTGAGCCACCTTCTGAGTTTCTTTTCAGTTCAGTACAGTTATAAACAGCCTGAATGCTTTCAATCTCACAGCAAAAATGATGTCTTCCAACTCTTGAAATACCTGTGGAATTTTCCTTTACTGCCCCAGTTTTTCAGTAAATTGAGGCACCCCATCTTTGAAAAAAAAAGAAAAAATATTTTAAGATAATCACAAAGAGGTAAGAAGGAGGAGGCAGCACTCACCTCCTCTTGCTGGGTATAACTCCCATCTCCTCACTGTCCCCCTCCAGAGTGACCCTCCTTGCCTGCCACCATTCATCATCTGAGGCATTGATGACGTGAAGGATGTCTCCATACTTGAAACTGAGTCCTTGGCTTGGGAGGCCACTGTCTTTGCTCTTGTCATAGTCAAACATGGCTCTGTGAAAGGAAATAAACATATGAAGGCAGGTGATTAGATCAGTCTGGGTACATTTACTTCTGAACAATCAATCATGTCACAGGTAACCCTTTCTCTTTTCCAAAGGTAAAGGTCCTACTCAGAGGAAAAGTCACCATGAAGTTAATCTTTACAGAATCCTCTTCTTTTATTGTTTCCTGTAAGAGAAAGTGAATGGTAAAATCTGATATCAATTTTCAGCCTATGCCTTCCAATCCTATGTCTGGCACCTATACCAGGGTAGATGTACCCCATTTTCTGAGAGCAAGACTAAGCAAGTGCAGGCCACTCATTGGAGTTACCTAGCTAAAAATACAGATCTTGGATTCTTACAGGAAAAAAAATACTTGGGAATATTTTTTCCATGTAAAATATTGTTTGGAGATCATGCCTGTCAAGAACTGATGCTTATTTCCTATAGAGAAAATAATATGATTATAACCCTGGCTTCAGAAGTGTTACATCAATAAAATCCCAACAGGTGTCTAATAATTCCTACTCTTTCATTGTCATAAAGAAAACCTTGACAACCTTTTCACTGGCAAACACCTCTGTGAGAAGGATTTGATGTAATTACTTGCTGCATATTCTAGTGTAATTGCAAAGAATGATTGTAGCAGTTTTATGGTAGATATGGTAGTTATATGGTAGATACAAAACACTCAAAGCTACTTCTCTTAATGAGGATAACTTTAAAATAAGTTGCCAAAAGCAACCAAAATAATTTAAAGTTCTCATAAGCACCAACTGTGCATGGCAAATCTGGTTCAGGAGGAGGAAAAATACTATTTGAAATATATCTTCTTTTAAAGAGTTTAATGTCTTGTACTAACATCTTCAGAAATGCCCAAATAATTCCTCTGAGGATGGAGACTGCTGAATTTTACATAATCCATAAGCTTACCTATGCTTGTGCCTTTTTTGGTAAATGTTCTTGGAATGCAAGTACCCTTTGGAAAAATGTAATGGCTTAGCAGTGGAAAAGTTATTTAAAAAACCTGACTGTATCTTATTAAATATTTACATTCATAAAGTAGTCTTACTGGTAACAGGTCATCTGCTGCTCCTGAAGTGCAACTTTCTGTGAGGATATCTAATGAAGAAGCTTGTAAATCCAGAAGCAGTTAAGTGCCATTAGACACCTCTTCTTAACCAATTGATGACACCAGATCCCTGGCAGATGGCAGTGCATATACAACAGGCACACAACACACCATCCTGTGGGCATGGCAGCAGGGAGTGGTCAGAATTTTATCACCAGTATTGAACAGTTGTAAAAAATTCTCTGATGAATTGTGCACCTTGCCATGGAAGCTGCTCAACAACTCAAAACACCTAAGCATATGGTTGGCCAAGCTGGATACTGGGGAGACATCATGCAATCCTGATTCCAGGTATAATTAAGTCACTCGAAACTAGGGACAATATCTTCTATTACAGAGAATAAGCAAGACTCTCACATCCCTGATACAAAACATTTCCTGATGCCTAACTGGAAATGCACCATATTTGGCAAGTTCTAAGATGAAGGTTGTGTTTCAAAAGTTAAGGAGTAGAAAGTAGGACAATATTCTTTGTCCTTGAACAGATATTTGCACCTCAGAGCCCACACATAGACTAGGAATGAGTCTGTCATCTGCTGGCTGATGTAAATGATGAATGTAGATGGCAGTACTTGCCACTGACTTGCTTTGATTGGAATAATCATGTGCACTGCTAATTAAAATGAGACTATAGATTTCAGAAAGAGATTTTCTGAGCCCACTTTTCATTGAATGAAGGATTTTGTGGCTGATGCTCTACAGATATTGATTACTCCATTAGCAAATGAAAACGACATGAGAGTTGACTTCAGTGATCTTTCCTAAATATTTCAAATTAAGAGCCAAGTCTTGGTAACAGCTGTATTTGAGCTTACAACTTTGATAACATTTCAGGCTCTGTAAAACATACGTTTGCCGGTTGGCTGTTAGCCCTGTTATAAAGTACATGGAGATCCTCACTCCAGGCATTGTTGACTACTTTGGGCTATAGGGAGACCTGGGCACACTCATCCCATCTCAGGCTGTGAGGGCAATTTGGTCATTGCTCAAAAATTGTTTGAAATTAAAATACTGACTTTACGAAGCTGTAATATACTGCCCAACAGGCAGTGAGGTGTCTAGATGGCATGAAGGCCACCAAAACTGGGGTATCTTTTTTTCTTCCACTTAGCATAAATATTTTATTATTTGAGGCATTTCCAAAAGCAAAGTACCTTGTGCAGTAAATTTCTATTCCTAACAACACCTATTCTTGCAGCTAGAGGAATAAATGTTTGACAAAGAAAATATATCAGCTGTAACAAAATAGAAAATCAATTCCTAGTGTGATCCCACATATTACAACCTATTGACATCCCTGATGTTACATTGCTACCAGCATTTGTAACGCGAAAAATAAGGTACAGAAAGACTTAGTGATCTTGCTAAGCCCTTAGCAGAAAAGGGATTTTAACAGAGAAACCTCTTAGCTTCCTCAGCTAATCCTGTAAAAAACAACTGTTAGTAGTCTTCATAATCTTCCTGACAAAGCAAGGGATAGAGCTACATTTTCAACACAGGAATATATTTTACTGAATGCTTCTATATGTTCAGTGCAAAATCCCAAAATCTTCCACTCCTGTACCAATGGCCAGTATTTTGATACAGTTCAGGTGCTGTGTGGCAGCTTTATTTGTATCTCTGAAATTTCTTCTTCTGGCACAGATGGGAGTTTGCACATAAATTTATAGACTGCTCTTTGCTATTCACTTGACTACAAAATGACAACAACATTTAGCAAGAGAGATTTTCAGCTGCTGTAAATGGTCCTAACTCTCCTGTGATCTACATATGCATCACTAAAGGATATTTT
This sequence comes from Regulus satrapa, assembly GCA_013396955.1. NCBI lineage: Eukaryota > Metazoa > Chordata > Aves > Passeriformes > Regulidae > Regulus > Regulus satrapa. The sequence continues at coordinate 86,295 of VWZN01003377.1, forward strand.
TCTCTTCTCTGAAAATTTGTTGAGCAGCGACTCTCAGACATCCAATTTTATAGCATTATCATAAGGGCGATATATGTTATCCTACTCCCTGCTCTGTTATTTTTTTTTTACAGATGGGGAAATCCAGTGTAGAGATGTTTAATAATTTGCCTGGTTTTAGACAGTAACTCAGCATCATAGTCTGAAGCTAAGAAGACCCTAAGCTTCATAGTTGTATTTTCTGCACTCAGTAATAAATGTATTTCCACCCACTTGCAGGCTCATCTTGAAGACAAGTTAGAAGATGAAAGAAACACTAATGTAATTCATTGCTATAGGTACAAGAGGGAGCACAGTGGCTCTCTGATTGAAGTCCCATTGCAAGGCAATTAAGATGCTATTAAAAGGGTTAAATTTTCACATACTGCCAAGTCAATAAAGACTTCCAACTTCTCCTCCCTACTTTGTTTCCATCTGGAGAAGCTGAACGGGTAAATCCTATGTGTAGGGCACACAAAAACTGGTTTCTCTCCCCTTGGGAGGTTTGGGAAGCTCTGAGATGCTGATTGCTGGGACTGGAGGCTGCTGGAATAGCTCCTGTGCACAAGACGATCCTGTCGTATCCTGCCACCTCTTCTGAGAGAGTGGGAGGGGGGAGTGTTGGGAAGAATAGCTTTTATTAGAAGTATATGAGAACAATGTAGTTTTAACAAAGTATGAATATTTGACCTGTAATTCATACATACCATAATTTCTGCTTTTTCATTTTCTTTGCCTTATTTTTAAAACTTATTTTACTTTCATTTCCCCCCTTTATTTTGTTTTTTGCCTTTTTTCCCCCCATCTGAATGATGTGTCTCTTCATGAAGCCTATCCCCTCAACCTTGTCAGACTGAGCTCTTTGTGTTACCATAATCAGTCATGACAGGGCAGCAGTGCAACACGGGTGCCGTGTTTCCTTTGAAAGTTAGCACTGATCAGGGACCATTACCAGCAACAGTTTGGATGCACCTAAGGTGGATAGGAATGCTGTGTCCATCTGTGGGCACCCTGGCAGTAGGATGCGGACATGCTGGGGTGTGTGCAGAGGAGGCCACGAAGATAATCAGAGGTCTGGGGCTCCTCTGCTGTGAACACAGGCTGAGAGAATTGTGATTGTTCAGCCTGAAGAAGAGAAGGATCCAAGGAGACTATTATGATCTTCCAGTACCTAAGAGACTACAAGTAAGCTGGAGAGGGACTTTTTACAAGGGCATGTAGTAACAGGATAAGGAGAAATGGCTTTAAATTAGTGAGAGGGAAGGTTTAGGCACTGCACCTTGGGATATGCTCCCAGTCAATGTGCAGTTCAGGGTGGTAGCTTAGCTGCTCCTAAGGCACCTCCACTGCAGCAAATCCAATTGCACATATGCATCCAAGCTTTTTCCATTTGCTATCATATTATTTCTTTACTTCATTTAGCAATTTCTCCATTCAGTCCAAGTAATTCCTTACTCTTTTCCTCCTAGTGGGAATTTGGCAGAGAGTTATATCACAGAATCTCAATGAAAAAAATTAATATTTGAGACAGCAGCAATTAGCTCCAGAAAAAATTCATTAATAATAGTGATATATTTTGAAATGATGTTTATCAGGAAAGAGGACTGCCATTTGTCCTTGGGTAATATTCTGTTTGTTTTGGAGATCCAAGCTTGATGCTTTAGTCAGCTCTTAAGAGCCAATCTCTATGTTGCCGATGGGCTTCTTTTAGTTTTTAGCAAGTGCTCATATTATGTGCAGGAAATGGGTTCTGCAAAATCTGTACAGAAAAATATAAGTCAACACCTTCAGAGGTATCAAACCAATATACAGCACTTTCATGGCCTTGCTATGCAACAGCATACAATGTACTATGTTAAGGCAAAATATCTCACAGTGAGCAAGGACTGACACTTCAGTCTTTCAGTTGTGGACATTGACAGACATTGACAGAACTAATATTGCTCCCAGGTTTGCCTGGCTTTAACCCCTCCCAGCAGGAATTATAAGTTGGCTTGAGAAAGTGAAATTCCTTCATGTTTTCTCTTGTTCTGACACAAGGGGAATTCCTTTCAAGGAACATACTTTTTTTTTTTTTNTTTTTTTTTTTTTTTTTTTGGCATTTTGGGAATAAAAGACCCAAACAGAATACTCCTTCCGCTTACAAACATCTGAAATCAAGCTTTGAGCATATGTTTACCTTTTACTGGCTAGGAAAATGTGGCTGCCAATTTCATCTGTAATAAACAGCTTTTAAGTACATCTGCATTGGACTCAATGTAGTCTAGATCCTCAGCTTTGAGGTTTGCTTTAAATCAGGGAGACTGCCTTGGGTCAGAACAGATTAAATTTAGCCTTAGGCATTTGGATGAACTCCAGAAGAGACCTGTAGTTTATTCTGGAAGGCTTCTTCAGCATCCCTGAGTTTGTGGCTGAAATTTCACAGTGATGCAGATTTTGCAGTGAACTCAAAATTTACACCAGGTTTGTATTTAGGTGTTTCTTAAGAAAGGAGACAATTTTTGACTGACCTTGACCTGGCCTGTGCATTATACATCAAAATTATATGAAATCTGTCTTTTTCTTGTGTTTGATTTCTTTCCTCCTCATACAGACTAAGTGAAGCTGCTGCTTGACTGCATCTCTGGTTTCTCTCTGAGGCATCAACTGCAGCTTCTCAGCAAAGATTTTTGTGTTGTGACATTTAAGATTATCCATATCCAGAAAGGAAATGTGACTGGGTATCACATCAGGGATACTTTAAACTACTGCGTAATTCACCTGAAATTGCAACCTGGGGGTTGCATGAATTGACAAAGGAGCCAAAAAGTCTTTCTCTCTCATTGTAACTTATTTGCTGTCTGAAGGTATTAATTTAGGAATTTTTTCCCAGGGAAAAATAAATAAAACAAGATAAAACAAACCAAAACAAATAAAACATAAATAAAATAAAATCAGGTATTTCTTTCAAAGACAATGAAACTGAAAGGGAAAATTATGACTTGCTAGCACAGCCTGTAGCTATCCCCACACCTCCCTGAACCCAAATGTGACCTCCCACTATTACAGAATACACTGCAAAAAAGCACTGAATTTAGATAATAATAATTTAATAATTTAATAATTGGATTGCAGTAGATCTACCTATTTCAATAGAACTCAAAGATCTGCTTTGGGTAGTTGGTTTTTTAGGTAGTTTTTTCAGATATCATGTAGCTTCCAATTGTTTTCTCTTAGACCTAATCATGACCTGAATCTGTTGGCAGCTTTTAAAATTCCATTTTGGCTAGGCTGCCCATGGAATTCATTGTGCTTCCGTTGGTTTATGATAAAGTAGTGTGCTTCCACTGGTTAATCAAAGGAAATTTTCAGCACCAAAAAGAACCCTCCATGTAACATAATTATTACTATCAATCAGCCAGATATGTGACTTTTTCTTTTTTTTGGTCATGCGGCAAGGATATTAGCTATCTAGAACTTAAGTACTTAAGTAAGAGAAAGCCTTCCTATGAAAAAATAATCCACATTTACAATTTGAACATAATGATGACAAAAAGACTTGTAAGAGATAGACTGAGCAAAACACCTCTACTATTAAAAAACATCTCACCAGCCAAAATTCAGACTATTTTGTCAGCAAAATGGACTTTTTTCTCTTCTCCCAAGAAATCAACATTGGAGCCTTGTCAATCTGAATATTCTGACTTGCTTCTGTTGTTAGAGGTGAGGAACTCTACAGACTTTCCTATCATGGAGATCATAACATAATGAATCATAATATATAATAATAATTTGTTAATATAATAGTAAATCTGTTTATATACTCCAGCCTTTAGAAACTGCTTTTGGAAAAAGATTGTTCTTCAGCTGTGAAAAAGTGTAGACAAGCAAAAAACAGAGAAAATGTTAATGAGACAGAACATTAGCTGCTCTGAGGAGAGAGGGCATTTTGAAAAAGTCAAGATATTTGTTTGCAACAGCTCTTTCTCAGTAATGGTTTCTGCTTTGCCTTGAATGCTGTCCTTTGACAGTGAAAGAGTCGCAATTTGGATTTTCATTGTTATTGTGTTGACTGAGTAGGTTCTGCTGAGATAATGAGGAGCTCATGCAAACAGGAACTACACTGTGGAAAACCACTGAAAATTATTATGGAAATTAATTATCCTGCCTAATGTGGAGAAATGTATTAAATCCATAAACTCTGCTGGATGCAACTGTTTTAGAAATCATGAAAACCTTCTGTCTCTAGGTCAAAATTTGAGGAACTCATTAAGAATTTACTCAATCAGCAGGATGCGGTTGCCTATAGGATGAATCCTTTCTTTGGGTTTTAGCATAGACTTCAATTGGAAGCAATGCAATTAATTTCTGGGTTTGACTTTTTCTCTATTAAAGGATGACTTTTGAAGAAGAGCAATATTGCAAAAATCCAAATGCTATTGAAATCTTAAGATTTTTTTTATGGTAAAAAAGTCAGGTGTCTGCTTCTTGAGGCCAAACATGAAATCTGAAGATGTCAGATTTTTAAGATGGAACTCTAGAAAATCAATGCCACAGGCCTGAGCTGAACTCAACTGAAATCTTCTGAACTGTAATGGAAATAAAAGAGAAATTTTGCCTGGAAGAGCAGCAGCCATGAGATGTTTTATATGGTCAACCAGCTCTGTGCATTTCTTGAACTCTTATCTGACAACACTTCCTTAACACAAAGAGGTTTATTCTGTGAAGTTTTATTCTGTGATTGGGCTGAAGGTTTTCTAGTAGATAATGTTTTCTATAAACTTCCATCTTGTCGAGTCAAATTAATAATTCAACACCAGTTTTCACTAGTGTATGCTCTTCACAGAAAAAAAGCCTGAAAATAAGATGCCAAAATATTCAAAAGCAGAAAAAAGCAAACAAAAGTTAAAAATTAAAGTAATAGTCTTTGGTATAACCTCATCAGTGTCATAACAATGTGACTGCTACTTCTTCTTATTGATTTGATTTGTTGGTCTTACAACATGTCTGGTTGTCAATTTTCTTTAGAAATGTACTCTGACTATAAAAGTGCTGATTGACCGCTATTACCCAAAACATTTAACAGCAGCAATATCTACTTTAATATTTTTGAAACAAAGCTGCAAGAGTGTGACACTAAAATTCTTATTTTCTCTCTGTGACACAAAAAATGAGGCCTATGCTGCACTGAGCTCCCTGCAAGTCTTCATTTGCTCCATTGCATTATTCCTCCACCCTCCTTCCTTGCTCACAGTGCACAGCCCTGTAGGATTAAGAGTAACATCAGAAGTTCCTGCATCCCATTTTTAAAAGTAAATTAAGCACATCTGAAACAAGGTTTTTTAGACTTTCAATGAAGATTAAACTTTGAATTGCTAAGTCACTTTGAAAACATTACCCTAAGCAGCTTTAAGATTGACAGAATTTGCCTTAAGCTGCTCTGAGCCTGACAAGATGAAGGTCCAGTGCAGTAACAGAAGTGCTTGGATTGCTTGCTCCTGGATGGTGCTAGGCACTTAGAGAAACCAGGAACTAGGATAAATTCCTGTTGCCATGAATGAAGCTCAGAGTTTTTATGATGTTGGTTATAATGATATTCTTCATTCTGTATGTAATTCCTGACTTAAGCAACTAAATTGGGACCTTTCCTTTTACTATCTTCATTTGAATTTAGTCTTGTGACAATAAAAAGCCTAAAAATAAACCTTCCAGGAAAACCAGATTGTTGTTTATCCTCCCCATGCCCATGCCATTAGAAATTCATGACTGTACTGGCTTAAGTTTACCCTGATTTTAAGACATTACTCTGTCCTGCAGAAAAAAAAACCCAAATTACCAGAACCCTTACTTCCACTTATCAATTAACTTTACACAGGAAATATTCATTAAAAGCTATTTTAAAAGCTTAGGTTTAGGCAAAGTGAAGCTTGCTGTCTTTTGAATCAGGCTCCTAAGCCAAATTTTGTTTAGCATTTGAGTAATCTGACCAATTTCAAACAGATTACATTCACTTAGATCTAACTGGGCCATGACAAATTCTATGTACTAGAAACTAATTCACAGGTGAAGTTGCTTTTCTAATATTGCTCCTAGATATATAATTCATATGAATTTATTTTAAATAAATTTACTGTACATTTCAGGAAGTAAAACTTAGTTTGGAACATTATAAACCACTACAATTTCCTAAGCCTGAGTCAAATGATTGTGTCAAGCCAGTTAATGTTAGATATGTGTGTGCATGAAATACAAGACTGAGGCAAAAATGGTAAAAAACCCAGGTTATGTCTCTGACAGCTATAAATGAAGAGTAACTCCTTCACTGGCTTATAGGTTATGCTGGCATCTTTCCTCTATATTTTAAAGACATGGAAATTCCTCTACAAAAAGGTTTTGTAGCTGGGAAAGTTGTAGAAGAAATCAATTTACAAACATGTCTTTGTGTGTCATGTTCACCACGGGCTAATCCAAAAATTTCCTCATAATATTTTGCTTGCTGGCTCTGCTGAGGTATTTGATAAGGCTTCCCTGAGAGCTGGTCAATGTCAGTGTTTAAGAAACATTTATACAATGCCTTCAACAACACACTTTAATTTGTGATCAGCCCTGAACTGATCAGGCTTTTGGACTAGATGATCCTTCTAGGAAGTCCAACTAAAATATTCTCTTCCCTTCATTTCTGTCTACTTCAGTGGAAGAAAAGCCTCCAAAAGAACAACACACCTTGTCCTTAACAAGGAAGATGCATGAGGTCAAGTCTTGTTCCCACTGTAGAAGACAGGAGCACATCCCACATTCCCAACAGAGACAACATGACAAGAACTTTTCTAAAAAAATAGTTCTTGACAAAACAAACCATGTAGGAATATGGAGCTGCATTCATAAGGACCATTTCATATTTGCCTTATTCAGGGATCAGTTTGTCACCAGTGGAGCTGCTCTGGCCATGTGGGAGAGGACAGAATCTCATCAGGGAGATGGTGAGCCTTGGAGAAGGCAATGCAAAGCTTCTGAAACGTTGAGAGATGCTAGAAACTCACCTGGACAAGGTCCTGAGCAACTTGAAGTAATTTTGAAGCTGACCATGTTGGACTTGTAACATCCAGAATCAACTCCTCCCAACTAAATGACCTGTTTTCATATCTACAGAAGGACTGAAGTATAAATATGTTCAGACACAGCAGTTTAGACCATATTTGTCACTTTTGTGAATATCAAAATTTTTTAATATATATTCTGCATAAAATGATAGTTTGGTATCTGAGAGCATTTTCTGTAGTGGATAAAAAATACTTCACTTTGCTTAAAAATGCCTTGATAAAGGTAACTGAGGATGCTCCAGAGATGCTCAAGCTGTGTACAATTTCAGGTGATCTTCAGAATCATGCACCGACACTGAAAAAATGTTGAATCACTTGAAAGTGATTTGGGAACGACAGTGTGCTGAGTGGCAGAGACATCCTTGGGCAGTGTAGGCACTCCTGGTATAGCCATTACAGCTGATTACAGCAGATAGGGCTTGCTTTTTTCATAATTTGGGAAGACAAATTAGGTGCAATGCAGGTATTAGAGAAATCTAAACTCCCTAGAGACTAATGGAGGGAGCTAAGTACCTGTGAGAAAGGAATAATTCTAAGCATTTACATTAGATAAGAAAAATGGGCTCATATAGATGGTGTGGATATTTCTCTGATTCAGTGTCCAGTTTCCTGATGGTAAAATAAGAATACACAAAGAGAGCATGGTGAAGTACTCAGAAAATGTGGTAAAGAGACCATATCGATGGCTGTGATGGGTAAATTGAACATAAAGAGTGAAATGTTTTAGATTTCAATAGAAGCATCTACTGAAGTTCTACATTTTGTCAGAAAAGCCTTAAGTATAAATTACACTGTCATTTAGCATTTGTTTATACAAAACCCATGCCATTAAAATGAATTGAGTCTTACAGAATGATAGAATAAAGACCAAAAATAAGGTTTTTTAAAAAATATTTTTATTATTATTCTGACATGCCAGGGAGTTGTGAAAAAACAAACAAGCAAGAAAGTGAACAAGCAAATGTCTCTGTCTGAAGAGATGTTTTTCTTTTACTTGATGTCTACAAGACTGGAATATTCATCAACAAGTTTTCTTTTTGCCTGGACCAATTCTTTGAATTTTTAGTATTTTGTAGTCTCATTTACTAGCTGCAGGAGCTAACTTTTCACTGCACTTTCATTTTTTTACTTCCAACATGGGAACAGCACTGCAATTTAGTGTGAATTTATTTAGGGGTTGAGCAAGGTTGCTGTCTTTGGAGAAGGTTATAGTGAACAGCGGGGAGACCATCAGACCATATGTGCCCTGTTCCCTATATCTTCCCTAAACATCTGCTGCTAACCAGCACCACAGAAAGGACACTTGTCACAAGAAGGACACTCAGCTAGATGTACCTTTCTTCTGGCCCAGGGTAGTTGGAAGAGAAAACTGATGTTACTTTTTTAGAGGAGATACAGAAGGTGAGAAACTGAAATTGTCTACACGACTTGCAGTAGTGATGACAGGTAAAAGGACGTGAAAAATGTTCAACGTTAAAAAAAAAAAAAAAGGCAATACAGATAGAAAAAACAAACCACTAGAAATATCTGTGGGTGACAAATTATTAAAATGGGGCCTAACGAGAATTGGTTGAACTCTTCAGTTTGCTGACAATTTCTCTGCATGCAGGTGATGACTCTCATCCATCAGTCAGCTGGGGAACAGTGAGTCTCAGCACCAAAGATGTTGCCGAGACAACCCAAAGACTGCCAGACATCTCAGGCACCTGGGGAAACTCACAAAAGTCAGGGAGGGACAATTACTGTGGACCTGTGAAATTTCTATGCATGTGTCAATGTTATATCAAATAAATTTTGACCCTTGTGTCCCTCTATCAAGGACTGTGTGTGAAGATTAATTAGTATTACTTCAGCAGTATAAAAGCTGCTATAGCACATAAAGTCCTGGGTTGCACTAAACAGAAGTAGTGTAAATAGGAGCTTCAAACCACCTTTGAAATGAATCTGCCTTAACTCTACAGACAAGCCAAAGCACTTGGCTTGCAAGTGTGTAGTCTTTAAATAATTTTAATACCTAAATATCCAAGCATTTTGCCTTTGTCCAGCTCTACTGTTCACCACTCCAGCCTTACAGGATCAAATTCCATTTGGTTGTTTAATATACCATACAACTACCAGTTCAAATCCTATATTTTAAATAGTTTTCCTTCTTTCTCTGCCTCATTAACCTAGTATTTCCTGAAAAATATTAAGCTAAGGAAACCTCTGTTTTTCCAGAAAGGTCTGAATTATTTCTTTTCCACTCCTACAATGTATCCCTAGTTTTGTCAGTAAGCTTTGTAAAGTGAACCAAGTTAGTGGAAAGACTTAACACAGTGATTTTGTATTGCATTGAATAACTTCCATATATTTTAAAAATATAAAAAAGCAAGATAGTACAACGTACAACATGATGAAAAAATTTTAATATTAAAACACTTTAGAGATTGACTGTATGGAACTTGATTTATCTTCAAAGAGATATATGCTGTATGATCTCAAAATTCTGTATCTAAAAATCTCTTGTTTGAACTTAAGAACAAGAGCCTGTCTCCTTTTAAAGGGTAGATACAGGCACTATCTTCTTTACCAGAAAGACCTTTATTAAACAAAGCCTCCTTGCAGCATGCAGCTACCCCTGCGGGAAAATTTAAAAAAAATAAATCTTCCCAGTAGCAGGATTGCTTTTGAAAATCTTTGAACCTCCCGCATCTGTAGCCATAATTTACTGCCACTCATTACCAGTTCCATTGAAGTACTGGTCTTTAAGGAGGTGGCTTGAGATTTTTCATTTCCTTTCTTTGTTTTCAAGAGTTTGTATTGTTCCTCGCTTTTACTCAAGGCTGAGGTATCTCCTGCCTGCTGCACTGGGCATGTCTGTGCTTTCAGCCAATCTCCAGCAGAAGCCTAAGCCCCAGGCCAGATTCAATCCCTGTTCAGAGAGCAGCAGCCACTGGGGCAGGCCTGGCCCTGCACTGCCATGCTCTGCAGGGACACTGAAGAGAAGATGTGCTACCAGAAATACTGTCACAATGTCAAAACAGGCCAAAGAAATGTCCTGGCTTTACATCATTGCCAGTATCTTTACAAACTCCTCTACCTTCTCAAATGCTTGTTGGCAGCTAATGTATGATCAGCCTGAAGGAGTGCTAGAGCAGGAGGTGGGCATGATAAAAAGGCTGGCAGCAAGCAGTGCCTCTCAGCTCTGAATCACAGAGACCAGGAGCAGTCAGAGCATCACACACATCAATCCTTAGCTTTTTATGATTGGCTGCTCTAGGTATCCCAACACTCGGTGTGTCTGCTGCCATGAATCCAGCCCTGTCACCAAATTCACCTCTGGCCTTCAAGCTGATATCTTTCAGTCAGTGAGATCTCTCCTTGGGAATTCTGTGCTCAAACCTGGAGACATTTTTGAGGAACTGAAACCTGAGTGTTTCATTACTCAGCATCCTTTACCAAGTGTCTGCCTCTCTGAGGCTCTGCCTCTGTCTTTTCAAAGCAGGGACAGATGGCATTTCCTTGTCATGAGGGAGGACTGTAAGGATAACTACAGGAAGATTTGTGCAGCATTCAGAAACTAAATACCAATTACACAGGACATTGGGGTGTAATAAGAGAGCTGAGGAAAGAAAAGGCCATACCAATAAAGTTAAATGAATTATTTACAATCAACTACAGAATGTGTTTAAGGATGAACCCACAGAAGAGCCTTTCAGACCTGTCAAATCAATGGAACCATCTGCACTTGGTGTGTCAGTAGAAAAAGTTTAATAACAAATCAATTAAATGAATAGTAATAAATTACCAAGATGAGATTAATGACTCAAACATGGAAATGGAAAATACTGAGCCAGGTTTTTGAAGGGAGTCAACAAATAAATGAAATATGACTTGAGAAACAGGTAGATCTACTTAATTTCTTTAGAACACTAAACTCACCAACCAGAAATACCACGTGAGTTTCCAGAAAACTTACAACATACTTCCTCACCAAAACATCATGGAATGTAAAGAAAAAAAAATCAAACCAGTGGTCTGTGAGTGAAAGATTAATAAGTTTTTAAAGAATAGGAAAAAAGGGTTAATAAAGAAGGTTTTATTTTCCCAAGAGACTAAATCGTATAAGTGATCTAGAAAAAGTGACGAAAAATGAGGGAATCATATTTACTAGAGACATTGAAGTATCAAGGATTGAAAAAACAAAAAATTGACTCAGAAGATTTGCAAAAGAATTATAAAATATCCAGTGACTGGATGAAGAAACACTTGAAGATACACCTAGCAATGTGCACTTGCAGCCCAGAAAGCCAGCTGTGTCCTGGGCTGCATCACAAGAAGTGTGACCCCCAACAAGAAAGTTGGGGGAGGGGATTCTGCCCCTCTGCTCTCATGAGATCCAACCTGGAGTGCTGCATCCAGCTCTGGGGTCCCCAGCATGAGAAGATTAGAGACATGTTGCAGTGAATTCAGAGGACGTGAAGGTGATGAGATGGCTGGGACACCCCTCCTGTGAGGACAGGCTGTGGCAGCCGTGGCTGTCCAGTCTGGAGAAGAGAAGGCTTCAGGGAGCTGTCACTGTGGCCTTTCAATACTTGAAACGGGCTTATAAGAAAGATGGCGGCCGACTGTTTATCGGGGTCCGTTGCAATAGGGCAAGGGGTAATGGTTTTAAGTGGAAAGAGGGCACGACTAGATTGGAAGAAATTTTTTCTTATGAAGGTGCTGAGGTGCTGAAACACTATTGGTTGCATGTGGCTTTCCACTACTACTTTTTCCACTACACCTGGTATAGTGGAAGGTCTCCTTATCCATGTCAGGAGTGTTGGAACTTGTGTGTGTTCTTTAAGTTCCCTTCCAACCCAAACTATTCCATGCTTCTTATTTCATAAATTTATGTGGAATTCAATGTGAATAAACTCAAAGGGAAGCATGGGGAGTATCAGTCCTCAGTCAATCTACACACATACTAGGTAAGCAAATACTACCCTGGGAAGAAGTGCTGGAGACTTTGATATTTTTCTATGAAAACATGAATTCAATTCTTGGCATCAGTGAAAAAGGCAAATTTGTACATGCCATTTAAGCAAATTAATAAAGAGCACAAGATAAATAATTGTTGTTATACCATGATACAGACACCCACACACCTCTACAGACAGTCCTGATCCTTTCATTCCAAATAAGACCTGGAAAAGGCAAAGTACAAACAAAAAGGGCAACAAGGGCAATTTTGTCACAGGAACAGACTACACAGACTAAGCCTCCTCAGCTTTAAAAGAGATGACCAAGAAAAAATAATTTAAAAATTAATGAAATTACAAATGTCAGGAAAGAAGGAATAGGGGACACTTGTTTCCAAGAAATGGAGACAAGTGTAATTTAGTCACTAACAGATAATATACAGTATGCAATTCACAATTAAGTGTTGTGAACTCTGAAAACTTAAATTAATCTTAAAAAATCTTCCAAGGAAGACAAAAATCCATCAAGAGCTAATTTAACAGTTGCAGATCATCAGATACTATTTTGAAGCAGAAGAATAGTTGGAAAGGACCTTTGGTCCCCCTGAGTTTGGTGGTCATGCTTGCTTTCACACATTCACCCTACAACACCGGGGCTGGGGTTTGAGCTGTAGACCTTGAAACAGTTGTGTTTTGACTTGTAACAACCTGCATGAAAGACAACTTTTATGCTCATATCCTGCCTTATTTTTTGAATCCAGGTAAGAATTTCAAGCTGAAACCCCATTTGTACAAATGTGATACAGCTGCCCATAGACAGCCAGGATCCACTCCTAGGGACAACAATTTTCTTCAGACTGTTCAAGTCACCATTTATAGATCTGTTTCTTCACCTAGGTGTTCCTTCAGAGAAAGCTTAGAGATATGAGAAATGCTAACTGAGAAATAGATACAACTATTTTTATGTTATTATCAAAACACTTATTTCATACTATATCCTTCCTTTATCTTTCCTTTGATGTTTAGGTTTAAATTAGGATTTATAGAGTGCTTTTTTAAAATCTAAAAATTTGGCACAGTTACTAAGAATTTTAAATCAAAGCAGTTTAAATAATTTTATTTAATATTATTTTGTGTAATCTTTTGGTTTTCCACTATCAAGTAGTGTTTCAGGGTTAGCTACCTCATCTAGCTGAAGATGTCCCTGCTCATTGAAGAGGGATTGAACTGGATGACCTTTAAAGGTCCCTTCCAACACAAGCTGTTCTGTGATTCTATGATTACACTGAATGGAAGGTCTGAAAACACATCACAGATTTAGGAGCACTGAATATTCCTAAAAAAACAAACGTTACAGATTAATTCAGTGTTTCAATGCAAAACTGCATTTTGATTGTTTGTTACAAAATTTTACTGGTTCAAGACTGAATGCCTACAATAATTAAAACAACCTACATAAATAAGACTCCATTTACAAGATTGTGGATGTATGAACATCTTTCTAACCTACCATAGTAATATTAGGATTTTAACCAAACTGTTAAATACATCTAGCATCCTCACACAGTACTTTATTTCTTTTTGCAGTTAATCCAAGTATTCCTCATTTTTAGAGAAATTCTCACAGTACAGAACTAAGTCCCTTTGCCTTTGGGTAAAGATATGAGCAGAAGAGAAATTTCCCATAAACTGTTTTTCAAATCTTATTTTAAAATTTTATTTTCTAGGGAAAATAAAGTATTATAGTTGGATGTTAATAAATGCTGCAGCAACAACATCTAAAGAAACATTCTAAGAAATATTTTCCTCTTCTTACACTTCATTATAAACTAAATAAGAGAAATATCATCATAATGTTCATACAAAAAAATGACTTGGAGAAAAAAGAGGCCATGTATGCCCTAGAGATATCTTTGTTCTTGTCTCTCTATAAATGATTGACAGGGTAAAAAATGAAGTAATTAACTTCTAAGTGACAGAAAACAGTAACATGGGTCTGTAATGATGGCACCCATAAGTGGCATAGTGTCCTACTTATCTGCATTTTAAAGCAACAGCTTCTGGGTCTTTTGCAGTGTCTGCAGAATTTTAAGGAGAAGCAAAATTAGAAACAACAGTACATCTTTACTATAAATGTCATAAAACTGATCCTCACAAGACAGAGATTGAACAGAATGTGTTGGACATATGTGAAATAATTATATTGAAAGAAAAAAAAGCACCTCTTCTAACTCTTGACATCTATGTAAAAATACCCTGACGTTTCTGAATCAACATAACACCATACGTAACATGTATGGTTTCACTGTCTACCAAATTTCCTCTAGACTGAAACAGTTGTCTTGAAGATCTTCTTGAATCATGACACTTTGCAAAAGAATTTAATTATAAAAGGGTGCAGATGCCTTTTTGCTAGACTGCATTTACACATCTAGACATATTCGCACCAGAGAGGGCTCAGTATTGGCAATCAGTTTGCAACCTCAGTTTCCAAGGTTAATGCCCTCTTGCACACGCCATCCACACAGCTTAGTATGGGGCTCAGGGCTGCTTTGAGCCCATGTCACAACCTTTGGCCTGAGGAATGACCAGTTGATGCCTGTGGCATTCTTCCTCTGAAAAGTGGCTGAAGTAATGGACACAGAACATTGCAGCCTCACAAACCATGTTGTACAGCATGATAGCAAAATAGTATTGCCTGTCCTAAACAAGTGGGATGAGGGTGTATGAGCATCTCCTTGAGAAAAAAATCTGCGATATTGTGTCATACAAAGGGATCCACATTTAAACTCTAAGGAAACCAGTTTGTTCTAAAAGAGGTACTGGGAGTAAGTGAGCAGTGCAGTGTGAGCAATCAGTGCTCTGGGTGTAAAGTGGTGTGCACGATTATCTGGCTTCCATAGTCATACCCAAAGAACTGTGCCATAGAAACATATTTTTTGAAATAAGATCATTTTGTTGGTGAGGTAAAGCTATATATGACATCATATTGCAGCAGGTGGAAATCCTGTTTTGGAGTGAAATGAATTCATTCACATGAATGTGCCTCACAAATTAACTATGATACTTTCTTTGCTAATCATTGATATTATATTTGAAATGGCCACCTAGTTTAAGGGCTTCTTAAAAAGAAAATGCCAGTTCCAGCAATGTGAAATTCCAGGCTGGCATGTGATTTATTTTAGCTATAGCTATGACTGGGACTGTAATTGCCTTGGACTTTCTTGATGAGAAAGCTTCAGATGATCATGAGAATTAGGACCATGTCTAATCTCACCTCTTTCATAGTCACTTGAAACACTGTAAGACAACAGGTATTGAATACAGTCTATGATAAAATTTACTGGACACTGATAGGTTACTTAAAGCTGAAAGTAAGATTCAGACTGATTATATTTATGCCTAAAATGAACATAGATGAATTTTAAGCACCACAGTCCTACTGCAAAATTCTGTGCTTCTACTCCCTTCAGTGGACCAAGTATTTTAGACTACATTTACTCTCACAAATTTGTGAGAAGCTGGATCTCTCTCTCTCTCTCTCTCTCTCTCTCTATCTCTCTCTCTCTTAAACATATATGGAATTCATATTTAAGGCAGAGAAACATCCAGACTGCATTTAACCCTATATTTAAATCTTACTGTACTATGCATACACCTAACATATACAAAGGTGAATGCAGAAAGACCACAAAAGGAGAGATAATTCCCATTCAAAAACACTGACATAATATTTACCTTTTTCTAGTAATCTACTGGTTAGACACTTGAACATCAGAAATTCAATATTTTGCCACACCATTCACTGAGGAAGCGGCAGATATAAAAGTTGTTTCCTTAGCACACTTACAGGATACAAATCTAGAACTCCCTCATCTTCATAAAGTGTCTTAACCACCAGGTAGCCATTTTTGGAAAGAACATTTTTCACCTTTTCTCTTGAAAAAGCAGTAACTGAGGGGTGGGGATGGTAAAAGTTTGGGAGAAAGAAGTTGGTGGTGACCCCTAGGCTGGAGTCTGAGAAATGCAGTGGTGAATGAGCTGTCCTGACTGCCATCAGTGATTCTGGGTTGGCTTTGACTGAAACAGCAATAATGCAGGAAAAATTGCCAGATTGTTTTGAAAAATGTGAGGAACATAATAATCAATACAATTTCTTCCTTTTACATTTTGAAGAACTTTGCTGCTCAATAAAGGGTCTGTAGTCATTTGTGGAACATTGGTCTCAAATTCCTGAAGAGTTGGTACCTAATACAGAGACTGAAGCCAGGCTTCCAGCAAGAGTGAGAATTCAGATATATTCTAGCATTTAGTTTTTTCCATAAACTTAAGTCAGGGCAGCATGTTTGAACTCAGCCCATCCCTAAGGTGTTGCTGTACTCTGTAAGGGAGCTCCATTAAGAATGCATTTGGCCAAAGTCTATGCTTAGGACAGCAAAACTGAGTTCCTTACTCAACACTTCCATTTACTGTACAGAGACTTTATGTAACTAAGTTAAGGCACCTTGGTCACCCTCAGCGGACCATTATGAGACGCTGGGATGCCAAAGCTGGGCTCTCATAGCTTGTAAAATGGCTTGGAAGTTGAATGCCCTTCAATCAGTTCTACAGGCAATATTGGAATCAGTTCTCCTCCCTACCTCTGCACGCTCACCCTGATGGCTGCTTCTTCCTACAGGCACCTTGGAAAATGCTTTTAGCATTTTAGCAAAGTCAGTTCCAAGTTTCTCCCCCCATAAATCATCAACAATGTTTTCATACATATTGCCAAATTCTCTACTTGGACCAAGAATTCTCCTAGAGTGACATTGAAATGTCGGTGTCATATTCAGAATGGAGAGTGGTGGTTCAAGGTTTGACTCATTCTGTATTGACTTGAAGGAAGAACAAGACGTTGCTGAATGGCAACATTTATTCCTTAAATACTGTGCAGTGAGATCAATGGAAATAAATCAATACTTCACTTAAAAATGGTGCCATGGAAAAAACTCTCTTACACTCTTTCCCTTAAGAAATAAAAAAGAGGTAAAGAACAGTGTTTGCTGCACAAATAACACAATAAACCAAATAATGGGAAAGTCCTAAAAAAATGCATTACCCTCTTTCACAGACTGTCACTAAATGGGATTATCTCAGAGCTCACTTATTTTGCTCCCTGTCATTAAGAGGAGCAGCTCATCCCTGAGTTTTATGAAACAAAACCTACAGGTTTACAAATAAAATTAAATTACCAAATAAAATGAGATTATCTTCTGCCCACAGAGCATAAGGACAGGGATGAGGATTTCAAATCAGGTAGGAGTGATGTGACAGCAATGACAAGTTTTATTATTACAAAGATCTGGGAGAGCCTGAAAAAAATCAGAACATTAGAATATGGGGACTATCACAACACCATGCCTTGCTGCAATTTAAGCATTTCTTTTCCAGTTAAGATGAATCTGGAAGAAATGCTGCTGAAACAGCATTATTTATGTAGTGTATTAGGTGTAGAAAGTATGTCTTCAAGTAGTTAAAATTAATCTGTTTCCTCCTCCCACTTAATTAATTATGAGGGGTGAATTGTTGGAGAAGAGAGACCAGAAGCAGAAGGCATTCATAACGGTTTAATTGTGCCTTAACTGATGTCTTAGGAAATTTGAAAAACTGGCCAGGTTACTGATGGATGAAAATTTATTGTGATGCTCTTGTTATATAAAAATGAATTGTTATGTTTTTCAACTTTGCAGAATTTTCATAACACTAAAATCTATCTTTGATAAAGGTGAATTTTTTTTCAATTATAATTTATTTGCATATTGATGCAATGACCTTCTGGTAAGTAATCTTTCAGGGAAGTGCAACCCCATTCTCTGTGAAATGCAGAAAGAACTGAATCCAAACTAATCTAGAAAAAATAATTTGAAATACATAACTGGACTGCAAGAGTCGAAATGTATACCAATGGATAGGCTATTGTTTCAAAACTCTGCTCTAGGGAACAAATACTGAGCAGAGGCAACTCACTAATTTGCTTCTCACTCACCCCCCCAAATAACAGATGTCTGTGACTACAATCACAGCAAACTTCCTCTAGGTCTGTGCATTTCAGCCTGTGTCCTAAACAGACAAAATCCTGTACCTTTCACTCTGAATTCCAGACAGACACAAAAGCATGGCTGTGAAGAGTTGAAAGATGTGAACTGTAATGACTGTTGTTCTGCCACTGAAGCAATAAAGAATTGCAAAGCATGACTGATGAGGTCTTAGATAACAGATTAACTAGCAAGTTGCCTGTAGTGCCTCAAAGTAATGGAAATTTACCCAAGGTAGCTACAGTATACTGTGAAGATGTGTGTGGAGGACTGGAACCATCCAAATACAACATTAAAGAGATGAAGAGAGAAAGAACAGAACAGAGGGATGTTAATAATTTCAGTTTACATGTATATTTCATGTACATTAACCAATTAGAGCATAAAAAAAGGCATGATGAAAACTATCTTGCAGAAGAGGGAAATGGTGGAATCACTGTCCCTGGAACAGTTTAGCAATTGTGTAGATGTGGTGCTCAGGGACATGATTTAGTGCTGATTTGATGGTTGGACAGAACGATATTAGAGGTATTTTCCAACCTCACTGAGTCCGTGATTCAATGCAAAGTGAACAGATTAAAATAAGTAAAGGAAAGAGGCAACTTGAACTTTTAAAAAAATTTGATCTGATGGGCAGATGCTGCTGTGTGATGCTTGATCACTGACACACTTTGTTATTTGCAAAAATGCAGTACACAGGGGTGGATACAGGGACAGCTTCACAGCAGGGATTCAGAAAATTACCCAAACATGTTACAATTGGCTGTGGGAAAGCCCATGGCAGAGGCATTGGAACTAAATGGTCTTTAAGGTCCCTTCCAACCCAAATTTTTCTGTGATTCTATTTGATTATTGCAATTGTAAACTGCAAATGCAGCTTAATGGAGTAAAACTGTAAATTCTCTCCCTCCAAAAAAGCATGATATAATTTGATAGGCCTCCAGGAAGTGTAAAGAACAGCCCCCTTCTACAGAGCATGATTGCTCGGCAGCCCAAAACTAAAGACACCTAATTTTTTTATTCTACCAAAGCAAATTTCCTATTAATCACCCATTAGGGAAGCCTGTCAGGCAAAATATTGGCAGAGGAAACTTTAGCCTTGCTGGTGGATTACTGCTTTTCTCAGTGAAAAATGCAGAGATATCAGAATATAAATTCTAAAATCAGCTAATAATCTAGAATAAAGTTTCAATTATTCTTGTAACTGGGGATTATTAGATTATTCTGTACACACACTAAGAAAAAATAATTCACAGAAATACAGAATCTTTAAGACCCTCCCTACCAGGATTATTTAGAAATTATTTTCATACAAGCAGTTTTCCAGATCTAATTGCACTAAATGACTTCTGTTGGTCATTCTTCCATGAACAGTCTGCACAGCTGGTTTTTTACAATGTTTTTTATCCCACGTAGTCCTATTACCAGAAGTAAATCACAACATGAAAAACATATCCAGTGTTTAACTCTGAGTGAATCTTTAGAGTATTGCAAAGTTTCTGGTATAAAGATCACCCAGAGAGAATCCTACTGAAGTATTTGACCTAAATGTCAGCACGTCTACTTTCTATCAGTACTCTAAGAGAGCATAAACATTGTTTTCCTGAACGCCTCTTGTGGGTGCAGTCTTTTTGGTATGTAATAAAGACACAATTGAAAGAAATATTCCCTTTTTGCTGACTGAAAATACTAAGTTCTTGACTTAGAAAGCTACAGCTCTGCAGAGAAGCAACAGCACTGAAAACACCATAGATTTTCTTTGTTTTGTTCTGTCTCTAAGCAGAAATGGACAGAAGGCCAGGTAAATGTCATGCTTTCAAAGGAATGGTTATAGTCATGTGTTCTCATGGAGTTTTCCTCATGAATTTTTGTTCCAGTACCTTAATAATATATATTAAGTCAGTGTGAGAGAGAGACTGGATCATCCTTTTCTTAAACCTGTTGGGGTTTTCTTGTTTATGACACATCATAAGTACAACCAGAGCCCAGGTCATATTGTCCTGAAGTGGAAGAATTAGACATACTATTCTGATCCCTGTTAGACATACTAATCTTCTGATTGAAGAAAAACTTCAATTTTGTCTTCAATAAAAACACTACTCAACTTCTTTTCACACATCGAATTCAGAAATTTCAGATACCATTTGATGTCAGGATCTTTAGAGTTTCATGACTTGAGTAGTCTGAGGTAACTTGCTCAAAATCTGTTTATCTCCAATAACTGCAATTGGGTGTCCTACAGGGAAAAACCAGCTCATTGTAGTGCTCCAGCATCACCCAATATCTCTCTAACAATATAACTGTGTATCTTTAGGTCCTAAATCAAGGCACGATCTGAGCTGCTCAATTCCAGAATGATACCACTTATCTTCCTGGAGAAAGAACTCAGATAGGATAGAAAATTCTTTCTGTGCTTTTAACAAACAGAGGTCTTCTAAACAGTAAATTGGAGTAAAATTCTAAGATATTTTCTGAGCTATGGCAGTTCATGACTCCTCAATTAACTCCACATTACCATTGATTATATTGAATGCAGATGGGGCTTACTGATTTTGTAGAAGATATAATTATTATCTAATGTTTAATAAACAAATTTAGAGAATTTCCCATATTTCATATACTTATCCATCTGCTCTTCCAGAAGACAACAAAATTCCCTTCCAAACTGATGTTCCTAGTTGCTCTGGAGTATATTTAAAACTCAAAGCAAGTTAAAAAAACGAATGCAAATTTTGTGTAGCATGCTGGGTTAGGTAGTGCCTTTCCATAGATGGAACACCAAAAGTACCACTGCAGCATCTTAATATTTTTTAAAATTTCCTAAAAAAGCAACACTGAAATCTGAGTATAATTGAAGTGCCCTTTCCTAAAAACTCAAATGCCAGCAAACAAAGTAGGGATTTTCCTTTCATCATCCTAATGTAAATTTAGAGCTGCTGTACTGAAGAAAAGAAATTATAGCAACTAAGAAGTTTAGTGAAAAACAATTTCAATCCTTCTGTACACTGTCCACATAAGAAGGGAATATTGTCTTATGTCTGTCCAAGCCTGATGTCTTTAGGATGGCCATATGGAGAAATTAAAACTAAAGTAGCAGTATCACAATAGCTATAATAAAACGTCATCCTTCTTGGCCTGTGTGAAAAGACAGCATATAATTCAGATATTGAAAGAAATTATCAGGCATTTGGTGAACGAGGTCAGATTTACAGGAAATAATTTACCACTAAACCAGTGAAACTCACCCAGCTGCCAGATTTCATATCTGTTTTGCATGGGAGTTAATGATCTGTGGTTATTGCACCTGCAGGAGGAGATGCAGTGAGCCGTGGACTGCAAATTGAGCCATCATCTTCTAGAAGTAACCACTAGATTTGGCCAGATAGCAAGCCCAACACAGAAATTTATTTGAAGTTTCTCATGGTCCACTGCTATTAATTCATATTTTGCTTGTCTTACTGATGTTCTAATTAATTATTAAAGTATAAGTAGATAAAGAGAAAAAGTATAAGTAGATGAAGAGATTGTCAAAGATTTACCAAGAAAATTTATGTCCAGTTTGGTTTTGCTGAAAGATCTGCTAAAGTTCAGAAGGCTTTCAAGATGAATCTACATGAAAATATCAATGGTGAAAGAGGAATTCTGATTTTTACTCCTGGAAGATCTCATGATTCTGGCTTGAAGCCAGAATAAAGACTGATGACCCTAATTTAGTCTAGTTAGGGTTAATTTAAGCAGACTGAACCTGTGTAAGTCAGATCTGAAGAAGCGCTCTGCACTGGAGTCATGCCATAACTCATAATAGAGGCTTTAGGAACATAGTTCTGACCTTGATAATGTTCCTGTAGCTAATCCTTTTTTTCTGTAAAGAGGACCAGGTATGAAATCAGGACCACACACCATGCCATAAATTATATAATTTGCTATTAAATTAGTAAGAGGTGGATGTCATAAAAATGTGTCTGTAATGTCATGTGTGGATGAAACACTAGGCAGAATAACCCTGAAAATAAATCTACTTTCCAGGACATCCACAGCTTCTCCCAGCAGCAGAGCCTCCTTGTCACAATAGCTCTCCATGGATGTGGCAATGCTCTGCCAGCCAGTATAGAAAAGGAAAAATAACTTTCAATGCTTATACTGAAAGGGCAATTGCATTTGGGATCTGCAAACCCTGTTAGAAACATTGCTTCTACCTTGTTTCCTGCAGTGCTTCTGAAAATGGTTTTGATACTGTCTAGTCTCAATGTATTTTCAAGATGAGTTCACAAAGATAACCTCTTTCCTTGTCCACAAATACTTGAAGAAACTATAGACATTTTTTCAGATCTAAGCTATACTTTTGCGAGAGTAGTTCCTGAATTATTCTCTGGAAAATGCAACATGACAAAGTCTGGCTGGCTGGGTAC
This sequence comes from Regulus satrapa, assembly GCA_013396955.1. Lineage (NCBI taxonomy): Eukaryota > Metazoa > Chordata > Aves > Passeriformes > Regulidae > Regulus > Regulus satrapa. The sequence continues at coordinate 108,818 of VWZN01003377.1, forward strand.
GGAGGGGAACAGCAGAAAGGACTGAAATATGGCTTTGAATCTTGAACCATCTATAAGAAAGTGGTAAAATGCTGCTTGATGGCCATTAGGCTATGCTTTCATTTTCATTGATCACCTATGATCTTTTTCTCTCCAAACTGTCTAAGAGTCTCTGCAGAAAGGAATAATTACTACAGTGCGTATCTGCAGCCTCTGCCTGGACTCTAAAATGCCTCAAGAACATCAAGAGGAAAAAGCCTGTCTGCAGAGATAGTACTTTTTAAAAGAAAAAGATTACAGACCTTTCCCGCTCCCAGAGTGAAAAAAAATAAATTATACTTTCTGGAAATTGTAAGGACAGGTATCATTAGCAGTACAGTAAAGAAAAAACTATTCCAGCCTGACATAACTAAAATCTAAGTGGTTAGAAATATAACATTATAAAACCTTCCCAAACCTTTTATGTTGTTAAGTAACTTTTTCTGCCCTAATTTTTTCCCAAAGCTTTCAGCTCTGCTGCCCTCTATGCCAGGACCCTTTTAAACATCTAGAAAGATGAAGGAGCAGAAATAGCAATGTGTTATTGCTTTCTCTGTAAACAGGGGTTTGTATAGAAGTAGATATTATACTACTGGTGTGTTGATAATTGTATCAGCCCAATATAAGGGGTGAAAGAATGTAGTTGCCTTCATGATCAATTAAAAAACATAAGAAGTAGAATCTATGGAAAGTGGGTGAAGGTTTAATTCTTATAATTCTTATTTGGTGAGGGACATCTGGCAAACCCTTCATCAGATAACTGTCAGTTTTTATTTATTTGCTACATTAGTACATAAAGCAATTAGAGTAAGAAGCATTAAGAGAAGAATTAGCCGCACATAATCAAGGTCTTCACTAGAGAGATGGAGTTGGAGACAGCAGAATGCAGATGTGCACACACATAAATATAGACACACAGAGAGATACATTAATCTCTGAAATAAATTTTACTCCATTTGTTCTGAACATGAGGCACATTAATTCTCCTTGTCAACACTGGTATTCTATAGGGACAAAGACAGGGTAAGAAGCAGTGCAAGACCTGCTGGGGCTGGCACACTGAGCTGGCTCCCCTTGGACACCAGCTTTAAGTGCTGACCAACACCACACCAGCACCACTCACAGCAGAAATAGTAAAATAGCTGCATCTAAACCAGGGTTTACTCAACAGCATGTCAGTAAAGCCTGGGAGGACCTGATAAGTACTTTTTTTCGTGTTACAAGAGTGAGGTGGCAGGGAATGACTGAATGGAGTTCCTGAGGAGCTCCTTATAAGCCCAAATTCAGATAGGCAATTCCCCACATCCTCCCAGGCTCACCATAGCATTATTACAGTAGTTTCTGTTTCTAATGAGTAGTAAAAGGGTCAGCAAAGACTACCGGTCCCACTTAGCCTCATCATTTAGCTTGGCTGGTCTCCCTGCTCAGAGATAGACTTTTCTTGCAGTGAAACTAAAGATCCTCCTCATTTCTCTTTATTGGAAGGAATTTGGAATTCAAATTCCCACTCTCTTTTCAGCAGTGTTATGGCCTGTTTCACACTGTTCTCAGCTTTGTTTTAACACAGCTGATTTGGAGAGCCTGTTTTATAGTGGCTTTTCTGTGTAAGATTTCAGGTAGAAAACTCTTCAATAGGGCCAAGCATCTTCTTTCTCTCACATTGGCCACTGTGCTGTGTGCAAATTCACATATTTAGATTTCCAACTTTGACTGTATTCACACAAGCTTTTATTTCAATTGACTTTCATCTCTATGTTCTATGGTCTAAACTACTGTCTTGTACTTTTCCAGTTGAGAGCTGCACAAACTGAGGGTGTCCTACTACAGCTGTTGACATGGAAACATCATAAGCAGCTATTTGTTGGATAAGACTGCTATTGCACAGGGAACAGACACAGCTTAAATGCATGTTTTGCTGATTCACTTTCAGCCATTTTAAGCCACAGACAGTTTATCTTCACTTTCACGCCCCCCTCCCCTTTACTGATGGATCATGTTCAGAGTTTCTGCTTAGAAAAGAGGCTGAAATTGTGTCTATCTTGGTTATAAAAATTTCAAACAAATCCTATTCCCACATGAGGCCAAGATCTTCATTCTCATCATCTTCTGCCTTGAATATTATTCTGGCTGACACTTTCTACTCTCCAAAGCAGAAAGCAGACAGTCCCTCTAGAGATTGGCAAAGCACAATATATGTGCAATGAAAAGCTATTAAGGCACCTCCTAAGAAAAAGGTGTGCTATTTCTGTAGAGCAAATCATGTCAAGCACATTACCTATTCTGGGACATTATTTTAATAACTTATGAAAGAGAACAATATGGAAAATAGCCATAAGTGTGTACCACTTATACCTATTAAAGTTGCTAATAGAAAAGCTATTTCACACCAGGCATTAATAATGTTGCCCTGAGGACCACTCCCTCTCTCACCCCGTTATTTAAAATACAGCAAGTTTTACTGAAAATATAAAGATGAGATGGCAATAGTGGCTTTGATAAGGAGCTGCTTTATTTTCTGTTTTCTATTTTAAACATTAGGCAGAATGTGTTATCTCAGATTCCTGTAGGCTGTGGTTAAATCACACAGTGCTCAGTCCTTCCAGGTGCTCAGTACTGTGTAGGAGAGCTCTTAACTTTGAACACAAAGTAGTCAGTGATTTGCAAAGCCACAACCACACAGAAATAAACCTGATTTCTGCCCCTTTTTGACACTGCTGGAGAAACACCCATTGATAAAAAGCTTTCTGGGCAGTTGGTTCATGCTGCAGCTAGTGATACATTACACCACATCGATGGGAGGGATCAGCTGAACTCATTACACAGCCTGTACCTAAGAACGGCAGATATGATAAACACATAGATGTGAAGGAAAGAGTTGGTGTCAGATGCAGAGATGAGACTGTTTGACTGATGTCTTTACATGTTCAGTTTTCACTCTTCATTAACTGCGTCATCTTTGTCTGTGAAATGTTATGAAGAATTGCAAACACCATTTTTCTTTAACTGTTCATTAGTATCAACACTGCAAAAACATAGCAGATGAATAAGAAATGCAGTAACTGCTAGGAAAAGCTGTAATAGCTTGTGAGGTGGCTAATAGTTTCAACTGACTATATATCAAATATATATATATATATATTCACAGTCCTAGGGTATTGGTGAGACATATTGTTGTATTTACAGCATTATATTTTAGGGTTTTTTTTTTTTTGCACCAGACTGCAATCAAGATATAAACCTGAAGGCCTTTGAATTGTGCACAGTCCAAGATTAATAATTATCATGTCCCTCTTTCAGCTGCTAGTGGCATCTGCATTGTAAGTCTTTGGAGACTTCAGTTAAGGACCTGTGAAAATTTCATAGGCATAATATAAAGAAGTGTAAAATTCTCACAGTTCCCACTAACTATGGGAGACCACTTTAAAAAACCAAAAAACAAACAAATCCAACAAAACAGTTTCTCTCCAGATATTCTCTGTTCTTCAATTTTCAGTTGAAATTCTAAATTTCTCATTTGCTCTGTTCTTAGCAGCAGAATGATGAACATGGTAATTTTTTTCAAATGCCTCTAAGCATATAAATAGGTTGAATTTCATAAGAAAATATTAGATTTGCTTTGCCAAAGACACAAATTGGTTTCATCTTCCCTTTTCATTTTACATGTTCTGTAAGCTAGATGTTTTGCTCTAAACATGAAATTCAATGTAACAAATAACTACTGGATTTTCTTTCCATTGAATTAGGGATTCTCATATTCCAGCATCTCCCTCATCCTCCTCAGTTCCTCAGTGTTTCTGATAATTAATGAAGACCTGAGTGAACAGTTACTAAGTGATATAGTTCAGCTCTTGAATATCCCCCTGGAGAAAAGGTCTCTAGAGCATGCAGAGTGACCCTCATTTCTTTGAAAAATAAAGATTTATGCTGTTTCCTTGGTTCTGAATTTGAGCAGCTCTCACTGAAGCCAGAAATAATATTTATGCCACAGGGATGTATAAAACATTCTTATTTTCAGAGAAAGAACCATTAAAAAGTAGTAATTGAATATTCAGAAACTGTTACTTAACAATGACATGTGAAATGACTGATATCCCAATATTTTCAGTCTGAAAAGGAATTTCAAGTCCAATAAGCCATTTCATAAATTTAGTTTTTGTGTGTGCCCTATCTGGTCATCTTCAAACTTATCTGCATTATGCCACATTTTCTGAATGCATGTTTCCATTCTATGCTACAATTTGGACCATTCAATTGCCCAGGAAGCTCAGGTAAGTGAAAAAACTATACTAAAATTCCATTTCCCTCCATTTACTGTTCAGTAAAGGGAATTCTAATAGTTCTATCATGCCATTAAAGTACAGGCATGGCTATGTAAACTATATCTATTTCCTCATTAAAACAACAACAAAAAAAGTCTGGGTACCAAGTTCACTCACATTTGCTCTCCAGAAATCTGTACTGACCTACAGTGTTGCAAAATCTGAAAGAAACTGCAGTTTGGATGCTCCCAGATGCTGGAGTCATAAACTCATCCAGCTTGATGACCATGCAATGAGTGTATGTGGATCTGCAGAAGTGCTCACTAAAGGAGCAAATGAATTGAGAATAATTTGGGCAAAAACCAGCCCAATTAAACAAGACTGTTTCCAAGCTATGTTGCAGAAGAATGCACAGACAACAGTCAGAAGCCTGATGTTATAGATCTTAGATATGCATGCAAACACTTGCATGTGTGAGAGAAAGCAAAAGAAAAAGATTTTCACTGTGTGTGGAGATTCAGGTCACACAAATTGAAGTGTCTCTAATATTGATGTTTATGTCTCAGCTAATCACTGGAGGCTCTTTCCACTCAACTGTGAGAGACATTTTTAGGGCACAATTCGCCTGAGAAATTTTAGATGTCTACTTCTGGACGACATGAATTGTACTCATGAACGTGCCAAGTGCATTCCACTGACTCAAGAGAGACACTAAGCAACTCACTTAAGTGAAGACCTTTGCAATGTCTATGTAGATATAGCATGCAATTAACATGAACATATCTATTTAGAGTTTCTTTACATATATGTGCACACACATCTCACAAAAAATTCTCTCTTCTTGTAATGAGTATTTAATAATGGCCATTTCATACCTCCCTCTGGTTTCCTCAGTATCTCTTTATGAAAACCCCTGTGTAATTATCTCTTCATTGCATTTCTTTTTACAGACCTACGTACTAGAGCTTTCCATCACCTAGTCTAATCTTATCATATGTTTCACTACCATGATGTCTCCAAGAGTTGCATTTCTCAGGTGGATTTCAGACAGCATTGCAACCGGCTGTGTGGATTCCCAGGATAATTCTGACCACTGAGCCTTGGCCTGATGTTCACTTGCCTGGGGTTCACGGCCTCAAATAAGACAGGGAGACTGAAGGTGTTTGCAACAGACATTGCATGAAACAAGCCCTGAATTTCAGACTCAGTCTTCATAAACTGTCTCAAATAAATTTCAATTGCAGCTCTGAAAACTTAAAAACTCAGAATTTCTGTTATCTGCTGAAAATCAAAGGCTCTCTAGTGGAAGATGTCCCTGCCCATGGCAGGGGTTTGAAACCAGATGAACTTGAAGGTCTCTCCTAACCCAAACTATCTATGATTCTATGATATGGAAACATGCTAATCTCAAAGTTCAGGAAATTTGTGTAAATTATGTGTCTAATGTAAAATTTGTGTAAATTATGTGTCTAATACCTAATGGAGAAGCCATTGTGCTGCAAATGAGAGTAAACCACCCAAAGTACCTCAGCTTTGACTTCACTTTTGCTGAGCTAAGTTGTGATGGCAAATCTCCAGATTCTTCATCATGGCTCAATAAGAAATGAACTAGAACACACATGTTTTTTAACATGTAATACTACATGTTTGTGTGGCCCATATCTATCACAGCTATGAAATGCTTAGGAAGAATTCCAGTTAGACAAAGACAAAAATGTAGTGGCCTAAGAGGAGCCTCTTTGCACCATGCAAATTTTCTATAAAGTTCATCATGGACTGCAAAGAAAAAGGTTGATCATAAGTGTCTTCATCTTATTGGGAAAAGCCCTTGGACCCACTTCCCACTGTAGTGCTCTTACCTGTACAGTGGAGAGACAGCTGCAAGGCCACTTCTGGCATTGCAGCTGGACCCAGTACTGTCGAGCCCTGATTTCCATCCCTGCCTTACAGCCAGCTGTGCCATTCACTTTGTAGTGCTGAAGCTGAAACAGTTGCATTTCAGTAAGCTCAACCAACCCCTTCATACATGGCAACAAGGAGGCCCGACGAAGTGAAATCATCTTTGGTCATTGGCAGTACTGAACAGACTTTAAACAGAGAAGTGGCAGTGAAAGAGTTGGGGGTTGTGAAGCTTTAGAGTTATTTCTGCAGAGCAATACACCTTCGCAGTGCCTGGTTGTGGATTTAGACAACTAGAATTTTAAAATATAAACAATATTTCAGAAGCTGCCTGGTTTGAATAAAGTTTAAATGGTGCAGTGACTGTTTATTCTAAGTGTATCTCACTACTTTTCATTTGTAAACCAAAACCAGACTCTAAGACGTCAGGTTTGGATGCCAGATAATAATTCCTGAAAACCTTTTCTTTGCATCTGCAGTAGCAATTACAGAAGTGTCTACTCTTATCCTCAGAAATCTAACACGAGTATTTTTAGCTCAGGAACAATCTACTAAAACAACAGGAAAACTGCTCAAGCTCTCAGTTTCCTCCAAAGCTTTGAAGTTAAAGTTTCAATGACTTCCAATTCACCAAACTTTTTAAAGGACTGCACTTCTCTGATGCTTAACTCTTCAAAATTAAGTTAAATAACAGGATGTGGAATTTCCTAGGAGTAGCAACAGTAACCCATATGTAACCTAAAAAAAATTGACTCTTGATGTGGTCCTAGAAGGACAAAGCAAAGGATGCATTTATTTCAAGACTAACAAATATATAATCCTACAAAAGCAGATTTTAAAACCTTGATCTAAAAAGACAAAAAGGAAGATGTGAATTTGCATAAGACCCTGCTATGCATGTATATAGCACAGCATGTAGCTGGTGATGGGTTTGTTTACTCTCCTTGTTGCTCATGACTGAATTCCAATGACTTAAAAATGATAATAGCATATTTTTTAGCCTATTATTGCAGTTAGTGAATTCAATTTAAATTCTTTCACTTTCGCCACCAAATAAAGGATTAATAATAACATTTTCTATGTTTCCTATCCATTCTCTCACTTTCTGCATTTATTTCTGTATTTCTTTTCCTCAACAGATTTAGTGACAAAGAAGTTTTGGGCCTCAAAAAGGAGTAAAAGCATGTCCTACTGCTCCATCCTCCCCTGGAGTCTTAAACTTTGCCTTTAGTGTTGTGAACTCTCTGATGACATCTCAAACAGAGATACAGGGTCTGCGACAAAAAAAGCAACAGGTAGACAAAAAAAATCAGGAAATTAATGGGAAGCATTCCAGGAGGTATCAGACAGACAGACTAGGATCAAGAAAGAAAAAAAATTAAAAATCTGAGACACCAGAGTAAGCGGAGATAAATCAGATCATGAAAAAGAAGATCATATCAAAGAGACACACAATTTCTCTAAACAAATAATTCTTGATCTCTTTCCTGCATTGTTTACACTCCTGAAGTGAGATTTTTAATTGTTTTCAGCCACTTACTTACAGTCCTACATCCTTTAACCCCATATTACATTTTGCCTCATTTAATTTAATATAGCTTCTTTCACATATCTCAATGCTATACTTTTTTAGTAGCGGCTGGATGGGGAAATCACAGACTCTAGGGTAAAGAAGAAAACCCTGCATCTAGTGAACCCCACATCCACTGGCATAAATGTAGCTTTTTCTCACTCTCTTTTGTTGGCTTTTCTATGAGTAGGTAATGACACTTATTTTCAATTATTACAACCTATCTGGATCTCAATTTATTTCCTTGTGTTACCTAAAATACAGTGATTTGCTTCAATTCAGCTTTCTGGTTAAAAAATAACCATGCTTGCCATACTCAGTGAAGGACAGCAAAATCACTACATCCTAAAGAAAGGAAAACAACAAACTTGAATCACAGACTTGGCATTACAGCTGGAGATTTTCAATAACATATGGCCATTTGCCTTTAGCTCTTTTGCACATGCTGACTAAAATAATCCATTGAAAGAGAAATGTCCTGAGTTGCAAGATTAGAAACCAAATGCTAGATCCTAGATTTTTACATGGGCCCTGCCTGTAAAGAGGATACATAAAGACAAAATTTTCCTCTCTGAAAATGAGTAAATTTCTGAGCCCATGTTTATTTTTCCTTAATGCCTAACACAGACATAAGCTACCTTTGTAGTTAGCATATGTGAATTGAACTGAGAGTGACAGGCACAAGGCTGCAGGTGCTACTGCACTACAAACATGTAAAATGTGAGGTACAGAGCCTCTCAAACATGCTGCTCAGACATGGACACAGCTAACTGTGTGAATTTGAGAGAAAAAAGTAAATGCTAATGCTAGTGATTAAGGCTTTTGTGGTTTTCTGCTTCAGAGGTTTGGGACATTTGTTGGAACCACTGTGAAATAAAAGACCAGGTTTTGCATTTGTGGTTTGGGAAGTGCCATTTAGACAAGCAGCTAAGACATCAAAGGCTTCTGCAGTGAAGCACCAGGGCATAGCAGCTTAGTGAGACAGACCACAGCCAGAATTCATGAACTAGCAGAAAACCAGGCTCATCAGTGCACATAGAGCAATACTGTACAGAAGAGCTAGGCTAGCACAGATGCAGCACAGATAGCTTGGCTCAGAGTGCAAGTTAACAAGCCTCAGAGAGCTTACCAGGTCAGTGCTCATACAGGGGGGATCAAGCTTTGTTGCAGTTCAAACTGCAGTAAGGTATTCAGGACCCTGTGTTAGCCCTTTATGTGTACATCTCAATTAACATGCGGTTGCTAGCTTGGGCTTCTCACACCAATACTCTCTACATGTTGGGTTCCTAGCTTATCTTGAGAAAGGAAGCTTGGATCTATGCATCCTTACACACAATTATAGCTTTTCATAAAATGCAAATGCAGGGAGCTTACCAAAGCTCATTGACAACAAAGTCACTCTGGTCTGGGAAAAAACTTACATTAGGTCAGAGAAGGTTACAGATGCATTGAAAACCTCAACAGTTCTAATCTGACCTTGCCAAACAGCAACATCACTGGTAGGAGTGATCCATGTCCCTTCCTCATTGCTCTTTCTGACAGCAGTACCAATTAATGCTTCATATGATTGTTGCCCATTAGAGTAAGACTCCTCATGCTAACATTTAAGTTTTCTCTTCCTTCTCTGCTACCTTACTTCTTCAGACTGAGAGAATAATGACAAAATGTAGAATTTAGCCTTAATTGGATCTCTGCAATGTTATCACCTGCATTAGCTCCCTTGTGAATAATTATCACTGCCTAGAGGCTGACAAATTGCTTCCTTCTACTTCATGATTGTAAGAAATTTCAAATTATATGCTGAGCATGGGGAAGATAGAGACGACAAAGGGGAGAATGAAAATGAAAGCCTAGAGAAGCATAATTACTAAGATTAATAAAATACTTGACAGAATTCCATAGTCTCCATGAGTCCTAAAAGGGAAGAGTGACAGCAAGAATTTTGCTGGGGCAATTGGGCAACACACAGTCCAGCAACAGACTCATAATCAAAGAGAAACTACAACCAGTGCTCCCAGTAAGTTAAAGAGGTAATTCCTTTGTTATTCACTACCCCATTTAAGCTATGGACAGCAGCTTGTTTACCATCTCATCTGCACATTTGATCTTGCTAGGTAGATGGCAAATTCTTTGCAGCATAGACCCATAAAAGGGTAAACATATGCAAGGGGGTAGTAGCAGATTGCCATGCATTTAGAATAGCATATAAGAGTTTGTGTGTTGTAAGCAAAAGGTTTTGGCTAAAGGTGCTCTTCCTGAGAACACTTGGTCCATGTCTGGGCAAAACCTCCCGCATAAACATGTTGTGTCATTACTCCGCAGTATCCATCTCAGATATTGACAGAGGTAAGAAATATTCATCTCATAAACCCAATTCACTATAAAAGTGTAATGCTCCTTGCACACTATGGTCAAAGGGTCAAATAGCGCAAACATGGCTTTTATCCAATTTTCTTATTAATGATGCTGTGCTTGTATGACGGATGCATTTCTCAGTTCATTTCAAGGCAGTTCCTCAGACTTCTTTCCCACCTTGCCAAACACACAACACACATTAGGCACAGAGGAGGTACCTGCCGACATTCCTAGGAGAAGGCTGTTCCTGCTTACCTGACATACAGTGACCTCTTCTGATTAGTCCTCAGGGAGCCAGACCCAGAACTCATGCTGTGATTCATCATCTGCTCACGCAGGTCATGGATTTTTGCCTCAAATCGAGCGTACTCTAAGGAGATAAGAAAACACCAGAGAATAAAGATATTATAGTTTTCTTGACCTATATAATCATTAGGGCTGCTAAATGCAAATTAACATTAAATTAATGAGTGTAAGGCATGACTTGAAAATTTAGGTCTAATAGAACCTTGAATTATTGTATTATCTTAGGTAAATATGTGCCCTTTTTATTGTGGTACCTGAACATTTCAACACTAGCTAGGTGAAAAGTCATATATCTAGATCCTTGGTCCTGCAGGTTCAGGAAAGGAAAGGTTGAAATTGTGTTAACAAATATCTTTTAGTCTCTGTAAAGGATGTTGAAAGCAGTTTTCAACTGTATCCTTCCTCCTTCCAAAAAATGTGATACCTTGTTAGGGTCAGTGGAATGGTGCACTGAGGGTATTAACAAGTCAGGCAGTTACTGTAAAATCCCATTGAAATGAAGGAGATATTTCCATGTCCAATTATCCTCAAAGCAGCTGGAAAATCTTTGTATAAGCAATCAGCCACCTTTTTTACACTGACCACTGAGGCTTGGGCTGTGTTTCTTTCAAATACGTGAAGCCACATCTCCATCTTAGGGTAGGTGATACCAGAAACTCCAAACCTAAGCAGCATAAAAATAGCACAGAATTGTTCCACTCCCATCTTGTTCACCTCCATAGTTCTACTGGTGGCTCTGCAAAATGTTGTGACCTGCTGCCCAGCAACATGGGCTCAGCTAGAGCAGTATCATTTGGTGACTCCTCTCTGACAGGACACAGCCTCATCAATGGTCCCTCCAGCTGCCATGTTCCCCTTGCTCATCGTATGACCCAAGGGGCTGAGCTTTGGTTTGCAAGAAAAATGGTTGAGGTTTTGGAGACAAGCTCTAATTCCTTGAAACTGAGAACCTCCCACAGCACAGAGAGCCATAATTCAACCTAAACCCAGGAATGTGAGCTATAAGACTAAGCTGAGGGGGTGTACAAAACACATTTCAGTGAGTCAGTGACACTTAAAGAGTAAGACATTATAGACTGATGCCAGCAAAGAGAAGATGATGTTCCCTGCACTTCAATGTTTTATTTCACTGACATCTTCAAAAGAAGGGTCCCTTTCCCCACAAAAAGCCTAAAGCATAAGTGAAACCAGCACACGAGATTTGCTCCCTCAAAGGATGGAGGTACATTCCAGATCCTGCCACCTCCCAGCTTAAGCAAATAAGTCTTTACAGTGCATTTTTAACCCATTGGTCTGCATCTTGTTTGTTGCTATCTGAGCTACATGAAAATGCTGTAAGACAGCAACATTCACATTTTGCTCCTAGAACTCAGCATTATTTTTTAAAAATCATTTGCTGTTCCTACTGGCTCAGTTCCCAGAATGTCTAGATGCTTTGCAACAACTAATTCATTTTATTCTGTGCAGTCTAAATTTTTGTTGGATAATAACACCTGACCTTTCTGAGATCCCACATTTTGCATAGACTCTAGCCACCTTCAAGCTGGCTTAGCAGATTGGTTTTGAGTTTGAGTTTTTTTCCCTCCTTCTCTCTTGACACATTTTCCCTTTACACTGAGCTTCTTTGGCATAACCTACTCAGTTTGTTAAGTGACAGTGGCTACTTTGCTCATCAGTTGGGAACCACTGCTGTGGTATAAGACTCTTCAGTCTTCCCACATACCTTTGAATTCACTGACTACAACTGTAATTCTGTATGCCAGAAGATAAACTCCTACATGCAGACTGTATTTTAGATTTATTCTGTAGCTTGTTTCTTGCTGATTTCTTTCACCTAGAGTACCTCTGTAACTTCTTAGAGATTTAAAAGTAAAAAATCTCAGTGGAACTAAGGCTCCTACAAACTCCTTTTTTTTTTTCTTTTTTTTTTTTTCTTTTAAATCAAGTTTTGTTTTGAAGTGTTTGTCCCAGTGTAGGATTTTAGTTTGCTCTATGTAAGTCATATTCTAACCTCCTGCTTTAGAATTTATTTTGTAAATAATCATCTTCTGAGTAAAGCTTTGGTTACCTTATATTTCATTAAAACAAATCTAGTGTTTCTTCTTGGCAAATAGGAAAGGTGATCTTAAGGACCAAACCTTGCATTTCTCCTCCTCATACAGTATCAGTCCTACACAAATAGACAGAATATTACAATTGTAAGGCTTGTTACTTGCTCTCTTTTGTTTATGGTGGATACACTGAAGAAGACAGCAAATACAGTGTAATTCAGCTTCTTTAATGTTTTACATCTGGGTAACACCAAGGATATGAATGATCTACAGTAGAGCAACTTTCTCTTTAATAAGCATCCCCATCACAGGCTGACTCTGTATGTAAGGTGTGGGAGTAAATTCCAGATTTAGACACCAATCTGGAGAGTGAGAAGAGAGGAATGAAACTCTGATTCTCTCTAGCACAGCATCCAGCTATTTGCAACTTGAACATCAGATACTCAAATGACTACCACTTGGTCAGATGATGATATTATTGCTTGTGTTATGACTTTAGAGCACACTTGTAATTTAATAATTGTAAACCAATTGTAAACTTATACTAGGTTCAAGAATTTCTCTCCTTCTAGGAGATCTCTTGAAATCACCAAACATATTAAATATTGTCTACTAAGTGTGTGATGGAAGCTCAAGTTTCAAGGTCCTCCTCCCTGCTTGATAACAAAGTTTACTTAAGTACTAATGATATTCTTTTACTTTGTTTAATGAGATGTTTTATGCTATGGATTGAAATACATAGATAATTTGAAAAAACCCCAAATTTATGGGACTATATTTTCATAGTGTACCTTCTTCACATTTTTTTGTAAAAAAATACTGCAATGTACACTTGTCTCTTCCTCCTGGCAAATGCCTGGGCCAAAAATTGCATGACCATCAATGCAGGCAGTATTTAACTCAGCTCAGAACAGTTTCTTTAATGTTAGTCCTCCGAGTTCTACTGATTCCTAGATACTACAGTGACAGATGCATTTGAAATGTGAACAGAAAAAGAAAGAGCGATGCTCTGCCATCAGAACTGCTGTGGTAGTTCTGCCTACTTTGTCCTTTCTTCCTTAACACTTCTTTGTACATTGGGTCATTCCAGGCAAGTTGTCTCCTAATAGCTTTGCATTTTTTAGGTGTGAAAAAGGACAGTGCTAAAGTCCAGAAAAGCACTTCATGCTTCCTTCAAATTCAGCACTGAATCGAAATGACACACTTTCAAGGCTCCTACACAATTAAAAGGACACTGAAGTTGTGACATACTAACAAAAAAAACAGACAAAGCTGATTCACTAATTTCATGCTCTTTGAAGAAAGAAAGAACAAAGAACATGTTGCTACTGGAATGCTCCATTAGCAAAACTTCCCAAATCTGACTTACTACAATCCATCTGCAAAGTTCCAATCTGTTGCCTGATTTAGTAATGATTTAACAACTCTAGTAGCTTAACAAACTGATAAAGCTAGGCTAGAAAGGGAAATGGGCCTTTCTAGCAAATGAGCGAAATGTAACCTATATTATTTCTGGGTTCAGAACTGGTGATACAATGATTTGTGCTGGCCTGTGGCTCTGGGATTGTTGCTGCAAAAAACAGGGGAAATGAGGTAGAGGGAAACGTTTGTATTTTTTGTACATACACCATTTAGAGCTGGTCCAGGGCTCACGGCACTGTAGACAGACCTGAATTTGGCTGTCCCAAAGACACAGATAGGACTCATTACCTCTGGAGATGTGGAGCTGGTGGCACTGAATGTGGGAGAGGAGACGCTGTGGGGAGTGGCCGAGTGACAGGGAGAGCAAGACCAATGCTGCCACAGGCAAATCCCCATTTTGCCAAGAGTGTTTTCTAATGTTGGCTCCACTCAGCTCTCTGGTCAGTGAGGAGACAGAGAAGAGTCAGCTGAATGGCTACAGCATTAAGTGCCCTCAAGCCAACCAAGGCCAAACCAGCACCTTTATCAGATTAAGGCACCAGTTTTAATAGCTAATGTGTGCTGGCTTCATAAAGCAAATAGACTGAATAAATGGACAGGGAGCTGGTGATTTTCCTTCCACCTCATTGCAACACCTTGCCAAATGCTATATCTGGGACTCATATGTATTCTAACCTTGATGCAATCCTTTCCTTTCCAAAGCACTTGGTCATGTTGAAAGGACTGGATAGATGTTTGGAAGTAAACTTCAAACACTTTGAAGCTTCTTCTTAGCTCACAGAGTGAGAAATCAAAGCAAGGCAAATGGCCAGCCCTGTTAAAAAACCGTCTTAAACTTCAGATCCAAAGAATTACATACTTCATGTTTAGCTGGCCAAGATCAAAAAACTGGTCTACAAAATCTTGACTAATCCACTTTGGTATCTCAGTGGATGCAGATACCAAAGTTTCTACTGCTGAAGTGATTTAGATACCTAAAATTCTGCTGACTCATCTACCTGCTGTGCAACTGGGGCCCTATGTGGTGGGAAAGAATTGTTTTAACACACAGACACCCCTCCCTCTGGAGCTTCCTATTGACTCTCTTTGGTGGTCCATGCTCAGGCTTGGTATGTTAACTATTGTGAGTCTGATTACTTAACACTTAAATGTCTCCACATATCATGAGTTTCTCCAAATATCAGGAGTTTGTGAGATTTTGATGGATGCAAAGGCAATAAGGATATTTTGGGATGAGTTTTTTTATGATATATGTCCTTTCATATACATGAAGAAAGAACTTCTCCTATTAATATAAGCAGTATAATGAAATTTTAGTTTAAAAATTTTCAAAATTAGTTCATAAACAGCTTAAAAGACTGAGGATACAAAAAGTATGTGAAAACACAAGAAAGCTCCTGGAAGTCTTGGCTGCTTTTAGGAGCCAAAGATGAATGCAAGAAAGTAAGCCTCAAAATAAAATAATTTCTGAATTCAAAAATAGTAAAGATAGAGATATTATATCTGGTGGCTTGATGTTACTTTTTGGTCATAGAAATAAAGAATAGCTCTGTTAAATGAATAAATATTCTGCAGCTTTTTTGAGAGAAAAAGTTGCAGAATTTTACAAAGCTACACCACTGTTATTTTTTGCTTTTATGTTTTAAGATTGCAGTATTGATTGAATTTAAAGCCCTGATCCTAAAGCAAAGCATAGTTAAGAAATCGGAATTCTGATACAATAGTGAAAATAACAGTTCAGTAGCCCAGTCTATGTCTTTATCATTTGAACACTTTTAGTGCTGGCTCCTTTAGAGAGATAGCAATTCTTTCTGCCAGCAGGTAGCAGAGTTTGCTTTTCTGTGTAAGTCAGGATAATCACTGTTTGCTTCTAGATGATAAGTGATTTACTAAAAAGTAGAAATTTGAAAATGAAAACTAAACTCAAATTGTCCAATTTTAACAGACTACATGGTTAAAAAACCCCAAAAAACAACCACAAACCATAAAACACAAGCAAACTAGGAAGGCATTAAGCAGAGAACTTTATCACATCCAAAAAGGTATGCTGGATAGCTCTAGAAACTATAATAAAGGAACAGCTGTCAGATCAATTTCTCTGTCCATATCAACTGGGGATAAATCCAGTGGATTCAGGACAGCTTAAACTTTTTAAGATGTTCTTCTGTTCTGTTTATGGGAACACAAACTGTATTCTTCTATGGTAAGTAATGAACTTACTGCCTTGCTTATCTGAGACAGTAATGTGCATAACACTATGATTATGATACTAGTATTTATGCTATGAATATTTTTTTCCTTTTCCTACTCTTAGTAAATGTCTTGGGTTAATAGTGTAAGATTTAAAAAACCAGAACACATTTCTTGCTAGAGTGAGTGTCTTCAGTTTCTGCCCTTTGCCCACAGTGTTGCCCTGTCACCACTAATTTTATGCTTGAAGGTGAGAGGAAGATCAGCAGACTAGCATCAAGACTTCTGAGTATAGTGGGTCTGGCTCTGCTTTTCCATAGATTTGCAGTGTGAAGCTGTGTGGGTCAGAACAAGTAACTCCCATCATGCTCTTACAGCTACGGCAGAGATACAGCTACTAGATTAATACTGTGTCCTTGGCTGTGCCTGCCAAGGGCTCAGCATCCCACAACCCTGGAAGTCTTTGAAACAACTGTAATACACATGGAAAGTGAAAGAGTGTGCAAAAAGACATGAACTGGTAATACTAGTAATTTATGTCTACTCTTTGGATTTTTAAAAATATTTGAGTTGATTTTTGTCTGAAAGTATAGGTGCCTAATGTTGCAAGCATTCACGCAGCAGGTTAATGATGGTGAAAAATTATTGTGGTAATCTGTGGCAATTTTGTAAGAAACAAACACACAAACAGGCAATGGTTAAGTACAGTTCACTGTAACTTTGGTTCTTTTAGCTACCTCTGCCATGTCTGATGTTGGTCACTACCAGGGACATAGCTCTGTGCAAGGCTGGCTTTGGATTTTATATTTTATGGTAAATGCTATGATTTTAGTAAATCCAAAAATCAGATTTACTATCAGCTAAATTCATGACTCAATAGGAAAAAACTGCACACAGTTTTGATGCAGCACTAGCCCTATTGATGGGAGAAAGTGCTGCTCAAAAAGCTTTGCTCCATTCATGGTGCACTGCATAACAGAACAAGTGATGCTGCTGTTCCTTATCAGTCATATAGTTCCCTTGAGCTCACTCAAAGGGAATGAAAAACACAGATTTTAATACTGGGGAAAGGAAGACACATTTACATTTTATTAGGTTCTATTACTTTGACTATGTCTACCTGATTTTATTGAAATATTTTCCATACCCCTTTTCAGGAACCTTTCAAAATTAATGAAACAGGCATAACTACTGATTTTACTGACTGCTTTGCTCTTTAGAACTTCAACACGGTAGGGCTCTTAGTGTCTTTATTCTTTCATATTTGCTGTTTGTCTTCTTTTCCCAGTATTTACATTTCAGCCTGTCTTCTAATTAAAAGTTCACCCTCTAACTGCAGCTGGATTCATTGACTTAATATCACTAATAAATTTATTTTCTTTTGCTTTATTACTAAATATGTTTTCTCCATGTGCTGCACCATTAGATACAGCCCTTATTTTGTGTTAGTTCTGAATAGAAATGCTCCATAAAATAGATCTCCCTTCCATGATACCTTCAGGACACTAATAACATGTTCTACTTCAAGTCACAGGGAATATAATTCCAAGACAAAGCAGTCTCTACAAGTTTTAGATTCAAAGAATCCCTTCCTCCTAATGAAAGAGGTGTACTAAAATAAGTCAAGCTATTAGTGAACAACAAGGACTATATATCCTACTGAGGTGTTATTCTACTTGCTCCCTTAAAGCCTGTCCTTGGTTCAGGAAGTGTCATCTTGCACCTTCTTGGACGGAAATTTCTGCAACTTCTTCCAACCACTGAAGAAAACTCCAAGCAATTCAAAAACTTTTGAAAACAGTCCCTCACAAGACTTTGAGGAGCTTTATCCTGTCCTGGATTTTACTGCATCCTCAAAAAATTTCCTCCCTGTTATTTTGACTGATGTACTCTGAACTAAATAGGACCGTCTGTGGCACTTTTGCAAGTTCCCTGAGGTCTGAGACTGAGGCCTGAAGACTGAGCTAACACTTTCGATAATGTTGTGTGTACACATGTCCAAGAAGGAGCAAGGCAAATAAAAGCACAGTTTCACATGGTCTGCCTTGGCAGCAGTGTGAAATCTCGAAAAAAATTGGACACATCTCCTCTGCCCTGGTATCCAACACGCACAGCCATGCTCACCCAGCAGAGCAGCTTGTCTCATTAACCTTGATAGCATTGTAGGAATTACTGTTTTGTACTGTACAGACACATTTCAAATATCTCTGCTGTTTTAGGCACAAAGTGACTCTGTCAAGGTGAAAAAAAAAGAAAGAAAAAAAGGCAGCACTTCCCTGCCTCAGAATCCTCTTTCTTCAACAAATATTTATGTGAGATGTTGCAAAGGAACAAAACCTACTTTCTATTAATAGCTAAGCTAATTCATTTATCTATTTTGTCACTTCAGGCTAGTGGTGGAAGACCATATTTTCAGACTTTTATTCAATTTCCACAGTTCCCCATCCAAAATCATTGCCCTGGGGCATTTGTTACTTATTTTTGCTTCATAATTTTTTTTCTTATGTTTGCTTTTTACCAAGTGTAGTTCAATTTCTTGGGAGCTGAGCATATTATATTGATATCTTAACCAAGATGCTAGCTTAGCTTGCTTAGGATGTGAGTTGGCAAGAAGAAACAACACAGAGCTGACCAATTCTGGAGTTTCCCAGGCCTAGCAATACTTGGAAGGCAGTTTGATCATCTCAGCTATACCTGTAACTACACTGAGTACAGTACAAGATTCCAGACTTGTGAATGATGGCAAATGATTCCTACCTGCCTTCAGCTGTTTAAAAATTTCCTCCCAAATGTCCCACCTGTCAGCTATGTGGTTCACATGAGTGTTCCTCAATCCTGTTCAGTAAAACTGGATGTACTCCATTTACACTAACCTGTCTGAAATGGAACCAGAATGGAAAGCACTCTGACACAAATACAAGGACACAGAGCTGGGAGCACACTGGTGCAGATGGCATTTACCCCAGCACTGTTGTATGCAGAAGATGCCATCTTGTACTTCACCATGTTGGCAAAAAAGAGAAACAGTACAGACCTATTTCATCATCTCCAGAAACAACAGCAACTTCATGTGAACAAGGAGGCACAGGATCATCTAGGAATTACATCAGAAACTTTTTGAAATAAAACTGGAAATGTAGATCAGGCTGACCCACCCAATTTTTTAACAAAAGGAGACACTGCTTAATCAGGGCTCAAAATTCCCAAGTGAACTTCTATGAAAATTTACGCAAAAACTTTCACAGCTAAGACATCATATGCTAGTTTTGTACTTATAATCCACAAAATTTTGATATATTCAGAGTGGGAAGAGAGTAAAAAGAGGTTCCTAAAAGAGACATTAGGGAAAAAAAGTTTCTTACTGAAAATAGAGTGATGTGGAAGGTAATGTGATTTTATTAATTCCATATTCCATAAACCAGCATGAAAGTTGTAGCTTACAGTAAAAAAACCCACCCACAAGGCATTTAAAATTATCATAAGTCAAGCAGAAAATTAAACAGTAGCAAGAATACCAATATTACCAGAAGTAATTATTTATAGAACGAGTCAGCCTTACAGACTACCAAAAATACAGAGATCACACGGACCATTAGTAGCAGAAACAGACTCTTGGCAAAAGTGTTATGAAAATAAACATAGATATACTACTTTAGGCTGAACTGTTTTGCTATTATGATTAATATCATTTCCTAACATTGGAAAAGCCATTAATAAATTATTCACTCCTTGATTTCTAAATCTGCCAGGTAAAAACTACCTCCCCCTGTAACTGCCACTTTCCTACACTCATCTGTTCTTTCAGCCAAGGATAACTTTAACCATCTCTTAAGGTTATCTGGAATACTCTATTGAATTAAAAAGAAGAAGTCAGCAAAGACTGGAAATAAGACTATCAATTATTACAATTAAAAAAACCTCTTAAAACAATCACAAACATCCTGAACAAAAAAGAAAATAAGAAAATGGATAAAAACATTCCCACTTGTGTATTGATCTTTTCTAAGAGGCAATACTGAGAGCAGCTGCAGAATCATATTAGTTTGATAGAGCTTCCTGATTAAAGGGGGATTACTATTTCTCATACAAACATGTAATAGGGAATGGTTCTGCACATTACAAGCTTGAATGAATTTAAACAAGACAATTGCATATATATTACCTCAGGATAAGCCATGCTTCCTGCATCCCTCTTAGCTTATTATAGGGAATATTTTGAGTCCTCTGCAGTATGTTGTGCTTTGGTCACTAACTAAAAAATGGAGGGTAAAGCTATGGCCTGGATGCTCAGAAATATTGTTTAACTTGAGGTCATGTAAAATTGGACTAATGTCTGAAAAAGCACTATAATACCAGTAAATGCCTTGCAATTACTGCTGAAATTGTTGACAACATCATACACAGAACCACCAAACTCCACCCTTATGGCATAGAACAGGTGGAAAATGTTTCCTTTATCAACTCCAAGTCCTGCTTTTACAGAAAAACAAACCCTAAAATACTGTGCACAAACTGTTTAAATACTTTCCTACAGTAAGCTCTATTTTGTCATTTCACAGCTGTTGGAAAGTCACTCAGATCACCCAATTCTCAAATAGGTAGACTCATTCTTCTAGCTGAACACAGCTGTAGCTGACTTAATTGGCTTTTACCCCATCACAGTTCTTCTGTGTAAATTGCTCTTTTCCATTGTACATTGATTCTCATGGCAGATTTAGAGAGAAAACACAACTTCATCCACCCATTTCCATTTTGCTAAATAAACAATCCAATCTTACTTAATAAAGAATGTTACAGACAATGCTTATAGATCAATAGAAAATAGAAGTGCTCTTAACTTCCCATCTGATATCCAGGCTTCTTACATTCTTTCATCATTCTGATGAGCATCTCAGAATAAGAATGGCAACCTCTACAGCTTTTCCCAAGGATCAGTGGTTTGTTCTCTGGAGTAAATAATTTGTTATCCTTATGTTATTTGTTTATGAGTGGTTTCCTTACAGAAAGTCAGTTTAATGCATATCTATCTATCTATCTATCTATCTATCTATCTATCTATCTATCTATCTATCTATCTATCATCTATCTATCTATCATCTCAGGCTCCTTTTTCCAAAGCCCCCTGACTTTCTGCTTCACTGCTTGTAAGTGTTTAGGATAATCCAGGTAGGGAAAAGCAGTGGATCAAGATCAAGTGTTGATTAAACAGCTTTTATCACAAAAAAATGTCATATCCATACAGCTTTTGGAGACAGTTTGGAGAGGAATGATCAAAACCAATAAACACTTCAGAAATTTTGTGAAAATGATGAATGATTTAAGTAAGTTCCCTATACACACTCTTCCAAAAAAGAGATGTACTCAGATCAAATGAGAGAAACGGGTGAGATTGTCTGGAAGTGTATTATGATCTGGGATTTGTGATCAAGTTCCTAAACGTCATCTGTCTTGGGACAATTGACTGCACCTTCTGAAGCAAATGGAGATGATTTAGTTTAGACTGCAATGCTAAAGGGCTGTATCAAATTGTACTGCCTAGCATTTTCCAAGGACAAACAGGACTCTCTTGGATGCCAAGCACCAGAAACTTGCAACTGGAGCAGGAGCCTGATTTCTCAAAAGTAATAGGAGATGAAGAGGTTGCCAATGAGTGAGCAGAAATTCTTTGGAGGCCCTAAGTCACAATTAGATCTTTTTACACGTTTGCTAATTTGTTATTAAAGATCCGCAGAGATGGAGACACCAACCATCAACCATCCCAAACAGTCTATTCTCATTATTCCTGCAGCTGCAATTTTTTTTCCTAATGTCTCATCTTAAGCTTTTGTGGTGCTTTTAAAGACTATTCATTCTAATTCACAGTGAATACAAGAAAGCAATACAGCAAACTGAAATATTTAAAGACTACAGTAAAATTACAAAAAGTAATGAAAAAGAGGAATACAGTTGAACAAGCAAGCAAGGATGGTTTTGTAAAGGTAAACCTTTTGAAAAAGTCTACAAGTGTCAGAAATGAGACCTTAAAGAAAATTATTGTATATGAATTGGGACAGATGAAGCTCATTACTGCCTGTGGCCTACATGCTCTAAAATGGGTTTATATTGCTACAGAAACCTTTTTGGTGTGTCCCTGTAATTAGCACAAAAGTACTATTATTGTAATTAACTGAATCCCCTAGTACCTAGTGCAATGTTCATGGCTTTAAGCAGGTTAATGTGAAAATTAATTTGTGCTAATTCATACAAGACCAGTGATGCCCAAACCAATCTGTCTGCAGTGGCATTTTGTGAAATAACAATATTCCTGTTGACTGAAGCTTCAAGAATGTCACATAAACCCATCTTAGCTACCACTTGTGATAAAAATATTGTGATAATTTTTCATCTTCTCAGGATAAATGTATTGTGAGACTCACTCCTCCTTTCTAGCTCTTGACATATAAATTAATAGGATAAAAGATTTGGGCAGGTTCTTTAGCCCGGCCAAGGGGATGGCTGGTCTCAGAACAGACTGTTCTTCTGGATGAGTTACCTTTTAATCTCATTTGATATCTAGGGCAAAGCATGTTGCTCCACGCACGCAAGAAAGAAGATAAAATTCTTTTGTGCAGAAAACCTTAAGTCCAAGACACCGTAGGAAAATTCAGAGGGACTTGAATTCTTTTCAACTTAGATCTGGGCAAGACAGGAAAATAATGAAAAAAAACTACCTGGAGGACTAAGTGAGAGAAAACATAGTTGAAGCCAAGACAACTCAGTGAGTGGTACAGCGTTAAGGGACAGGAAGAGAGAAGATAACTTGTTTTTGTGCTTGTTGCTTTTTATTATTCCACTAAAACAAAACATCTTTCAGTGGACACACAATTTTTGTTTCCTGTTAACTTTAGGCTGGAGAAATACTGTCATCACTTGTCAGTGCAATAGAGAAAATTAAGCTTCACAGCTTGAACTATACTGTCTTGTAGCTGTGACTAACTTTCTGGACAGTGACTGGCTATGTTAGGAGTGGCTGATTAGGGTGAGTTTGTTCTCTTTGCTGCAGTTGATGTCAAATGAACTTTGCACCTTGCCTAGCTTGCCTTCCTTCAAAGAGATGCAGTCACATATGAGTGGTTCCTATGGATGTCCAGAACTATTGCTCCTTCAACTCAAAGCTGCTGTCTTTGGTCACCCTTCTGCAGACGTGTGGTACCACAGTAAGATGAGGGTCATGGAGAAAAGTCTCACAATCTAAGCACATTCCTGGACCCCTTGCTCTCTGGCCTCTCACCCACTACCTTGAGGTGGGCAGATGACAGGAGTAATCAGGCTGAGTTCAGCCTGTTTTCTTCTAGAAACCCTAAAAAGAGGCTTACCCACAGCTCCATTCAGGGCCACCATCTTCCAGGAAACCTTCTCTCCCACTGAATACAGAGGAGCCTGGTGAACAAAATTTCCTTGCCCTTACCAGTAACAGCAGAGTTCTGAGGCCTACCTTTCTGTCCTGTCTGCTCAACACAACAAATCAGAACAAAGCTCAGATGTTCCCTCCCTTGACCCTTTCTGTAGCACACCTAGAATACAACATTGCAGAACACTGCATTTAATAGCAGTATCAAATTATGTATCTCCCCGCACCACTCCATCAGTTCCCATCCGTTGATGGAACAAGAGTTAAAGTTTAGCTCTGTTTTTAAGGAGTCTAACGGTGGACTCAGTCAGCTCTGACAAGGAGACGGATACAAATGAGTAGAGGTTTTTTTCCACAGCTTCCCCAGCTCCTGCACAGCAAGGAAGGCAGCAAATCTTCAGGTTTTCCAGTGCTCCCACCACCTTTTCTTTTCCCTGGACTCATCTATAACCTCACCAAAAGCTAAGTGAGAGCTAAGTGTCCTCCCTGCACCTCCTACAGTCATCAGTACACATAGCTGTTGTGGTGAGCAACAGCTCCTCTCCACTTGCAAGCAGCCCAGCATATGCTAGCATGCCCTGTGCCTTGTTCTTTGCCTGTCCAGAGAGATTAATCCCATTTCTTTACTCCTTTTAGTAATCTGTCTCACCTCTCCACCCTTGCTCCTAAATAACCTGTAAAATAGTTTTTAAAGAATACATAAGCCTGCTTTCTCCTCCTTCTCTTCTGCATCACATCTCTTTTGTCTGTTTCCCAAAGCCTTCAGTGTCTTACCCACTGCAGTTCTGCCATGCTCATGAACTGTTTGATAATTATGTAAATTTTATTCTCCTTTTTATATAGGATTTTTTTTTGTTTGTTTGCTTATTTGTTCATTTGTTTCCCTAACTTCAGCCAGACACTGAGCTTGTTGGGTCCAATTTGTGTCCATTCTTAGCTTATATCCATCTGAAGAGTGGCCCATGATGATTTTTGGTGCATTTTTTAGCCATTATTCTAATTTTCCTTTTCACAAGATCACTTAGTTGAAAATCAAGTGAGGGGAAGCTGAGATGGGAGAGAAAACAATGTGAATGCAGAGCAATGAAACCACCTCTTTTTTCTCTATAATGTGATGTGAAGCTCTCTGGAAGCTAAGTAATTCACATTGGTTTCTATAATTCAATTTTTAAATACTATTTTAAAAGGAAATGTAAATGTATAAAATTACAAAGGACAAAATTTAAAGTTTTTTATTTTCTTAAAGTTAAACAGCTGAGAATACCTTGCAATTTCAAGCTTAGAAGACACATATGAAGAAACCCAAATGACACTGCAAATACAGTTTTAAAATATTTTATTGTCAACTTTCAACAGGGCATAATAGTTCTGTTCATTACAAAAAATAAGTGTCTTTGAAATTATGAGTCTAGTTTGACTTTCATGTGTTATTAGCTCTCAGTGGAACTGAAGCATTTAAATTGATTGTAATGAGACATTTGCAGACACTATGACTGCAGCAAAACATTCCTGTTTGGAGATGGCTGGCACAGGAGGCCTCTAAAAGCATCTCAACAGGGAGCAAGGATCGTACACAGACAGAGGGAAACAAAAAACAGCTTTGGAGACGTCTGCCACGCAGCTGGCATTGCTGTGCAGGACATGCCAAGTGGCTGCTCTGAACGCAAAGGAAGGCAACACCCTTCAAAGTATGGGAAAAGATGCTGAGGGAAGTGCTGATTAAATGCACATCTGCTTTTAAATATACACAGATTAATTTCTGCCAGATGCTAAACCAGAAAGAATTCAACCTCTAGTTGAATAAAAACCTAAAACCAGTATAAAGCAGACTTCTCAAAGCAATATCAATAATATTAAGAACAAGAACTTGCATATCTCTCTGATACCAGGATGCTGAATGTGAATATTTTCTGAGAATTGTAAAATTTCTTATCTTCTGACTTCTAACTCAGCTTCATCTTCGAAAGCCTCTCTCACCTCTACCATCCTATTCTAGTTTATGTTGCAGTTTAAGTACAATTCAATGAAGAACTTATATCAGAGACTATTCCTCTTTTCTCCCCTCATCTTTCACTCTTTCTTTGCTATCTAATTATGCCAACAAAGTGGAATAGCCTCTCACAATTACCCTGTTTTCATGAAGCTTGTAAGAATTTCATAGTTCTAAGACTGCTGTCAAAGCTTGTTCATATATATACACATCTCTTTGTTTATTTATTTCTAGTGTTTGTGTAACCTACATTTCTAAGGCAAGAAACCTGAAAAAAAGGATTATGAAATATTCTGAAGAGAGACCATTGTAAATGTGACAGCTGCTAAGAATCACTATGACTTTCTTATTCCTCCTTCCCCTAAAGGTTACTATTGTTGCTGGCTGCGGAAACAGCTGTGGCATGCTCACAAAGAGCAGAAAAGGTCTGGAGAAGACAAATTTGCCCTTTGGCAGTTTGATGTCTTGCTGGAAAACTTGTCAACTTTATTTACATTTTAATTTACATACCAGCCTCTACAAGGTTTTATATTCATATTCTGCTTTAAAGTATCTCCTTGATTATAATCACAATGACCTTTACTTGTCTTCCCCCATTACCCTCTGGGCTGAAGTCCCTGCTCGCTAGGCTATCCAGGGACTAGCAGTAAGAAATGTCAGGCTAAGCATGACATTTATCCAAACAGTTGGCTGCTTTTAAGGTAGAATTTTCATACTTCTTAAAAACAGAAAAAGAAAATTATTTCATGTTAGACATTAAAGAGCAGTGTGGGCAATGGTCATGTCATGCTAAAGGTGAGCAGTGAGGGAAAATCCTTTTCCTGTAAGACTGAAGCAAAACTGGAAACGTCCATCACCTGACAGTGGCTATCCTTGGGAGCAAAGAAGGCAGGAGGAATGCAGGAGGAATGAAATTGGGCAGTGACTGATTACTATTGACATTATTTTTACCAACAGACTGACTACAGAACTTGGCAGGATTATGCTCCTGGCTAGTTAAGAGAAGCACTGCCATAAACATGCCCTACTCCAAATAAATCAGAGCACAGGCACAGAAGTATCAAGCATGCATTAGCCCCCAGCCTGTCAAGCTGCTACAAAAATACATGGTTTTTCTTACACTCAAACTAATGTCAGCTGAAAATACACGCATATTATTCAAGGTTTTATGAGCACTCTGTGGCACCTTTCAGTCATTACAGAAAAGACTTCACCCAATATATTTTAATCAAGTAAATTACTTTCAGAGCCACTGAAGTATCCCTGGGATAGAGAGTGGTGGTTTTGTTGTTACAGGCTAATCCTGACTTTCTGATGAATTTACTACTTCAGGATTTCCAAATACAGAAGCATCCTCTTCTCAGAGTTACAGAGAACACTCCTGGGGATATGGTTTTCTTAAATAATTTCAGATTCCATAATATCCACATTCTTGATTAATTTTGATAAATACTTACTTCTAACAGTTTTTTTTTGTATCCTGTAACTTTGAACAGACATTGTAAGAATGAGACCAAGGTGGGCTGTACTGCTCAGGGTGAAATGAAATACCATAGCTGGGGCAAAGGAAGATTTTTTTTTCCTGGATCAGATCGCGGGGACAGAAGCATTTGCTTTCTGTTATGTATCTGCTTTCTGGGACTTTATCTGAGTTTTATTAACATGGTCCTCAGTATCACAAGGAATGCAATTTCCTTTTCTCTTGAGTATCTACTTCAGTGCATCATAACAGATTCCCTAACTAAATAAATAGTACTAAGCCCAAGTTGGTGTTTGCTAGTTTTTACAAAGATATAAATGGAAGGATCATTAAGGCAACACCTGAACTTTCAGTTCAAGAGTTAATTTGAAGTGTTTTGCTGTCAGTGGTGCAGCCTTACCAAAACAGTGGTGAAGAAGGTAAATAAATTACATATTTATGTGGAAAAATGTGGACAGCAATATTTCTTCATTTCAAGGCACACGAAAGATCTGCCCAAGATAATTCTGAATTCTACATCTCCTCAAACCTGTATACCTATACCTGACAATGTAAGTTCTGTTCTGTAAAATAGCATGTGGCCACAACCAGAGAAAAGAAGCTATTTAGTTTTTATTTATTTCTGACTGCTCTGATTGCTTGACTGGTCTGCTTATCCCAGGGCAGACACCCTTTATCATAGAGACCTGTCATTCCAAGCTGTTCTTGTTTTATCAGGAGTAGAGGTAATTTTCTTCATAGTAGCTGATATGGGACTATGGTTTGAATTTTTGTTTGAAACAGCATTGATAATACAGGAATGTTTTCAGTACTGCTCAACAGGGCTTGCACAGAGTCAAGTCCTTCACTGCTTCTTACCCGATTCCATCAGTGGGGGGACTGGGGATGGACAAAGAGTCAGGAGGGGACACAGCTGGGACAGCTGAACCACCTGACCTAAGAGAATATCTCAGACTATCTCACATCATGCTCAGCTGGGGGGGAGAAGAAGGAATAGGGGAAAGTTCACACTGAGTGATGGTCTTAACCTTCCAAAGTCACTGTTGGCTTAAGGGAGCCCTGTTATCCTGGGGATGGCTAAACACCTGCCTGCCAATGAAAAGTGATTAATTAATCCCTTGATTTGCTTTTCTTTTGCTTTATCTATCAAACTATCTTTATCTAAACTCATCATTTTGTTGCCCTTTTACCCTTCTAATTCTCTGCCCTATTCCACTGTGGGGAAGTGAATGAGCAGTTGCATTGGACTGATTTGCAGCTGGGGTTAATCCATGACACAACATAAAGGAATAGGGATCTGAAATGCCATAATGTTGGTGAATGATCATACCTACCATCAGTCTGTAATTTCAGAGCTAGATGTTTCTGTCAACCTCTCTTAAGCTTGATCTGCCACCCTGAGTAAAGAGTGCTGACCTAATCTGGCTTGGCTACATGATGGTTGAGATTGAGTACCTGGAAAAGAAATGGCCACATGGAATGCTGTAGTGATGTTCCTATTTTAAACCTTGTCATTCTTCATCACAATTTTGTGACAGTTTTGAAGTTAGCAGCATGGACAATGTCAAAAGAAATAAAAATTTTTGAAATATGCTGCCTACAGCTGAAAAGAAAGGAAACTTCTGAAAAGGTCCAGGATCAAAGGACCAGGTAAATGTCAGCTGGATGGTACTTCTGTCATGTTAAAAGACTCAATGCAGCAAGTAGAGGAGAACAAGTTCTGTAATAGATCAGAGCCAATTATCAAAGTAATCCCATTTTGCCATAAAATATCTAGTAATTTAATACTGCTACGCCTTGTTTGTAATCACAAAACTTAATGAGAACAACTTACACTGAAAGGAAAAAAGGAAAATTTCGGGAGTAAAAGGCTGCTGAAGAGGGTGCTGACAAATGCAAGCAAATTTGAGGTTTTCACTTCTTTTATGTAGGCTATACCCTATTCATAGAGGATTTTTCTTTAATCAGTCAACCCAATGCTGAAGCCAGCTACAAGATTATGCAAGCACGCTTTTGTTTTCACACTCTGTGCCATGTAGGCAAGTCTCCTAATTAAGAAAAGGTTTCTTTTGTTTGCATGAGATTCTGTTTAATTTCCGGCAGGCAGATTCAGAAATAATTACCATCTATGTAGAAGGATGAATAGCAGTCAAACCTGGATTTCTTGTGACCTGCCAGAATTTCAAAGCGAACCAAACTTCTAAGCAAGCATTTGGTAGGTCTGAGCAAAAGGGAAAAGGTATTGGACAAAAATATTGTTGTCTAATTTAACACTAAGAATGATATTTAGTAGTGGCTAGGACCTCACATCTGGGAAGAGCCTGAGAGTACTCTCAGAATACTGAGAAGGATTCATGTGTCTCTTGAGAAGCCTGGATCCTCCTTGCCACATTTAAGGCATATTGGAGGTCATACTCAAAACAATAGAGAATGGCTTGGTCAAGCGTGGACAGTAGTGCCATACATAAAAGATTTTAGCCAGTTTACATTCTTGATGGAGGGCTGTAAAGAAGATGGTCCTCAGTGGTTCCCAGCAGTAGGACAAGAGGTACTGGGAATAAACTGAAATACAGAAAATCCAATTTAAACATTAGAAAAGCTTTTTATTCTAAGGATAATTGGATAGAGGAACTGGTTTTCCAGAGTTGCAGAGATATTATTAAAAACTTGACTTGAGCAACCTGCCCTTGTTGACCCTACTAGGGTGGCTGGTATTGGAACAGATTACCCAGTTACCTTCCAGTCTTTACTATTCTGTGAGCTTGTGAAACAATAGGTCTAATTCTCTGTAGTTACACAAATGTAACATATAAGCAAAGCTCTTTCTCCTCTTATGCTTAGGAACACAGAGCTGGTAAAACCCACTGTCAGGATAATGTATGGTTAACAACTTCAGCCCTTTAGAATGTCAGAATTATTAGAATAAATAAAATATTACACTTAGCTGTATAAATGTCCCCTCGCTCACATTATTCTCCCTGGTGACAATGCTATTGAACAACTGGGTACAGCAATATAAACATTTAATATCTGGCTATATTTAATATTGAACCCTAATACAGGCAGTGTCCATGATGGCTGCAGGTCTGTCAGCATTTTCAAAGCTTTATAACAGCCATGAAAACTCACGGAGTATAGAAATGAGTCAACCAGTACTTATAATTGCTGGCATTTAGCACCAGTGATGATGACTAAGAATCTATATTTGAACTACCTGGAGTTGGTGGAGTCCAAGTACAAGTCTTAGAGAAGATTAACTAAGAACCATATTTTTGTGAATTAAATACACTGAAAGGTGTTCAGCTTGTAGAACTTTTAGGTGAGTGCTTAAAACCATATTTATTCACACACATACTACAAATATATTTGGTTATCATACAAAATGAGTATTGTTTTGATTTGGTTTTCCCCTCATGAAGAATATTGCCATGTTTGGCATTAATCTTCCTCTCTTTTCATCAGCAGAGGTGGTTGCATTCCATTATTTCAGAAATAATGTTTAGGGAATTCCCTGGGGCATAATCTTCAGTGGCAAATGTCACATATCTCGTATGCTCAAATACAGTTTGACAGCATGCAAGTGGTCTTTGCTTTCTTCATTAAACAACTTCACAAAAAAATTAAGTTAAAACCAAAAATCAGGGACTTAGAGTCATAATGTCTGAAATGTTTCTCTGAGAAGGAGCTTCACTACTAAACAAATAGATGTCCCAAGATTATACAGGACATTTATTTTTATATAAATATTTATGTAATTCATCTGAAAGAGGATCTTGCAAATCACACGTTAACATAATCTACAATTACCCAAAGGAATTCCGATGTGTTTCAAAGGCTGCAGTACAAACTCCATATATCAATGGTATCTACCTCAAGGCTGTCAGTCAAAATTACAGAAGTGCTGCAAGTAAATCAAAGGACAGAACAATGGCTAAATTAAAGTCATACTTGACCTTCAGGCTCACCAGATTACTTTAAGTACAACTTTATCTGAAAGACCTACAGATAGTTTGAGTCACAGTCAGCAAGAGACATATCCACTAGAAGATGAAAGGCTGAGTCAGGCCTCACAGTCGTGAACCAGAGGTTAAGATACACACAAATAATGTTTGTGTTCTTGGGCTGGTTTTTGAGTTACAGTTTTTTAGTTATTTGCGAATAGTGTAAGAAAGATCCCAATCAGGTTCTGGATGTTTCCACATCAGTGCTTACACCTTTACAGTTTCCATTACCCAATTAATTCAGTGAGTGACTTCAAGTTTTGCATTAAAGTTATTCACTTACATATTAAACTCATGGGATTCTTTTGGTTTTTTGGGTTTTGTTTTTTTTGTGGGTTTTTTCGTGGCAGGGGGGGGGGGGGCATTGGGGGGTTTTTTTGGGTTTTTTTGGGGTTTTTTTTTGGAAAATCAGTAGATTAAATATGTTTTTTGACAGAAAAAAAAAAATCAACTTTTTAATCTAAATGTAATTTGCCAGTAAGGATACAATTTTTCAGCACAAATATTCAAGCACTAATTCCTCCTGCTTCTCTTTTCTCCCTCTCTCAAATGACAGCTTTGGACAACTGAAGGTTCTCAGTAGTGTCGACCTGGTTTTGTGTTTTGATTTTTTCCCCCATATTGATCTCTGTCTTCAATGCACATTTATGTTTAGGGATATAAGCCTGAAAAAAGGACATATTTCTGGGATTTTGAACCTGATATTGACATAAAATATCACTTATATTTTACCTTCATGTATACTTTAAAAAATAACTATACCAAAATTCAGCAGAATCCAGGACCTCAGGTATGGTAACTTGGCCCCGGGGAAAGGTATAAGGAGTAAAAGAAAGAAGATGGAAGTGTTGTTATTGAATGATTAATAAGAAAACATACCAGCTAGCTGATGAATTTAAAATAATTATTTGCATTTTTTCTTCCCGTGTTTCAAATCTTAAGAATACCTCCTAAGATAAATATGAATCATTAATTCTTGATCAAACATTTTTTAAGATTTAGTTGGCAGGTCTACAGACAACTTGTAGAGACTAAGCTTGTTTCCTCTTCTATTAAACAAGCATACCAACAATAAACTGAAACAGAAAATTTCAGTTTCTATTCTGATAGATTTAGCTGCTTCTTTAGCCAGCAACTAATCCACATTTTATAGTAAGCATTTCAAACAATTGAGGAAAAATGTTGAATCTGAAGTCTAATGAATAGTGTAAAAACAGCAAAAGCTGGACTAGTTTCTGATTGGTATAAAAAACGTGGACTAAAATTTACAGATGCACTTCACAGAAATTCTACTAGAAAACTGCAAAAAAAAAGTTGTAGTCCTTCCTGCTTCCTGTCTTCTACCACTTGCATTTTTCCTGTTTCAGATCCCTATGTTCAATACCTATGCACTGAATTTAATTTGATAAAAACAAAGCAGAATTAATTTGCATCTCTGAAAAGATTGGAAAAAGTTGAATACAGGTGTTTTCATTTTAGGAGTCAGGTGCCAGTAGCAAGACATGAAAGAGTGAAAACCAAATAAAGAGATTTGAGTGCAAAATATTTGCACTACATTCTATTAAAATGCCAACATGTAATTGCTGCCATAAAAATACCCAGGTTTCTCTGTAAAGCTGTTTCAGGTATCACGTACAACTAGACCATTATAATTCAAAGATGATAAAATTTAAACAGAAGTAGAAGAAACCAAACATGAACAACAAACATTTAAAGTATTACAGAATACTTTCTTTTATTCAAGTAAGAACATTTTAGAATATCTATGGAAAGTTTTATGGTTTTTAACTTAAGAATTGCTAAGAAATATGAAATGAAATTAATTCCACACCTAGAAAGCCTGTTTGGAATGGAGGAGTGCTATTTTCCTCTCCTTTCAAACTTGATTCTGTGTTGGATGGGTACATTTCACTGAAGTATTTAACACTTGTGGTTGTACCTCAAAGAGAAGAAAGACAGACCACTAGAGGTAACAGACAAGTTTCACCTAAGACCTAATAATTCACCTAATATTCACACAATGATTTTATTTTGCATTTCTGAACTACAGCTGAACCCAAAGCCAGCAGCAGCCAGTGTGCATTGTCATTTTCCTATGCAATATCTACTAGAAACACCTACCTGAGCAGGGCAAGGATAGTCCATGAAACACTGAGAGGAAATAATGATTTTGCCTATTATCACTTTCCTATCAGGAATAATAGATTCCTTTCCCAAGGAATATTTTGATAGTGAGAGAAAAAGATCTACTCCTATAAACAAACTGAGATTAACAGTACTGCAAATACAGAGATAAATACAGAGATAATAAAATACCATTTATACAAAAAAGTATTGCATTCTGTATTTATGTTTACACCTTCTTAAAACCTGTAAGTAGATTTTTTTGAAGAAAGTAGAGATTGTCTTTAGTGAGTAGTATTTAATTACTTAGATCCCACTGGTATTACTAGTTGCTGTGGATATTTTTTTCTGCCTGGGGAATGCAGCAAGAAGTGCTTCTGAGATTACAATTTCCTTACAATATAGAAATAAACAACAATAGAAGGAAAAAACAACCAAAACAACCCAAACAAACACCAAACAAAAAAACCCTCCCCACATCAAAGTGAATAGATTAGCCTCCTGGCTTGCTCACTCATTCAGTTTCAACACGTGGCTGCACACAACACAGTTCAATCAGTTCTTTATTATTTTATGATGTTAAAGGTTATTACCACAACACACAAAAGAGATAATAGTGGGTTTTTAAATTAGCATCTGCTTAGCTTAAATGCCACTGCACTAATTCCTTTCCTTAGAACTGAGTACTAACAGCACTGCAAATCATATTTGCGGAGTGGTGGGCTTGTGCTGTCTCCCAAACAGGACACATCCCCTCAGGAGTA
Source organism: Regulus satrapa (assembly GCA_013396955.1). NCBI lineage: Eukaryota > Metazoa > Chordata > Aves > Passeriformes > Regulidae > Regulus > Regulus satrapa. Next base: position 142,637 of record VWZN01003377.1, read on the forward strand.
CAGGAATGAATTAGAAGGGACAACCCATGTCTCACTCTGCTGCTTTGCAGGTTCTTCAAACACAACACACTGACCAGTGTGATGTAAAGATGACATTAACTCTCAGGATTTTAAAAACTTTTGTCAATCCAGATTACTCTTCTGCCTGGCTAGAATAATAGAAGATTTCTGCTAACACAATGAAAGTATTCTGGAAATGATGAGTCCATCTGCAGTTTTATCAGGCTGAATTTTGAGTAAGCACATTGGGATTTGTGAAGTGGAAAGCTGTTGATGCCATAAGCATTTCCCTGTAGTACAAAATAAAATATGTATATTAATATTAAGTTTTAGGCCATAAATCTAAATTAACCTAAATTAATTAATCCACTAATTAGAACTTTGTACAGGACAGGGGAGGGTACACCACTGTTGTTCAGACAACAAATGAATCTGCTGCAGAGGAGCAGCACTCCTGTTGGCTTACTACAAGTGGGGTGAGAAATGTTCTCTATCTTCAATTATTGCAGGCAGGACAAAAATCTGAGGACCAGAGAAGCTGCAGGTATTTCAGGGTGCTTTCAGCCTGCAGTCTGATGGAATTATAGCGGCCACTTTCATCTGGGGCTACTTTCATGAGAGGGTCTCCCCAGATTTTTTTTTTTTTTAAATTTTATTTGTGCATATAGCCACTATATATAAAGGTGAAAAGTGCTCACATAGAGGAAGGAACAGGGACTTCCAATGCAGCTGTCTTGGGATATATACCCAAGTCCTGCCTGCAGGACTCAAAGTTGTAGGGCTTTTACCAAAGATGATCCCAAATGTATGTCAAATCCTGCATCTCTGTTTATGGGCAGCTTCTGCATAGGTTGTAACTACTCTGTAGTGGAGACACAGCTCTAGGAACCAGTACCTCTCTGACCATGCATGCCCCCTGAAAACATGGAAAAACTCTACAGAATGCTGACACGAACTTGAAAAGGACTCTTGGTGACTACTTTTCATGTTTTTGGTCATCTAGACCACATTAAATGTCATTCAGACAACAGATAGTTTGTATCACTTTATTTCACTGACATCTGGCTCCCTCTGATTTCTGGTGCTGAATTCTCCGTAACCATCCCTACTAGGCTGCAACACACCCTTTTCACCTGTGAGGTTTCAAGGAATGAGAATCTGTTTGTCATTTTAATCATTTGGCAGCAAAGAAGGTGCTTTTATTTTATTTTATTTTCCCCACCAAAAAATACTTACATTAATAGCTCATTTTTCTTCTTTTTAAAAATAATGGCATAATACATCCAGATGACAAGACACCAGGAGCCCCCCAAAAAACAAGCACTTGAATCCACAAAGAAAATGAACTTAGCATTTATGAGATGCATTTTGCTTACAAGTGAGCCTTTCATGAATATCACCTCCTGCTTGTGCAATCATAAAAAAACCTAACCAAAACCTCTTCTGCAGGATAAAACCTTTACATGTATTTCACTCACAGCACAAAGAACAGGCCAACATCAAAGGGCATGCTGTGTTTAAGAATAAGCTCTCTCTGCTTCAGTTGCCAAATTTATTCCTTTAATACACTGAGTGTTTGATAGTGTGTTAAAATGGAGTTTCTCTCCCTGGTTTCCTGGATATACAGAAAACTCTACTACTTTTCATTGACACATTATCATCCTTTACTATGTTCTGTCTCTTCCCTTCCATGAAGTTGCATTGGCTATTCCCAACCCTGAGGATACTACATGTCTAAGCTATTATTCACCCATTTTTCCAGTGAAAGGCCTCACCCTGAAAGCCCATCATTATAATTTCCAGTGTCTGTACAGCTTTGTTTCACACCTGTCTTGAATACTGAATTCCAACCTGAGAATTCTTAAAAATAACAGTGTTGCTTAATCAGTCTCTTCAATAAAAAGAGAGTTATTATATAGTTAACAGCTTTCAATTTTTTGCATTAGATATTTCTGTGTTCAAGGCTAAGTATTATAAATATATTTCTCTGTTTGAAACCATGGTTTGTGTACTGTGTGCTTGAAAGGGCAAAACAGAAATGCATCAGGCATACAAACTTGTGAGTTTACACACCCCTGCTGCCATCTCCAATAACTTTTTACACAAAGAGCACAGTTACACAACTACACAGTCACACATGAGCTCTATTTACTGCAAACTAAAAAATAACTAATGCTGGCTTATCCAATAATCTATTTTGTCAAAAATGTTGACCACAAGCTTCCATGGGACTTCACAGCAATCCTGAAGGTCAGGAAACATGAGTTGTTTCAGACCAAAGGAAAAAGATAAAAAAAGATCAATTCCTGAGCTCAGGACTTTTATCTGAGATATTTTTCCTGGGCATCTACATTTTATACAAAAGAATGTGGGCTGGTTTCATCTGTAATCAAAAGGCAAAAGCAGAGCATGATTCCTTTTGGAAAGCAGATTTCTACTACTCAAGAGTGCTGTGCATCAATTCTAAAACATTACCTCTACCCAGAATTGGTCAGGAAGCCAACACACTCTTGGAATTGTGGTGCAGAGTGTTTCCAGCAGGATGGAGCACTAACAACAGGGATGGCCGTTTCCTGGACCAGCCCTAAGGGCATTTAACACACAGCACTCCATGGAGAACACTGCTGTCGCTTACTGCCAGGTAGGAGGCATGGATCACAGCACCAAACTAATACCCAGAGAAAACATTTGTGTCCTCTGCATCGAGATGATGTGAAATACAATTCTTAGTCACTGTTGTTTTCCCTCCAGCATCCCTCCTGGGATATGACCACAAAGGAACAGTAGGCATGCACCCAGGATAAAATGGGATTTTTGCCACATCCTCTGGCTATTTTCCCTGGTCTTATTAGGAGTGAACTTTGAGAAGCTTATCTCATCTGTGCTGAAGCCTCCATACCACTGCCTGGAGACTGAACTTGTTGTCAGCTTATTTTATTGTGCAATAACAAATAGCGAGTCTGGATCTCTGGTTCCCAGAAGAACCCATATGCCCATATCATAACTTTCTCCTTTTAGGGTTGCTTTTCCTGTCCTATTTTATACTTCCTAAGTTACAGTACATACATTTACATGGTTAATGTTCATATTGCTGAGATTACACCATTGTGATGCATGCAATATAAATGCCTAGACAGATGGATGCAGTATCACAGATTTCTGAAAGGAGGAGAACTTGCAAAGCCAGAAGCTCACACTTCAAGAAACCCAATTGCTGGCATAGGGGTCACTGAAAATAGATCTGAATGCTTAAGAAGCAGTGCAATACACTTAAATAAAGTACTGCTGACAAAGGTATACACTCTTTCCTATAAATGGTCTCGAGTCTGTTAGGCTGCCAGGAAATAATCATTACCAAAAATTTCTGATCTTTGCAAATTTATGATTTATAAAGCATAAGGGCAAATCTGCTAAGCGAAGAAAGTCAGGAGCAAAGACCACTTTGCCAATAGTCTTTCTCTTTAAATAAAAATTGATACTAAAATGAGACACCTTAATAATTTAACCAGGACCTGTCCTGCAGCTTTGATGATTCACCTATAACTTACTGAACAAATTATTTCTAAGTGAGAAGTCACAATATAAGTCTAAATCACTACAGAGTAAAAAATTTGGAGCAATACCAGGTGAGACGTCTCCGGAAGAGAGTGTCTCTCTCCATGTATTAATAATACAACAATAAGCCAACAGGTGCTGTTCTGCCAAGCTGTCTTGACATTTGGATACAACAAACTTGCTTCTCCAATCAACAGATAATGAAAAATCAGCCACAAACTGGGTACAACGAGACAAAAACAGTGACCATAATACTGCTATTGAAAAAAGAAAAAGTAAAATTGATTCTAGTGACCACTTGCCTCTCCTGAGGAGACATAAGTATTGTATGGCACTCTTAATATTTCAGTGTCATAAATTCAGCTTTTCAATTCCTTTCTGATTAAAACAACAGAAAAATTGAAGGCTTAATGATCTTTAAAGGTTACCGGCAAGATAATGTCGACATATTAACGAAGCTTGCTTGAAAAGATACAGAGGTCAAAAAGAAGCAAGTGATAATTAGAGCAAAGAATCTAAAGCTGGTGAAATTCCAAAAGACATGCAGATGCTATAGGAAATATACCTTTCTCTGCCTAGCTGTGCTATAGCATGTTTCCACAGTTTGTTTCGAAGTCTGCCTTTGTCTTTCATCTTACACATATTTCAGCACTGTTGTTATGCAAGATGGGGAATCATATATTTTCATGTGATACTAAGCATATTACCACAAAACCAGAAAGAAGCTACCGATTTACTGATGATCTAATTAAAAAGCTGTACAATTCAAATTCTTTGCAGCCCTTCACTGCACACAAAAGCTTTAATGCTGCATCTGAAAAGCCACATGTACAAAAAGCAAAGAATTTGTAAATGCTTCTGATATTTGCTTATTCTTTTCCTTCCTCGTTACAAAAGCCACAGCTATCACTCTCTTTATGTGCTAATAAAAGCAATTTAATGTCAGGGAGATTTTCTGGTTTGTAGCTTCTTTGAACCCCCAACACACTCACTAAAGGAAAGTAACTTTAGCTGGGAAAGAGATCCTCACAGCACGATGGTGAATAATTCATCATTGCATTTTTCTTTTCATCTCATTTTGTGCCAGTAACGTACACAACTGAAAATATTGCAAAATCTAAAAACAACCACAGACAAGGACTTCCAGCAGCAAAATACACATTCAACTAGCAGGCAGGTTTCCCCAGCTTATATAATAACAGCTTTAGCTCAACAGAACCCCCATCACTCACCGAGGACTGAATTCACTTGAACAAAAGCGGAGCCCAGTCACCAAATGCAGCTTTGCAGGACTCAATGCAAGATGCTCTTGTCTGCTGTTCGGTTCACACTTGCCTTTATAACTAAGCCAACCAACAACATTCAGTTGCTGAACCTGATGAATTATAAAACGGTAGCTCCCAGACTCTCATATTTTACATCACAGGGGGTGGTCATCAAGCATACACACTGCCTGTGTACATATATTCTGCTATAACTCATCCTGATAAACACATCAGTGCTGGCAGCAGTGACAGTAATTGGTGCTCAGGATGTACAAGCACAAACCAATAGAGCACACTCCCACCTTCTGCTCTGTGCAACATCTCTACCTGTCAATCACTGCACCTTGTTAAGGTGGAATGAGCAACCGCACTTGGGGGAGAGGCAAAACTCAGAGAAGAAACCATCTACCAATAAAAATTCTGCACTTTAACATTTTCTAATGCAGTAGTAAATGTAGCTTCAGTATCCTCTAGATAACAGATTTCTTTTTTTTTTTTTTTTTCCCTAGCTCTTCATAAAATCTTCCCTTCTTAAAGGCACAGTTCTTGTTTAGTGACTAACACACCGGGTTTTTCTTATTTCTACTGCCATGAATGGAAATTATTCAGGCAAATTCCTGTAACATTAGCACAGATAACCTAAAAGCATTACTCCAGGCAGAATGACTGTTAAAAGCAATATATTTGTCAGGTGAAATTCAGTGCCCATTTTTAAATCCTCCTAAAAACGTTGAAGGGTTTTAAGAACATTCTCTAAATGATAAGGATGTGTTTGTAATGCTCTTCACTTCTGTAATGCTTTGTTTTTCCTGTATGCTTTAAAAATCAAGGTATAGATACAAAATAACAGAACCAAACACATAAAGCTTAGACCCATTAATCCAATAAATTAAACTGAATATTTTCAAATGGGATTAATTACAGCAATAACAACCACAATTGTTGCACATGACACAAATTAACATTCAGAATTAGTCCCTGAAAAGCAAAACTGGTTATGGTAATGGTAAAGCATAGCCACGGATCAGCCACTGGAAACGTGTTTGTATGGCATTTTTTTTACAAGGGAGCAGAAGTTGCTCTTTCAGAGTTGAGCTCCAGGAATTTTGCATGTGTTTTACACAAACTCAAGGCTCTTTGTTTGAGCACAGAGTGAGAATGAACACTTAATTGAAGAGGATTTTCTATTTATACATCACTGGTGATGATTCTCAGAGTGTTCAATTTGGAACCTGAATGATTGATCCAGCTCCTTTCATGTCCCATGAAAAACTCCCCCAGTTTTTGGTGCCATGAATATTGTTCTTGGGAAGGTGAGCACAGTTGTGTGACTGGTTGTGCATTGCCTGGATGCTTTTCCAGGAACAACTGGGCTGAGGAATGCAAATGAAGCCCAAGCCGGCAGCCCCAGGCAGAAACCCAACCCTTCTCACCATCTGGACTGACTGATGTGCGTCACAATGTGGGAACAGGGTGTTGCATTTCATGCATAGCAAAAGCTAGTCCTATATATATGTATGTGTGTGTGTGTGTCTGTGTATGTGTGTGTATGTATGTGTATATATATGTATATATCCCTTTCCTCCTGTTCTCAGCTGTTTGTTCCACCCCATTCCTCATTTGTCTCTTTGTGTTCAGCACCTTTACTATCTAAGAAAAACAATCACTCCAGGCCAGAGACATGAGCAGTGCTTCTGCATGAGCTGCTAGCTTTTACTACTGCAGCCTGTATGAAGAAAAAGCTCTCTAGAGAGAGCTTTGGGTGGGAGAATGTAGGGGAGACATAGCAGGATTTAATCAGAGTAAGGGTGCTGACGTCTCTGTCTTTCTCAGAGGAAAGGACAGCTGAGATCCAGTAATTGAATCTCCAGTGATGCTGACTGAGAATAATCCAATATGGGCAGAAAATATGCCAAATGATAAACCCAGGCTCATTAAGAAACAGAAAAAACCCCAACCAACCAACAAAAACACACACACACACACACACACACACACACACACACACACACACACACACACACAAAACCAAACCAAAACAAACATAAAACCCCTCAAACAAATATGTACTACTGGATTTGGCTTTTAGAGCCAAATTCTATTCTTGGAGATTTACATATTTCATGTGCATATCATGGAGGTTCCCTAAAGTGACCTGATTGCAACTGTTTGTTGTCTTATGCACTAATTAGGGTTTTCTGAACTATTTTTTTTTTTATAAGAGGCAGTTTCAAACTATATGTGCCATAATGCCCTATTTTCCTTTTCATTTTGCCTTAGCCATTCAGACTCTAAGAGGTTTCCCAAGGATCTCTGTAAACATGACACTACCTTATAACAATTTGCTGGCACAATGCCAATGCATGGTTGAATGTCCTTGACCATCAGAACATGCAAGCTAAAGTTCAGCACCCATTTACTGAAGAATATGTTTGTAGAAGTGACCAGTATCTCACTAATGTAAGGCACAGCAATATTTCATATCTGTGTGTAGGTGGCATGCATAAACCACAGTCTGCGGCATTATATAAGAGCCACAATTTCAAGAAAAATTGCTATCCTGTTTCAGACTTGCAATTTTTAATTAGGTTTCCTGGCTTCCATGTTACCTTTCCATGGGTAATAAAGCTGATATTGCCATAATAGCCAACAGCATGGTGCTCTGTAAAAGTGCTACCTTTGAGGTCATTTGATACAACATACAACCCCTGTCCTTGGGCCTCTGTTCTTACATTCTGGTGCAGAATGTGAGATTCCACATTCAAATATACTCATTCCACTGACAGGTGTGTGAAAATATGGATGCCATATTTCTGTATACCTACATATATATATATATATATATACAGTAAGTATTTTTAAGGCATTTGTAACAAACACATTTGGTATTGACTCCAATGTTCTTCACTTCAAGCCACAAAATAGAAATGAACTTTAAAAAAAAAAAAAGGCAAACAAAAAACTACAAAACCCCAAGACAAAATTGTTCCTGTTTACTACCAAAACATTACTTCTTTCTTTCATAATCACATGTACTATATTGACTACACATCATGGATATTTAATTTGCTGTCTAAAGTGAGCAGAGAGATCACTGGGGAAAAATCAGGGCATATAATTGGAATAACAAGAGCAGAAGAGGCAAAGGTAACTTCAAATTAAAAAGAACTACAGGCAGATACTATCAAGATTGCAAATTAGGTAGTATTGGTCACTTGCACCTCGGTGAAGCAAAACTAGACCTCCAGGATCTGTGCAGCATGGACCTGGAGTTTCAGGTGAAGAAATGTGCACCAACTGAGAAAATTTCCACACTACACCAGATGGTATAGATGACCAATGATCTAGGTAGTAATTCTTGCCATGTGGCCTAAAATGCCATCTTGCAAACTAAAGAGGTATTTATCCACTCTTATGCATTTAGCAATCTTCATTTTCTTTACTGATTTTTTTTTTTTTTTGTCAGACTTACACTGGATACATTTTTACCCTGGATTTACACTCTTTCATCTGATAGCCTTTTGATGGCACAGTCAGAAAGTATCTCTAAAGCAAAGAGCCAAGCAGGATTTAAAGAAGGACTGGGCATTTATCAGATAATATCCAGAAGAGAAGTAATAACAAGAAGCCTAAGCTTTCCCATGATCAGGGGGTGTAAGACCACTTTGTTTCTTACAGCTGTTTTTTCTTTCATAGCAGGCTCAACCCACTGCTCTGCCTCTGTCTGCATCACTTTACAATAGCCCAGATTATCCTGGCCCCTGTATAGGACAAAGAGTATCAAGGGCTTCAAGTCACTTCCCACCTTCCTCTCAGCAAAAGCACTAATTTAGCTCTCCCTCCCTAATCTGGCTAAGCATTACCATGAAAGCTGTATGAATTTAGTTAATTCTGAGACCAGCTTTCTTAAATTCAAAATCAGATGAGCATAATTTTACAGGTCTTTTATTACACTTGATAAAGGCAATCCCTAGTTACAGGGAATTTCCCTGCCTATACATTCTGAAGGGTAGTAGGTGAGATAGAATAATCATTCCTTTTGAGTACAGAAATCGATCAAATTTTTAATTCCAGCTGAAGCCACAGAGGGTTTACAAGTTTCACAAACTAATCCATTGTCTGTGATCTGAATCCAATGAGAATTTATGCTTTTATAAATATATATGGTAAATAGTACACATTGATTCAGAGAGATTCCATTGCTGTAACTTACATACATACCACACTGCAAAATAAAAAACAGTAACAATGTAAATTAATTTAGTCACCACAGCAAAGCAATAGAGAAATTAATTTTCTTTTAATATTGCACACATGAAATTTCATGTAAGAATAGTTTTTAAATAGTTTCAGTTTTTAAGATTAATCTTCATAAGTACAAATGAATAAAACTATATACTTAGATTAATTAAGAAATTAGCTGGCACAGGGCTTTGAAGATGTAAAGGACTGCACAAGTGCTATAGCTTAATAATATTTTCCAGTATTACAGTATTTTTCTTCCTCAAGTGATATCTCTTTTGCTACAAGTGCAGAGTGAAAGCTCAAGTCCGCTTTCTGAATAAGGACTGTATTTGAAAAATACAGAGAAAAGGGAATTAAAAAGGATATTCGGCAAGGTCGAAATGAACAGATGCCCAAGAGAGCAATTTAAGTTGATCAAGGGCAATGACAAGAACTTTCTTTGCTAGTTAGGAAGGCTGATCTCCCCTAATGGTGGCTTCATAGTCTTTAATATACGAATGATCCTATCAGTAATAAAGAAAAGGAGATAAAAGGAAAGAAGGCCAGATGGCACTTTCCCTAGAGCCTCTGGATAGGGTGTCTGGATTTGATTTGATTTGATTTGAAAAGCCTTTTATAGCACCGTTTGAACCTGGAATAATATGGCAACCCATAAATAAGTCAGTAGATATCACAGAAACAACCTGATATTTCATAAAAATGTTTATTTTGTGTATGGCCTAGTTCAGCTGGTTAAAAGAACTGAGAAAATTGGAGGATATGGTTCAGAATCTAGAACTAGTTTGCATTTTTTTGTTCTGTTTTCTCGACTTTTGTTTTCCAATGAACCTTGTGTTTCCTTTTGCTATTCCTTTTATATTAATTAAATTTTTCTAAAGCTTGATATTCAAATCCAAAATGAATCATAAAGGACTTAATAGCTCTATAGCTGAAAAAATAGCTTAAGACACACCTTCTACTAGCTAAGAGTTTAAATGCAATAGCAAACCAGACAATCATCTTTTACACATCTTTAATACAAACAGAAGGTCCCACAGTCAACTCCTTGTAAGCCTAATGCAGGAAGCAAATGAGTTAACAGCTTTGAATGGCAAAGAATGGTGGAGCCATGAAGATCCTCCTTGGATTCACAGTTTAACTTTGCGTGCACTCTGTGGTGGGAGGAGTAGGTGGCTGATTTGGGAAGAAGTACAGCACAGGAACGATACACTTGACTCCTCTAATGATGTGATGAAAATCTGTCAGCTTGGCATAGTCCTCCACGTTACCTACAGCAAGTATTGACACATGGAGAGAGCAACAGCTCTACATATATCACAGTAAAAATCACAGAATACAGATGGAAAAGGCCTTAAAGATCATTGAGTCAAACCATTAACCCAATACTGCCAAGTCTACCACCAAACCATACCCCTAAGCACCACATCTACATATTTCTTGAGCCCTTCCACCACCTCCTTGGGCAGCCTGTTCCAATGCCTGACCACATTTAGCAAAAAAATGTTCCTAATATTTAATCTAACTTCCCCTAATGCAGTTTGATGTCATTTCCTCTTGTCTATCACTTGTTACATGGAAGAAGAGTCCGACCCCCATCTGACTGTTCCCTCTTTCCTGGCAGCTGCAGAGAGCACAGCACAAGAGACAGTGTCTGTGGTGGAGAATGCAGAGCTGCTTTTTGGAGTGTCATGTGGCAGTACTGCAAGGGGTTGTTCATGGAAGGGGAAAGAAACACACAAAACAGTCTCCATGAGCAAACAGTGAAATTCAGGCCTGCATTTGTGGTAGATTGCAAAAAATAAGCAGCATCGCCTGAGGACGCCTTCTGCACTGATTGTGACAGAGCTAGCACAGGAATCAGTACGCACGCACACACTCTCAGATTAAATTTTCCCCTCCTACAGTTTTCTTTCAGGAAAGAAAATCTGAAGCCTGGATGACTAACTACAATGCAGATGGGAGAACAGTGTAGAGATACAAGCTCTAAATGAACTAGCTTAGATGACACTGCGAGTGAATTTAACCTACTCATACTGAACTCCATGGTTATGGTGTTCCTGGAACATGCACAGCAGTTTAGGATTCTGACAGGCCAAAGAAGGACAGCAGGTGATACTCAAGCTAGATCTGTGCCAGCATTCTTGCAAATTTATGTCTGCAGTTTTTTTGCCATTACTTGTGAATGTGACAAGAAAGTACCTCCCAGCGAGAAAAAATACATGGAATTACAGCAGCATCAGAGCCAAGTATTGTTCTGAAAAGAAAGGAAGAAATAACTATTTTTTAGGATATAGAAAACCCTCTTTCAGCTCAGCAGGAATCATCTGTAGCCTTGCATGGTTCACAAGACTGCTGAAACTGCAAATTTACTGTCTTGGCTCTAATACCAGGACAATTAATTCAGCTCACCAGAAACCCTTTTGGGTAGCTAGGGTGATGGTTCCCTGGAAAACTTGCTTTGAGGGGATTGTCATGCTCAGCATATTCCTACACTGTCTGGGCACTCCGAAGGTTTGAGTGGCAAAGACACTTCATCTACAGGTCAGCAGTATCCATGAGCAGGGAAATGTCTGCCATCCCATCACATTTACAGCTGGTAACTAACTTCCACAGTCTGAGCTCAGGTGGGCACTTAAGGACAAGGCACCCCTTGGTGAGGATTCTGTCTGAAGGGACCCAAGAACCAGGACGCTGATTAGATGCTTCTTGAACTACTTATAGCTTGAGGATGAATTAGGAGTGCGGAAGTGCTCTAACACCTTTAACTGAAGAATTAAAAGAGTTGAAATATAAATACTTATTCTCACTACAGTATCAGAATATCTGACTGAAACCCTACAGAAATAACTCATGCTATGTAGATCCAACAAGAACATGTGGTTAAGATTTTGTAAATGACAAAATGAGATTTATCTGGGAATGCTGAACAACTGAATAGAAAGGCGATATGTGTCAAAACTGAGTATGTGTAGTTTTCAGCACTTGAATTTATAGGTGTCTACTCCTGTGCTCTGCCCAAATTTCTGCTAGATAACAACAGAACTGCAAACATAGCATATGGAAAATAAAAGCCACAGATAAAAGTTAAGAGCAGCAGTGGAGAGTTGATTGCCTTCTCTTGCTTGTGCCTGCAACTCACGTGCTATTTTAGCAGAGCTCCCTGGAAAAGGAAAGCAGGAGCAAATAGTAGTAACTGGGAACTTGGGATATTTGTTGTAAGAAATGTGTCCTGGGATGGATATTGCTTCTGTGACTCACTTTCTCAGATCAACACTGCTCCATGCAGATACTGCGAATGTACACTAAAAATAATGATGTATACAAACATTTATCCTGCGGCCTTCAAAGCAAACAGTTCTGCAAGAGTTGGAGAATCCAAGCAATGATTTTTTCCATTCTTGGTTTTTTTTCTACTTTTACCCACAACTAGAAAAAATAAATATATTTTCCCTCTAAATGCTAATAATGCCCAGCAGACAGAAATATATGTCAGTCTGATGGATCTATGAGGAAACAATATAAAAGTACTGTCGGGATACAAATTAAAGGAACTTTTGAGCACCACTTCTCAGAGATTACATTGTTAAAATATGATTTGGGGGCAGAATAATCATCCTTCAATGAGAATAATCAAAACAAGATGATCCTGAAGTGAAGATGTTAAAAGTGGAAAATCCATATTGCTATGCGAGGACTTCAACAACAAGGCATAAAAATGCAATTACATTAAGATGATGAAAATGGGCTACTTTTGAAAGAAACAATGAAAACCTAGTGTACAGTACACCATAGAAGGACAGAGCAGTTAGGATGATGACTCCCTGTGGAGTAGCCAGCTTCATGTCTTCATAGATGGGACATGATTTGGCAATGCCTGACCCTGTGGATATCCTGGTATTGTCTTAAGAGAGCAATAAAAACTATGCCCCTGAAAGTATCATCAAAGTCCTGGGCATGGAAAAATTAGTTAGCCTGCACAGAAATTTATGAGGGAGAAAAAAAATCCTCTTGCTTTCTCCCAGTAGATTAATTGCTTTACTTTACAGTAAGTATCCCATTGTACTACTCTTTCCCACTGAAATATCAGGGAATTTTAGAAACATGTAAAAAGAAAATCCTATGTGTATATTTCAACTACAGTACCTATATTCTAATAAAGAGACTAGTAGGTAAAGCCTTTCTGAGTATGACCAAACAGCAAAGCAGAGCAAACAATTTGTAGTGAATATATGGTTGTGGTTTTTTTTTTTTTTTTTCCCCTCTGTGTATGTGTGTGTGTGTTTCCAGAAACTAATGATTACATAGGAGTTAGTAGATGTCCTCTACCTATGATTTATGAACATTATATTGACAGGATTTACAGTATGAATTTTGCATAAACATATATTATTTCTTAATTTCCTGGTTGGTGAGGTGTAAATACTAGCACTACATTTCTTGCACAAATATTCCTATGAAATATATTAATTATAAAAATATTAATAAGTTCATCCAGACATTTGATGGAAATGAAATGCAAATGATTACAAGCCTAGATACATTGTTTGATTATATATGCATTTTTCTTCTACAATTGCTGAAGTATGTTTTTGGCTTTTCTCAGAAACCTAAGAGACATAAATTTGAAAGTCATATCATAATTAACATTTACATCTGGTAAGATAATTTCTATAATCATATTATATAGCATGAAGAATGAAGTTTAATATACTGCTTGGTTTGCAGTTAATTTTAAGATGTCTGGTTTTAATCACAAACTTCTTGACTTAGACAGACTTGTAGAAATTTAGAGAAAAATAAATTAAATATATGAAATTAGTGTACTTTACAATTTAACATTTTGATATCCATGGGGTTTTTCAGGATCTTTATTTGAACGAAACTACCAGAAAATCAGGCCTCTTTTTTTCTCTTTTATTCTGGAAGAATTAAATCCACTTGGGATCCTAATATGCATTACTTTAACACAGCGCTCCCTTCAAATGATTGATTTTCTTTACCTTCCCTTTCACACCTGCTGAATAAATTTAAAATCTTCCTATGGGCATGAAACACCAACTGGCCTTTTTTGGAAGTAATCTTATTGGGAGTGTCTATATTAATTTAAACTATTGACTCATTTTATCTTTGTGATAAACATTATGACTTCTGGGATTTGAATAATGTATCAAATTATTTTCTACATCTGAGGACACTTTAATTGCACTTGAAAGGCAACCTGGTATCTGAAGGCATGTCCTGTACTGAGCATTATTAGGATTAGAATAATTTTACAGTCCACTTGTTAAATCCAGATGGAATCTGATGAAAGACTCATGGATCTAATCCTGCCAAGAAGTACTTCACCTCTGCAAATTCATGCTAATACATAAGGGGAGAAAAATTACAATTACTGTGCTTACAGTTGTTCCAACAGCCTGGGAGGAAGCTCATGTTGCTTAATATCGAAAGACAAACCTCTTGCAACAGTGTTGCCTAAACATTTTAGGTATCAACCAGGAGAACAGAGCTGCCAGAAACCAGAAACTCACCTAGATTTTCCTGGTACTTCGGCAAAATCATAATATCCTAACAAAATATACTCTAGTAAAGTGTTTTCCCTTTACACTTAGCATGAAGGGCAAATAAGTAGAACAGTTGTTGATTTCTTTGGGTTTTTTTTTCTCCTCTCTGTCACATGGGAACTGTGCCTGTTGATAATACCCAAATGTAGCATTGTCACTGAACAGTTTCTCCTAGTACATGACAAGTATTCTATCTAAAATCGATACATATTTTTATAATTAAGTACATGTGACTAAGTCCTTTTGTCTCATTTCGTCTTGATTTCTCTGGTTTAATATACAAATGCTACAGCAACAGAGGAAAAAAAAAAAACAAATGAAAATAGATTATCTCATATTTGGGGCTTTAGATTTGGATGAGGAAGAATCAGCACAGTGTCTTCATTATTTTAGTCCAGGTACCTATAAAAATCCTAACTATCTTGGCAAACACAAATCAACTTCAATTGCATATGCATCAGAAAGGAAGAGAATCAACAGCCAATCTCTCAATATATCTTATGCAAGTTTTCTATCTCCCTCTCTCACCTTTTGGTCTCCTTTGTCATCATCATTAAAAATGAACCCCTCTTACACGAAACGGAGGGGTTATCTGGTTGCTCTGCTGCTTCTATTCTTCTCTAGCCTAGCAAAGGGGCGCTGTGCTTCAAGAAAGGCACCACAAATAGTTCTGCTGATAAAGTGATCTGGAAGTGGAGATGAGTAATTCCCACAAGCTAAATGGACTGGTGTGTGCTGCATGAGCATCCATAGGGGTTATTCATGGCAGGTCTGTTCTACATAGAAACACAGAAACAATTAGAAAATGAAGCTCATTTCCTAAAAACCATCCTCAAAAGCACATCAACACAGCAAAGAAAGGTGGATTTTAGGTCGAAAAGTGCCATTTGTTCCCTTGGCTTTTTCATCCACCTGGTTTTATCTCCCCATAGTCCATCAAACTGATTGATAGCATAAACTAGAAAAAGATATGCATTAATTAAAACAAATAGAACCATATTTAGATTTATGAAAATTGACACATTGTGCCACATTCAAACAATAATAAATAGACAAGAGTGACCTCAAGTTCATGGCAGGCTGCCAGTGCAGGAGCTGGAAAGACTGCATGGTGCCAACAAGTAGCTCAGCATACAGCAGAATTGAGCTGCCTGGAGAGCTCAAAGTGAGCATTTGTCCTGGTGCTCTGACATTCAGACTGCTGGGGAAAAAGGTACATTAAAAAAACCCCAAAAAACTAAAACAAAACAAAAAAAAATCCATGTTTATGTTTTGCACTTCTTGAAGCTCTAATGGAACAGGGGTAGTCTTTGGCCCTCAATCAGCTTTGCTTTCAGAAGATGCTGACACTGCGAGGGATGCCATAACCCCACTGATACTGGACCCTGGACTGCCTAGAGCTGTGAACTGGATCTGAAAGATTCCTGGACTCAGAAAATGGAGGTTTTATTAGAAACCTGACATTTTAAATTAGAGAGACCTAAAGGGCCACATTTATAATTATTAACTCAGATGTTTCCAAGATGATTCCCATGACCTGAGGCAGCTTGGAGTGCCTCATGTCTGTTCCACTGTCCCAAAGTTTATCCTGGCTTCTGGGGCTGGTCTTCTACCTGAGCTGGCTTCCAAATCATGTAGAGCTGGGCCAAAATGGGCCAGGGAACCTGCTAACATTTTAACAACAAAGGCAAAAATATTCCTAGTAAACATTGTTTACTAGCACATATGGCACCTAAGTGATCATTTTAAATCAGAGAGAGATTATGCAAGGATCATACACACTTTCCTTCTGGCAGATCATTGTTCCACGGAACAAGAGGCTCCACACTTCCAGCCATCACCACTTCTAACTCAGGGACTCTCTAAGGGGCAGCAGAACACCATCAACACTCCTGTTCCCTCAGTCCAGTCCTCTCAGAAATTCTTACAGCCTGGACACGAGCTACAGGTTCCCATCTTCTTCCTGTGATCCTTTCACCTCTCAAACCGTGAAGTTTCTTCTAACTTTTAGCAACTACTCTTCACCAGACTCTGCAGGAACTCCCTCCATCTCACCCAAGGGACACTGGGTGAGAGACATCTGGCCCAGTCTTTTTAAGGAACTGAAGATAATGGTGAACAACTAAATGCCCAAATATTGTCTGCCACATCCAGCACTAATTTTAGGCCTCTTAAAAATGTCAGAATTGAAGCAGAACAAATATTCTCTATCATTTTGTCTTCAGAAAGCTCTAATTTTCAATCTGAATCAAGGTGACATTTGTTTCTTAAAAATTGTCCTGTCTCTGTACCCAATATAGGACAGTCATCAATCTCTTAATCCTCTTGAAAATCTAAAACACATTTTAGATTTTCCACAAGCATATTCCCTTTAAGGACTGTAATTACAACACATGCTTTACATCCATGGATTAAGTAATCACATGTCAGGCAGGTAGCTAAGAGCTAAACTAAGCCCTGGGACACTCTCCCAAACTAGGGCCCACAGACAACTATTTAGCTTCTCCATCTTAGCCAGTGCTGATTGAATTATGTTTTTGTTTATATGCCAACATCTTCTCCTGGGCTGCATGCCCCTAATATAGGGCACTATCTCCACAAGGAACTTCTCAGTTTGTCCCACTACTTGGTATCATTGATCAGCACCCCAGAAATCTAGGTAAATGTTGAGAGAGTGCTTAAAATACAATTATTATTGCATTCCCTGGAAGCTCTGGTGAAAATTCAGTTATCTTTTGCTTTCAAATGAAAAATACAATTTTTTTTTGTTAGCTACACATTTGTTCATGCAAGCCTCTGGGCAGAATTTGTCATACAGATAACTCAAGACAGAGAAACAGGAGTCTGCTGTGAAGGTTTTATGAGTTCAACTGAGGAAATAATTTTGCGTCTGCCCTTACACACAATTTGTTGGCTTTTGGAGGTTTTTTTCCCTATATAGCCATCGAAGTGAAAACTACAGCAGAACTTGCCTCCAGAGGAAGAAAACAGAAAAATGCCAGGTACCTTCACAATATGAAAAAATGCCACCAAAAAAGGCACTTTTGATGCCATGATGCAAAAAATTTCGCCATTTCTCTGTTAACATTGGGATCACAGCCACAGAGTTGGAGCCATCTTTTGCACCTACAGTTCTCATGCATGTGGCTGAAAAGTTGGCCAAGCTTTCACACATAACACATGGATCCTCCAACTACCTGCTCTGCCATCACAGACCCTAATGTTCAATCTCTAGCAGCAACAGATATGTCTCCAGAAAGGGCAAGACAAGCTCAAAGACCATTTCCTGGAAAGTGTTTAAAAGTTATGTGGATGTGTAGCACCTGTGGGCATGTTTTATTGGTGAACAAAGCAGTGTTGGGTTAAAGGTTGGATTTGATGACCTTAGAGGTCTTTTGCAAAATCCGTAATGATTCTATGATTCATTGAAAAGTTCTTCCTGGTTCCATGGGGAAAAAAGGCTCTGAGCAATGGTGTATCATTAGGTAAAGATAAGAAAATTCTTAATAGTATTGCATAACATAGGGAACTATTCACAAAATACTTCTATTCAGCTTTTGGAAAGAAATAGGATGATTCACTTTTCTTACATGAAAGGGATGAAATACCTGTCTGTAATTAGTAGTGTGCTTACTAAAAACAAAGTAAAGACGAAACATTATTAACTGGGAATAGAAGATTATATATAAAGAGATATGATGAATCAATGTCTAAGAGCTCTTGAAGTGACAGATGAGGATACATCTGTTTCATAAATTTTCCTCCTTTGTGCACCTTGAACTGCAGAGAAACTCCATCAGGCTGAAAGAATTGTGATCCAGATGGACAGAAATTATGCCTGGGTAAGCACCAAGTAGTCAGTCTAATATCAGTGCAATAAAAGTAATTTTTTTAAAAGGAAAGAGATGGAAATGTAATACTATTGAAATGATTTTATTAAAAATATGCCCTCTCAAAAAAAGCCTCAGTCCTGACTGTAAAAAGAGGACCAATTAAAAAGACTCTTTAAGTGTAAAAATATTCTCAGAAGTTTTCAAATGAACAGGCTATATACCATACAGTATTAGTAAAGCCCCCAAAGTAAAAAGGAAATGGTTTGTATTTAAAAATATTATTTAAAAGCACAAAATTATTTGTGAATGAAGATGTTTTCAGTGGGGTTTCACATGGATAATCCAAACCCATATATTTTCCAAAATTTTCATTAATGCCTTTGAAAGCTAACCCTCTTAAGGACAAAATGTAGGCTAGAACAAAGACTATTAGAAAAGGTACCATAAATTAGGGGACATTAACCCTGGTTTATGATCTGGTTAATTTACTAAGTTAGTCCTAGTTGAATGAAATATAACCAACAAATATTATATATATATATATACACACATTAACATTGCTGTTGATGCTTGAAAAGAGTGAATTTGCAGAAAAAATGTCTGGGCAATTCATGTGGGTTTGGTGTGCTTAGACTGAGCAGAAAAAGGAGTAAAATGTAGAAAAAAATTTGGTTTTGAGTACTGAGGAAACTGGTATGAAAACACTGGAAGAGATTTTGTTGTCCAAAAAATATGGTGAAACACTGGGGAAAAGGCCAAAATAGCCCCTAAGAAAGACAGCTGAGGAGTAGAAGAAATTGTTTGGCTTTTAGTCTGGCAAAGAGAAAATGGGGAATTTGCAATGACCCACTTTAATGGGACAAAATATTAGGTACCTAATGACCTTCATTTAGGAAGGCATGAAAAGAAAAGATTAGGAATTGAAAGACAGAAAAATCCACATGGGAAATAATATACATACTTTAATAGCTATTAAACTGAATAACAATTGGAATAAATTAGCACATGAATTGAGGAATCTTTAAGGTCCCTTTTAACCGAAACTATTGTGTGATTCTATGATCACAATTTTATGATTTGAAAAGCTTTGTGACCTATTTCACCTCTAGATTTTTACATCTGTGGAATATATAATTGGTGCAACCCTATTCTGACATTATATAAGTTCATAAAATATTGGTTTTATTTAAATGTCTGTGGACTTTTTTCCCATTTGAACACTGTTAGGGTTACGGCTCAAAAGCAGTATTTTGATTT
Source organism: Regulus satrapa (assembly GCA_013396955.1). Taxonomy (NCBI): domain Eukaryota; kingdom Metazoa; phylum Chordata; class Aves; order Passeriformes; family Regulidae; genus Regulus; species Regulus satrapa. The sequence goes on from VWZN01003377.1 coordinate 162,356, forward strand.
AAAAAAAAGATTCCCTTAAAATATATTTAAAAATCCCTTACATTTAATGAAACTAATCTAAATTGTAAGCAATTTTGAACAAAAAAGCACAAAAATGAATGCATATGAGAACCTCTGAAATACATGAAAGTATAATAAAGCACCCAGGTGCTTCCAAGTATAATGGTGCTCTGGGTGAGCTCTTCATCTTCCCCAGGCACAAGTTCCTGTCCTGTTTCCTGCATCGTTCCTACTTCCCTTTTCACCTCTGTACCCTAGCAAGTATAGTTTAATCCTAATCCTCCAAAGCATGTTGGGATTGTGAAATTAAATGCATTTGGGATCTGTAGATGTTTTTATAAACTAATTAATGAAACTTTAAGGAAGAGAAGAGCAGACAGCAGAAATCTCTTTTGTTCCTCGCTACAGTAAGGTTTGCAATAAAAGAAGCAGTCAGATGGAACAAAGATGCCCCCCTGCAACCAAGCAATGCACATCTTTTCTGTCACCTACCATCAGCAGTAATTCACATCAGAGCTCTACAGGGCCACGGGATTGAAGTAGGCTGGCAGAGTTGTCCCTCTCCTCGGAAAGCAAGTTGGATACTTAGCCCAGCAGGAGAGCTGCCTTAGCATTTGTAGCTTACTTTGAATAACCTCATTGTAGGCATTTGTGCAGAAGGACAGGCTGAGACATTTGGGTTTGTTCAGCCTTAGGAACACAACTCAAAAGGGGATTTTATTGCTGTCTGCAGCTTCCTAATGGGAAGGTCTAGAGAAGGTTCAGAGGGATCAATCATTCTTAGAGGTGCACAGAGAAAGGATGAAAGGCAAAACCCAAAAGTTCCAGCAAGAGCAAATCCTGGTTAAACCCAGGAGCCAAAAAAACCTACTATGAGCATTATGAAATACTGGACCACATTAGCCAGAGAGGCTGAGGATCCCCACCCTCAGAGATATGAAGAACTTTACTGAGGAAAATTAACTAAGTAGCCTGGCTCAGGTGGCCATCCTTTGAGCAGAGGGTTGGAACAGATGGTCTTCAGAGGTCCCTTGAAACCTGAATCACTCTGTGTTTCCATCTAATTCATGGATAGTTTCCTGAGCATTCCTTATTGGCCTAATTCTGCTTCTGTTAATATCAGGTTATGGAATGCTTTTGGAAAACTCTATTCCCTAGCCGTGAGTATAATAGGACCTTTAAGGAGCCAGTTCGATCACACTATTTTTTTTTCTTAGTGGTTCAATAATGCATTTATGTGTACTTTTCTCTCTGTTGATGTCAAGATTTTCACCTAAAGACAATTATTTCCACAGTATTTAATTAGGATATCAAGAAGTTGACACTGAACCTTTCAAAAGAGGCCCTGCCTCTCACTGACATAATTTCAGAGACCTGCTCTCCTGCAATACAACAAATATAAATTAATCATGTTTTAAAAAGATTGTTAGGTTTTAATTTTGCACTTTGACCACAACTTCATTCAGATTCTGATCACCTAGGAAGATGTAGCAGCTCAGAAGATGCAATATCAAATTTCCTGCTTATAAGGAAGGACACTCCTTCCCCTGTTTTCTTTGCTTTGTTAATCTGACAAGCCACTAACACCCCAAAATTTGGTGCGAGTGAAATGGCTCAAAGTATTTTCTCCTCTCCTCCATAATTTTGAGGATTGAAAAAAAGGACAATTCTTGTATTGTTTGAGCTAACTTGAAAACATTGTTTCATTTTGTTAGAAAAAAGAAAGAAAGAAAGAAAGAAAAAGAAAGAAAGAAAGAAAGAAAGAAAGAAAGAAAGAAAGAAAGAAAGAAAGAAAGAAAGAAAGAAAGAAAATAAATGGAGGAAATTCATAGAATCATAGAATGGTTTGGGTTGGAAGGCACCTTAAATTTTGTCTAGTTCCAACCTTACTGCCACAGGCAGAGGACCAGATTGCTCAGTGCCCTATCCAACTTGGTCTTGAACACTTCCAGGGAAGGAACATCCATAGCTTCTCTGGGCAACCTGTGTCGGTGCCTCATCACCCTCACAGTAAAGAATTTCTTCCTAATATTCAATCTGAACCTTCCCTCATTCTGTTTTAAGTCATTATCCCTTTTCCTATCACTACATATCCTTATAAAAAGTTGCTCTCCAGCTTTGTTGTAGTCCCTTTGGGTGCTAGAAAGCTGCTCTGATGTCTCCCTGAAGCCTCCTCTTCTCCAGGCTGAACAACTCCAGCTCTCTCAGCCTCTCTTCTTAGGAGAGGATCTCCAGTTCTTCTTCATGGCCTCTTCTGGACCTGCTCCAACAGGTCCATGTCTTTCCTGTTCTGGGAAACCCAGAACTGGATGCAGCACTCTGGGTGGGGTCTCATGAGAGCAGAACAGAGGGGCAGAATCCCCTCCCTTCCCAGCTGCCCACACTGCTTTAGATGCAGCCCAGGATGATGTTGAGTCTCTGGGGTGCCTGGTCATGTTGAGCTTCTCATCCACCAACAACTTCTTCTCATCAGAAGAATTCTCAATCCATTCTCTGCCTGGCCTGTACTTGAGCCTGTGATTGCAAATAACATGTTTTCATTGCTGTAACCAAATCCTATATGAAATCATATACAGGTCCAAAAACTCTCAGAAAAATAAGATACAAGTATACAAGTACAACCAAAAGTCAAATGTGCTTGATTTTTTTGTTTGTTTTTATTTTTCTTTTTTTCTTTTTTCTTTTTTACTTTTTTTGTGGGAAGAAGTTTTACTAAACTGGGTAAACACAAAATATGCAAGCTCTAAAAAACAAGTATGTATCTCATGTAAAAATTAGCTTATGTTACATGTAGAAATAGCTCCAGGTTCAGTCTTTATAAGCCTGTTAATCCTGAAGAAAAGAGATGAAAATTTTTCCTCACTGTACACCTCCACATTTTGAAAATCAAGCTACAAGCTGCTAAATGTGTACAGTCAGTTCTGAAAGTTGCACAAATGTTAACGATCTCCACTTATCATTTACTGATCACAGTAACCACTACTAATTTCTGGGGAATCACAGGACGCCAAATATCACTTGTTGAAGTCTTTAAATAATCACCAGTCAAATGTCTCCCCAAAAAAGCTCGTTATGCCTCTGAAGTGTACTAGTCTGGAAAGATTATGACCAGCCCAGAGATGTAAGAGTTCAAATTACACATGTTTATTTCTGATTTGTGTAAGTACAAACATTTGCAGTTCCAGGACCTGCAAATGTTCACAATCAACAAACATTAGTTGCAATTACGAAACTTATATAGCTGGAAATACACCGATATAACTCAGACCCCGCACACAAGAGCTGAAACACATTTTGCTAGGTCAGCCAATGGCTAAGGAATGAATTCCCAACAGAACTGAGGTAGTCACACACCTCACCAGATCTGCTTTTAAACATAGTTTCTCATCTTACTTTAAATAATATGAGTATGTAGTAATATGCATGTACAGATAACTTTAAAAATCCAATTGAAACACTTCTCTGCCCACACTGTTTTCCTTCCAAAGGTAAGGTGAGAAGAATCGTTGCTGGCATATGTTTGCTACTGTAATTAATGCAGAAAAGTGGTGACAAAAAATCACCACTTTAAGACTATATAAAATCAATAACTCTATTTCAGAAGTGTTCTATTTTGCCTGGTGATTGGATACATCTTGTTATACAATCCATGGTTCTGGTAAATGAGACAAGCTTTGTGCTCAAGGTCAGGCTGGATGGGGCTTTGAGCACTCTGGTCTAGTGGAAGATGTCCCTGTCCATGGCAGTGGGATGGAATTAGATGATCTATAAGGTTCCTTTTAATCTCAACCATTCTATGATCTCATTATTTTCTGTACTTGTTATACAATTGAGCAATCATATTCAACCATAACCAGCATATGTAAGAATGTAATTTTTTTTTTCTAAATAGGATTCTGAGAGAACTCTTCCTACATCTATTGTCTGATAAACACTTGACTTCTGGACAGAGTGATTGATAGGCATAATCTGAATAGCATCACTTCTGCTAAAGCTTAGGGAAAAATGTTTTCAGGATTGCTGCTGCCATAATAGCATTTTTGATAGAATAAAACAGACAGATGAAAGACACAAGTCAATGTACAACACAGGCAGGGCACACCACAGGGCCTAAACACACCATGAAAACAACACTTTAAATTATGAGCATGTTTGTTTGTTTGTTTGGTTTTGGTTTTTTGGGGGTTTTTTTTTGTTTGTTTGTTTTTTTATTCTAATTCTCTAGAAAGTCTGTTCACCACCATAAAATGACCAAATGAGTGTGTGATGTGAACTGCAAGGAGGAGACTACAGCTGCTTGATAACATAAGAACAGGAAATAAATTATGAATCCATCTTTCTAAAACAGTCTAGCAGCTCTATGGCCCAGACACAATCTTAGACAACTCAGGCATAACACATTAGGGGAAAATTTAAAAAATATAGAATTAATTGTCTCTACTCTTACAGTTTGAAAAGTAATCAGAGTCAAAAGATGCAAGGAACCACTCAGGTTTCTAAAAGCATTTAGGTAGATGTCTAACCTGAAATTAATAGTTAATTCAGTGTTCAAGTGAACATCCCTGAACATTGCTTTAATTACCTGAGAGGAAATCTTTGTAATTTCTTTGTAATTTTGAATCTCTAGTCTTTAGAAGACTTGTATATCTTTACTCAAAGCTGAAGACATACTTACTACTAAAACCTGCAGTCATTTCTGGAAATAGAAAGCCTTCCCATGGTCTCATGGGAAAAATTTAAAAAATTTTAGCCAAAATCTACTAACTACAAATAGTTAAAATTGTTTTTCCAGGTCTAGGTAGGATTATAAATGCTTAGTAAATTCTATTCCATAAAATAAAATCTTGTGTTCAAGCTTCCATATCATATTTCAGTTACTGCAATTTCTTTTTCTCTTTCTTTGGCAAATGAAATTTTGTTTTACTGAAGTCTATCCAAAATGAATTTTCCTAGATCTTTGTTTTGATCAGCTTTTCCATGAGAAAAACAAAACTGGAGTGGTATTATTATTAGGCTACAGTCCATCTTGTACCTAAAATATAACTGGTTTGTTCAGAAATGGCATGTAGGTTCTGTGCTTCTAAAAAAGCAATGTAGTAGAAAAAGAATGTGTAATATAGGGTCACTGGCATAATGCAAAGAAATTACAACAAATAGCAGCCCCTGAAAATGAGTGGGTATTGAGAAATGGATTTTATATAGATACAAGTGTGGGAATCTTTATGAACAGTATTATGCATTTTACTTTTCATGTTCAGCTGAGTGGACAACATCAAATCTTGTGCAAATATTTAAAGATTGTTTCACTCTAAGCAAAACATCATTGGAGAGCAAGTATTCAAACACTCTCAAAGCAGCCCAGCACTAAGCATCTGATGGGTTTGTAACAGACTGTGTCATTACCATCCAAAAGCTGCGAATGGGAACATCTTGTTGATTTTGTTTGTGATAGACTTGTTGATGGATTGTGAGAGCTGACTGAAAGAGATGATTTTTATTTGCTGAGTACAGTTTGTACCTGCATGTGGAGTAGCAGTGGCCAAAGCCCAGACAGACTGAACTGTGACGCTGAGGCCCTGCAAGTGCCTGGTGGCCTCTAAAAGATGTTATTTACTGCCATATCCTTTCATAACTGGTTTTGAAGATTAAGGATTAATCCCACTAGCCCACCTTGCCTGCCAGAAAGATCATGCCTGTTAAGCATCTCAATTGCAGAGAGACCCAGATTCTTCTGCAAAACACATTTACGTATCAAGAACATCCACATTCCCCCCCAAAGACACAGCTTTGATTCCAACCCAGAATGAGTCAGACAGTACCAAATGGGGGAATGAAGATATCCGAGCCTTTGTTCCATAGAGGAGAGGCTGATACAATAGTTGGTTGTTTTTTTGTCTGGTTGTTTTTCTTTTTTTTAATGCTGAAGCACAACCTAAAGTGTATATGGAAACTGTGTTTCCATAGGAACCACACAGCTGAAATGAGTAGAAGTGAAGTGCTGGGCAGAGAAACACTGAATAGTACTGCAGATGAAAAGCCATTGGGTCTGTAAGATATTAGCCAGGTGGTAATAAGGTGCCTAAATTCAAAAAACATAGCAGAAAAGGCACACAATCCAGTGACTAATTGGAAGGGAAAGAGGCAATTGTGTCAGAACCAAACAAAACAAAAGTATAGTCAGCTTTCAGCATATTCTGCTAACAAAGTACCAAAAAAATTGTAGAATAATATCAGTTTTCTGCACCTGGCTCCAAAATAAGATGACATATAGGCTTTACAACACAAGCAAAAAAAAACCCACCAATTAACCAAAAACCAGAGTAATGCTGTTAGTTTTATTTTTCTTGGAACAGCAATTAAAATATCAATTCAGAAACCATTTATAAATTGGGTAGTTTCTAGAATTCAGTCACTTAGTCCAAACAATGAGCAGTATGGAAGGACCATAGAGAGCTGAAGCATGTCAAACCTGGGATATATTCCCTTGGTCTCCATCCCTTCATGATCTGAAAGATGAAGAGTGTTGCCCTCTAACCTCAGTTGCAGTAACAAAGATAAAGCCACCTCTAAAACCTTGTTCTCATCAATAACTTCATTATTACAGTGAATAGCTCCAGGCTGCCTAAAAGTAGAGACTTGCTGTGCTATGAATTACACAACTCGAGAAGAGCTGCTCCCTCCTTAGAGATAAACAGATGAAAAAGGCACAGGCTGTGGAGAGAGCACAACAGGCAGAAACAAGTATCAACTATGTCTTGTGGAGAGAGCTGATTAATGGGCAGAGAAGTGTAATGGGGCCTTTCAAGGGCTAAAGAGGCATCAGTGAGGTCTGAAGGGGAAGGCAAACAATCCCGGGCTAAAAATGAACCACAAAAACCAGGCAGAAGGAGAGGGTAAGAGGTGAAAGACACATTCAGAACCTCAAGGCTTGCAGGGAACTGAGATGTCCACCTGGTGCTCAGGGACACTGGTGAGATGGAGCTCCCGGCTCATTCCTCTGTGAGATTAATAGGCATGCAGAAATAATCCTTTATTCTTCTCTTGCAGCAAAGAAAATATCGGACAGAATATTGGTTATTATATTGGTTGATATGATATTGGTTTGCAATAATGTAAGGGTAGGTTACATGGCTTTGATTTATTCCTTCTATCATAAAGGAAATGCTGGAACAATGACTATAAAATGCACTGCAAAACATAAATCCTATTTTTTTTTCCTTTGGTGGCAATAGATATACCAATAAAACTGTCAAGATTAAATTTGATTTTATAAAGTAATTTTAAATATGAGCCATTAAAAAAAATGGCAATCCATAAGCTAGATCTGATATTTTTTATTTATTACTCAGGCAAAAGTTTTAGAGCACAATCTGCTAAATAAATGCTAAACAAAACCTTAAGTTATGCTGTCTATTTTTACTATAATCTTATGTTCACTGTAGAATCTATGTTGCTGAATCACAAAACTTGAATCTGTCAATAATATCAAATATGTTGATGTATTTGAAATGCTAAAAAATGTTTATGTATTTAAATCTATGTATAAGGTGAATAATCAGAATAATTTATTAAACTGTATACAATCATTAAACTAGGTCAGGTGCAAAAAAAAAGATTCTCTACAGTTTAAGTCCATAAAGATGATTCAATTTTCATTTTATATAGAACAGTAAGGGAGGAGCAAATAAAAAGGATTACACAGCCCTTAAATAGTTATGTTGCTCAAATTTTTCAAGGCAACTATCCATTTAAAGTCACGGGGCTTTGGCAATTTACAAACACTAACCATCTGCTCTTCAGTTTCCTGAAATCAGCTTCATTGAAAAGACACCCAAAGTCCACAGGAAATGATACAAAGGAAAATAAGGGAGTTTCAGCTAGGAACATTGGCAAGGAAAAAGGTCACAGAGAGGAACAAGAGTAGTTTCTACATTTAGAGAACCCTTTCATTTTCCTACATTGACATAAGAAGATTTTTCCCAATAATTTCTGTGTTTTGTAAGGTCTGGAACTGAATCTCAGCAGCAAAACTTTGTCAGTTCATTGGCATCTCACATGGGATTTTCTCACCTTATTAATTTTTCTTTTTAAGTCTATCTTTCAAACTATTGTTAGCAATTACTTCTTAAACCTGGGATAGTATTTAAAACAATAATAAAACAACTCAGTCTTGGTAAACTGTAATTCTCATAGTTTTTTCGAATTAACATTACCAGCTGATGTCCCTAAAAAAGAACTGAAACTAGAAAGGAGTATGTTTGCAGCCCTTTAGTCCAGAAAGCTTCTTCATTATAAAATTGTCTCCCAGCCATTTACCTGAAATGAACCAGTCAGAATAAACTGCTTTAGGATTCCTCTTAAATGGTAACTTTATCTGCTACTATCCATCTATCATAACACTTGGGTTTTTTTTTCCCTGTATCCTTATAGAAGGAATTTAAATTTGCATGTTTGCTTTGATCACAGCAAAAGCTCATTTACCTGCATGGAAAAGAAACAATCCCTGTAGGGTGAAAAAAAAACCACAGCAAAACAGCTGGAGAAGAGAACACATGACTGCCACACAGATACCAGTGTAATTCATTACGACTAATGCTATTATTATAAATCCCATGGGAAGGGATAATGCTTTTCCACTTCTTACAAAGCACTGCCTGCAGCAGAAGTTTTAGCATTCAAGTTAATACAGCACACATCAGTGTACTCCACAAGTCCCTCATGCAAATCCATTCCCCACTGGAAAATACAAGTTACAGACGAGACCCCAGAGATCTTAGGAAGAAGAAAGCCACTCAAAGTCAAAATCAACAGCAGGAGGATTCTGTAATAAAACCCAAGTTTTATTTCAGTTAGCTGAGACTACAGTGTGGTGTAACTGGAACTGTGTTCCTACTGCAACTAAGCACGTGCATTAACATAAAAAAAATTAGCCACAAGTCAGATTTTCCTCCTTATCTCCTGTAAACAAGCACTGGTATATCTCTAGGACAGCAGTCTCATGGAAAACCCTTGCTGCTCCAGCACTGCTGCAGAAGTAGCCAAAAGTTTCTCTAATGGAAATTTAGCCCAATAGTCCTTTAATACAGCAGCCTATCATATCCAAATATTCCTGGTCAAGGGGAATTCACAAAAACATCACAGAATCACAGAGCGGCTTGTGCTGGAAAGGACAAAGATCATCCCATTCCAACCCCCCTGCCACAGGCGGGGACACCTTCCACTAGACCAGATGGCTCATTGCTCCATCCAACCTGGCCCTGAACACATCTACAACTTCACTGGGCAGCCTGCTCCTGTCCCTTACCACCCACAACTCATGCTCTTCTGGTTTCAGTCAGAATGAGCACATACCATTGGGGAACTCATATATAAGTCCTGAGTTTAAATATCCTTTCACATACTAAAGTTGTATCTGACTGGACAGATAATAAACTATGCTGAATTTTTCCAATCTCTTAATCTGTCCAGTTAGGACTTCTGCTTCTTAGAAAAGGTTTTGTCTAAACAGATGGTTTGATTCAAGTAATTAAATTAAAAAACCAAAAAACCAAATAAACCCAAAAAACCCAACAAAAATAAAAATAAACCCCACCAGAATCTAACAGCGCTGTGCTTCCCTGACCCAACACTTGTAGTCACTGCCCTTCTTCTACATGGGTGCTGATTATCATATATATACCCAATATATCATATACAAATAAAATATAGTATTTAGACCTATTTTTTATTAAAGCCATGGAGAAAACAGGGAGAGAATTTAGGTGCAAAACATTGTGAACCGTGAAACATTGTAAATCCAAAGATCTTCCTAGAGCATACACGCACAAATCAAAATCTCTGCAAGCAGAGACACAAACCATTTCTGGTATATCTCACCAGCCTCTCTGGCCACCAGCTATCTTCTCTCAGGCAGACAGATCCCTACTTGCTCTGAAGTGCTCCAGATCACCCAGATGTGAACCAGCTCTGAAGCACCAGCTACTCATAGTCCTGCTGCACTTAGGTATCTATTACTGCTGCTAACTGTAAGGATTACAGTAGTCTACAATGCTCTACTAGTCCTCCTACAATTTTGCATTGCAGCTTGCTGCTAATCCAGTTGTTTCAGGGTTGTCATCAAAGCCAGTGTGACCTTGCCCTCTGTCTTGGTGTGCTCCCACACCCCAAGGCACACTAGCGCTGCTCCTCCACTGTTACAGGACAAGCTACAGGGGATCAGTCACTGAAAACAGCCAATTTTTTTTTTTTTTAAATTTTATTTTTCTAAACAGATTTAGTTTTCTTTTGGATCTGCTCCTTGGACTGCTTCCAAATGGTATCCCTCTGCCCTAAAGCAGTTGTTCTGATACCACCAGGGCAATTCATTGAATAAGCCTTGGATGTGATTCAGAATTAGTACAAATGCGTTAAGTAGGTGCTTATCTCTCTGTTGTTCACAAAAGAAAATTAGATAACTAATTTACCTATACTTTATATGGCTAAAATTAGGTGAGACTGATATTATCCTTTGAGCTCCTTTCTTCCTGTCGCTGCTGGTAATTCTTCATGTAACAGGGAAACTTCTGGAAGTATTTATGTTGAAAGCAAAATATTTCCACCAAAAGACTCAGTTTCAGTTAGGATAATCTCATTTAAAAATCCCTCAAAATCCTGATCTGTTTTAATTGGGAATTATCTTCTTTGTTACGATTTTCCAATATTTTGATCTTCAGTTGTAATTATTAATGGCTTCTCATTAGCTCCACTTCCCTGTTTTTTGCTCTCAACAGCATGCAGAATAAAACTTATTTCCCAGAAGGATCTAATAACTATCACAGATTAGGAGAGTTTATGTGGAAAAGGCAATCCTGTTTCTGCAATGAATAACAGTTTTGCAAATATGAAAACTATCACTGTGTTTCTGAGGGCTGATTTTCCTCCAATAAAGGAAATTAATGAGAAACACAGTAATTAGCAATCATGAAAGGATTAATTCCATGAAATGACAAAATACGAATGTAGTTGAACAATGAAGGATGCTTTGCAGTGCCATATATTGGCAATGTAAAGTGTGGGGGAAGGACTCTCATGGTCGGCAGTATCTCTCTCATTTATGTACTTCCCTGTTAAGTTTGAACACCTTATAACCCTGATTCATTTAAGGTTTTGCTGATTGGTTCCATGCTCTAGGCAAGCTTAGTGGATTGAAATGAAAGAGGGAAATCACCATCTCTGATGAACAGAAACAGGAAGTCAGAAATTGATGACAGAGTTTCCAACAGTGGATTACAGCCTCCACCTGCCACACAAGATCAGCCCCCAGCTGGGCTCTGCCTGCTCCTGCTATTTGCTTCCTACTGGCTTGTAGGAAGGACTTTTTAAGCAAAGAGCTCAGGCCACTTGCCAGAGAGGAAAGGGCTGGGACCCTGGGGGATTTTTATGCCCCAGGCAGAGATACACAGAAAGCTTCAAGATTTGCATCTGGAATCTCCGTGTCTCTTGGAGAAGAGCTGCAGAACTTTGCCACAATTGCCTCTCCCATAATGCCCAACTAATGGCAACTAATGTCCAACATAATGACAGGTTTCCCAATTTCACATGAGAGTCAACAGTCTTTAATATCAAAACACTTCCTAAAATTGCCTCTTTCCTTATATCATGGACAAGAATGTCTGCTTAACCTTTACCTCCTTTTAAACAAGGGCTAACTAAATTTTAAACAAAAGAAAGCCTTCAAAGAAGTAAATAAATCAGTTATATTTGCATTGAAGGTTTTACTATTTTCCTCATTTTCTTAAAGTTGCAGATAATGTATTTTTTATACATTATACAAGTGAGTCAAAGGACAAATTTAGTTTGCTAAACCTTCACACGTAACTATACTATCATCTGTAAACTAGTTTAGATGGATGCAGAAATGCAACAGATGCATGGAAAATTAGGGTCTGATTCAAATCTTGAATAAGAAACTTTTAGCTTCTTTACTGAGTCATACACTAACATAAAGAACAACATGCACTTTCTGATTTGCTGGAAATAAGCTTTCTGTCCCCTTTTCCCTTAGGCTTTATTCATAACTCACAATCATTGCCTAATTGCAGTAAACAAACAAAACTCAGACTCACCAAGACTAAGAGCACAGAACCAATAGCAGGGATACTTCAGAAGTACTTGCTAGTGTTACAAAAATAGGATTTAGCGGTGGAATGGACAGTGATGACTCAGTGTCTTTCAAAGAGTCAGTCTGCAATTACAATCTCTATGCTTGGAATGAATGGGGGAGAAAAAAAAAAAGAAAAAAAGACTGGCAATAGTCCAGCCTGTTGATCCAATCTTGTGTCAGTCCCATTAAGCTCAGATTGATGGCCATGTTAGATGATAGGAAACGTAACACTTTCTCCCACAAGAGCACTTGACAGCATGTCCCCACCCAAGTCTTAAAAAATAGTCACTGTTTTCTCTGTGAAAAATATATGACCAAGCCTAAAGTGAAGTTAGGCTGTCAGAATCTCTCTGTTGATAACCATAAATATGTCATTTTTATGTTATAATAATGGACTATACAAATTTTATCTAAAATAGAAGGATTTTATGAGTTTGCAAAATCTTCTCTTTTCCCAAGGTGCCTATGCAACATCATGTTGTTTTTAACTGATGCTCTGATTAGTCATTCTAGTCTCTGAGGAGGTAGCTCTGAGTCTTTCTGCTTATTACTAGAGCAACCTTAAGATTTGTGAGCAGAATCAACAGGAAATTTTAAATTAGTAATCAGAAACAGAATGGCTGCTAATGTGAGAGCAAACAAACTTTGTTTTCAGTTAGTCAAAGTCTGATGTCTCACAAAACTGTAGCTACACATTTAGGAGATGCAGTAGCTACATATTTAGGAGAACATTATTTTAAAGGTAACTGAAAAGCCTCTCTATATTAACAGACCAAAAAAGCTTAAATCTGTTCTACTGTAGAGTGGTGACTTATTCTAGCCAGACAAATCTTGAAGAGAGAGTGTAAAACGAAGAGACAGATACATTACTTCTTGCCTTGGTTCCCTGTGACTTTCCATGGCAGGCCGGCTTAGCCAAAGACCCTATTTCTGTATCCTTTGTCTTTCCAAAGCTGTACAAGAGGAATCCAATGTCAATAGCCACCAGCAAGGAGGAAACCATGGGCTGACAGATATCTGCTTTGTCACCATCTCCACACAGCTTTCTGAATCAGTTTTCTCTCTTTACAGTCCCTGACAGTTCATTAGGAGACTATAAAACAGGAAACCTGTTTTGAGTGTGAAGTCATACTAAAGATATACTTCAAATTGAATTAACTATCAATATAGTGATAGTGAATGAGTCAAGGCTCCCAAGAATTTGGACTTTTGGTCACAATAAATGCCATCTTTGTATTCTGCTTCATGGTTGTTGTATGGAGCAGTGTTATTTGCAGTTATCAAATGTTGTGATCACCTTGGCAACTCCTCACTCAGTTTTTTCTAGTATTTTGCTTGTTAATCTGTAAAAGCTACTGAGGTTTAAGGCATAATTCTGCAAAAAACTGAGCAATTTTTACACCCTTCTTGCACTCAGGAAGTAGATCTTCTCAGCACCCCAAGTGAGCAGATCAGCCCCTTGTAATGGGAGTCATCCTGCACTACTTTGCATTCAGAAAGATTCTGTCTGAAGTTCAGCTAGGATAATAGAAGTATTCATTTATACACATAGGTAACCTCATTATCCATGTTTCAGAAGCCCCAGATGCCCCAAACATGGCATGGCATTAGGCCCCCTCTTAAAGACAGTAAATTAATGTATTTGTTTTTATAAAGGTCATTAGATTCTTTTGCACTTATGCAATTTTTTCCTGCAGCATGAAGGATGTAATTGTTCCTTCTGCCCATCACTCTGGAATGGGAAGAGCAGCTGTGAAGATGGAGGAATATTTTGCTCTGACTGTGTAGTGCTTTCTCATTTGTAGCAATTCACAGTCCAAGCACTCTAAACCTGGACAGACCTGTCACAATTTACCTTCTCTAATTTCTTACTAGTGGTATGAAAAGGGAAGAAACTAATGATTTAAAATACAGTAAATTAAGCCCTCAGTCCAAACCTGTCCAGTACAATTATCACTTCTTCCAGGAAGACAGAATTCATAAATTATGCCCTGAGCTCCACATCTAAGCCAACACTCCTTCAGGATCTGTCTATAGGGTAGAGATATCTGTCACCCACACACTCTTGTGCAACCTGTTCATGCAACACTAGCAGAGGTAACATGTGCTTTACTGCAGGTTGTGCCAACTTACCTGAAAAATCCTAGGAAACTCAGGTGAGCAGTTGGTAGCAAACCTTACAGCTAAATCAAATGTATTAATGCAGGATTCTGAGTACATTTGGATCAGGTGTTACCTGAGTGGCTATTTTGCTTCTAACTTTCCACATGTTACCCCTGGAACTAAAGAGCAGAAACTTCTACATGGAAGATTTCTCCATCCCACACTTGGTAGTACAGAGCCTCCATTATCTAAACATAAAGTAAATGCAACTCCACTGGTCTGTAATTGCATTCCAATTTTTTTTTTCTTTTTTCTTTTCTTTTTTTTTTTTTTTTCCTTTTTCACATGGTAGTGAAGAACTCTCTTCTAGCTTATGGATGTTTCCAAACCTATGGGAGCACCCAAAATGAGATAATGGACAAGACTATAGTATTTTAATATGATTAACCACAAACAGCTCCAAAATGCTGAGTGAATCTTGTACAGAGCTGAAGTTTAGATGTTGTCAGATTAAGTCACCTAGCCACAACTGAAGATTGTAACTTCAATCGTTTGGGAATTCATGAAATATAATGTCTGAAGCCTTCCTAGGCATGAGAGAAAGATGTACTTTTTTAAGCTTGAAACAGTGATGAGAAATTGCTGAATGGAGCTGTTTACTAGTCTTTCTGAAAAACCATGATTTTGTGTATTTCACAAATATGGTGTATCTTGGTCCAAATGGATTTTATTAGGAAAAGTAGTATAATCCAATACCTAGCAGAACATCCTATGTGTTCACGTGGTAAAATAATGAGTTGATGGATTGAAAAACTAATGAATATTTAAGAGTACAGAATTTGTGGTATCAAGTTAGAATACTGATTTAGGTTTAATATACCTTGGGACATTCATAACAAAAAGTGCACCCGCCCAGTTTCTAGCAAACAGGCATCGAAATGCAGCTTGAAACTCAGTACTACTAAATATCAAGGGAAAAGCTCTGGATACCTTGCCAAGCACCTAAATGTTTGAAATACTATATTTCCACTCTGTGTTACAAATTGATCAGTAACCTCACTGAAAATGGTACTTAAAACACCTGAGAAACAGCACTCTGCCTTACCTGCAAGAAAAATGGCAATCTCACTGTCATCACCCCTAGTTAATCAATTGATTAAAACTTGGAGGCTTCCGGTAATGGAAAACAAAATACAAGAAAAATAAATGGTGCTGTTACAGATGAATTCTGAGCCTTTCCAGTGAGGTATAACTACATGCTGGGCTGTGCTATTAAAAGCGCAATAAGAGGGTTAAGAAGAGGGATTAATCCCTGCTATATAGTTTCAGGAGGCTACACTGGAATTCTGCCCAAAGCAGAAGGACATTAATAAACTGCAAAGCATCTGGCTGAGGGAAAGAGAACTTGCTGGGCAAGGAGCGGTCAAGGGAGCTGGGTTAGTTTGACTGGGAGGAGAGGTCTGACTGCTTTTTCCAGCCACCTGCTAAGTGGGTACAGAGAAGTCAGCATCAAACTCTTGGACGTAATCAATGACAGGACAAGATGCAATGGATACAAGTGTAGCAAGGGAAACTCTAGTTAAACACAAAGAAAAATGTAGTTAGTACAGTTAAAAAATGGAATGGCTTGTGTAATTGCCACCCTTGGAGGTCTCTGAGACCACCTGGACTACCTGAGCAACCTCATGTAATTTAGAAGGCAAGGGTTTTGAGCAAGAAGGTCCCCTTCCAATGTAATTATTCTGATTCTTCAAAAGAAATATTTCAGCTGGAGTGAGTCAATAAAACTGATTTCTTATTACCCCCCGCCCCCCNTGTTTTCCTGGATGACAAACACAGTGCATGCTCCTTTGATGGAAATATTAGAATTTGCTGGTTGCTGTAAGAATAAAGTGTACTTCTGCAACAGTCAAATAGCAGTTTTAATTGTGCTTTCGGTATGGCTCCATCAGAGGCATGAATTTACAGAATTTTAAAAAATTTAATATCTATTTGTTTAAGGAGTTAGAACATGAAAAATGATGAGTAAAGATGTCAAGACTACTATGTTTAGAAAAACAGTACTTTATCATGGCACACAGCAACTAACCTAATAAGCAACTATAATCTTGTGAAGATTTTTCTTGAAAAAGGCATTTGCTTATATTTTCTTGTATAAGTGATATTTGAGTGGCTAAAACAGGATGCCTGGATTTTCTTTCTATTGCTCTCACTGAATTGGTTCAAATCACAGTCCTTCTGTCCTCTGTCTTGATAAAATAACAATTCTGCAAGTTTCTTATAAAATTAAATTGATTGGTTTTTACAAGTCTTTGAAATGCTCAGTTAAAAATTGTTAAGTGAATATTTAAGCACTATTGTTATTATAGCAAACGCCCTTTTACTTTCTAGAAATATATTTACCAGATATTTACCGCACTTTTTTCCATTTCAAATCCTTATTCCATGTGAATAGAACACAGCTATTACACATGCATATGCATCCATTAAACCATTGAAAATTTACTGGATGCTTCAGAGGTCTGAACACTGCAGTTCTTGTTACTTTAAATAGTATTTATTATTCAGCTTAAACTGAGAAATATTTTAACTTTAGGGCAGACTATATTCAACAGCAGAGACCCTACCCCCATAATTCAAAGAAATGAAACCAGTTTCAAACAGAATCAGGATACAATACATTAAATTCAAATTCAAACCTTCTTCCAGCGAATTATATTGGAACAGATGGAGGTATGCAATTTGCTGAGCATCTGTGCATAGCAAAATTTTGGACAATGTCAGTGGTGCAAGTTTGAAGCTATACACGTTCTGAGACTGAAGCAAAGCAAAAAGAGCCATTGATGAGAGAAATTTTGTGATTTTAAACAAACCTGAAGTATTGTATTTTATAGTGCAACTACATGCATAAAAGCATGGTGGAAAGTGCAAACCTGGTTTCATAGTGGGAATTAGACAAATGACTATGCCCTTTAGGCATAATTCTGCTCCTTTGCTGTAAATCAAAGACAGACTTTTAAAAAAAAATGTAGATAAAACCAGGTGAGAAGCAGAGCTGGTCAAAGAGTTGAAAATCCTTTTCCCAAAGAGTATGCCTTCTTTAGAACATGGACTCTTCTTGGCATCTTTGCTAGACTGGACTGCTCACAGTTTGCTTGCAGCTGCAGCTTTCCTAGCTTAACTCTTCAGCTGGGGAGCTGCTACCAAAAGATTATGATCTGATCTGCAGGCAATCCTTCCTTCAGTTAACCCCCACTGGCTGGACCTGCTGTGACTCAGGCATTCCCATAAAACTTGAGAGACAAAGAAACAAAGAAATCCATGATCAAATGTGCCCAAGCACAGTTATTTGGTATCTAACTCTCTGACTTCTGTTAACTGACAGTGGCATGACTACAGGCTACTAAATGTAGGCACCTGAGAAAATGAGGACAGAGGATGCTTTGTAGCACTGGTATTTTGAGTAACATTTAATGTGAGCAGAGGTACAGCTCTCTACAAATTTACTTCAGTGATCTAATACACCTGGTACGTGTGATAAAAACTAAATCCAAGGGGAGAAAAAAAGGCCAGAGAACTCACAATTGCATGGTGCCCACTCTATTACCAGCAAGTGGGGTTTTTTTATGGTGCAAGACCGAGTAAACACTTACTTTCCAACCAACCAGACAGTGCTTTGTGCTTCTCTATGTGCTACTGCTGGCTTTGTGCCTGCCATGAGAGAGGATATTTATCTGGCATAAAGTTAGGACTCAGGCACAGAGGGTGCCATATGAACACAAAACCTGTCAAATTTCGGAATATGACTGAATCAGCAGCCTAGGCTTGTGGGGCATCAGGACTTTACATCATCTTTCAGCAGGGGGTAGGTCCAGAGCCCCACTGACAGATTCCATCAAGCCACCACCTGTGAGGCAACACAGTGTCACAGGCCCAGCACTCTCTTTTGCTCAGGGTTGACCCTGAACCATTCTGAATTCCCACAGGAATCAATGCCTTCCTTGACTACTCTTAGGAAACAGGACTTCCATGCGAGTCATGTCTGTGAAGAAAATAAACACAACTTAGCTGAAAGTGGGAAGGGTGGCTGCATTCATTTGCTTGTAACAGTAGGAAACTAACACTATATTTATGCACAATAAGTCATGCTGAGAGTGCTTCCCATCTGCTCCCATGACAAACATGCTTCTACATGCCATTTCTGCCTTTATTTATGCAGTCCTCACTGAGAGCTTCAGTAAAAGGTTAGTGGATCTTAGGACAAGAAATGTCTATCAGCCAGCAAATCTCTTGTCTCTAGTGCCAAGTGTTTCATGATTTTCATGGACAGATGATTTCCCATTGCTCCTGTTCTTTTGAGGTTCACTTTTGCTACAGTGGCAGGTTTTTGCCTTCTCATTTGCCTCATTCCTCACCACAGTTCAGTGATAACTATGAATCTCACTTTACTTGCTGTTGAGAAAGAGAAGGATCAAGATCTGAAGCACAGGAAAGCCAGCTGTAGGGAGTAATCCTTGTGGTCCTCGTTCTCCTCCACACAGACACTATTTACCTCCCTTACCAGCAAGAGCAACAAATGCAATTTTTTCACTGTTTTTTATCCTGGTTCCATTCTTATAGCAAATCTTTTCCAAATTCACTGTTTTAGCTCTTTGGATGTTTCCCAGTACTATCCCCTTCTCTGTGGGATAGCAGAACTGAATTTTGCTGTCCTTCTGAGAAACCCTTTGCTGCTTCTGGAGATGGACACAAGCTGAACAAAGATCAAACTGGTTACATAATGAGCTTGGTGAGGAAAAAAACAACAATATACAGGATATATAGCTGACCTGTCATCAAAATCAAACCATTAATTTCATAAAATTGCCTGAACACCTATTCTCATTAGTTGGCAAATACAAAGCTACATAATAATCACAAAATCTGTTCACTAAACCATATCAAGTACAGACAAATTCATAAACACTGTCATCTGACTGCAAACATTGCATGAAGAGAGGAAAAGCAAGTCATATTTTCTCTACTAAATTGTTTAACAGTAGAAATTTTTGATAATGCAGCTATAGAAGCATTACAGAACAGCATCTTTTACTTGAAGAAAATTATCTGAGTCCATCCGAGGTTACTGTATTAATCAAATGAGATAAATAATTTAAAGTGCAAAGTGCAAAGGTCAATGAAGGTACAAAATTTAAAGCACTGTTTATATACCTGTGGTTCTGTGCATTAAGGGTGAAACTGATTTGTATCTGGTCAAAGCACAGTCTTTTTGAAAGAAAATTTGAATAGCTCTGAATATCTATTTTTATGGTGGTTGTTTTTCTCGACATGATATTTAATTAAAAGCACCAATTTTCTTCCCTCCTTAGAGTCCACAAATAAAAGCAGTGTGATGGTAAACCAAACGGAGTCCATGCTGCATAGCAATAATATTTAAGTATGATTATATTTTCAAGAACTTTCACATAGCTTTATATATTCTAAAGAGGAAAATAATTTTTCACTGTGGATCATTTTACTAGATAACAGTCATGCCTATATTGATCGTTTTCTTGTGGTGGCCCATATTTTCATATCTCAGCACTCAAATTTAGATTAAAATATTTCTGAAGACCTCTGCTAAAGTAAGATACTGGTATTTGTATTATTACACATCCTGACATTTGAAATCTGGCCCTGACATAGATGCTTCTATGAAGGGTGTGTACCTTTGAATTAAGCAGTAATTTCCAAACCAAACCTCCCCTAGTGAAACTTGAGGCCATTTTCTCTCCTCCTATCACTTGTTACCTGGGAGAAGAGACTGACATGCTCCTCTTCCTCCAGGTGGTTGTAGGATAAATGCCTGAGTACTCTTGACTGAAAGGTTGTGCAAAAATACAAATCGTGTTCCCTGAAACATCACATTGTAATCAGGGAACAGATGCAGTCAAGTCAAAGGTCTTGTATCAAACAATCCTTTCTTTTAAAAAGGGATGATGCCGATGCTACATTGAAATGTAAGTAAAGCATCTGAAATGTAAGTAAACACACTAACATTACATTGCTTTACACCAGTGTAAAGAACACTGGTGATAAATGGCAAGTGATAAATGGCAGGAGGAATCGATCTGAATGGCACTATCATTTACACTGAATCTAAAATTAATGAAATCCAGACACATATACAAATGTTTTACTTTCAGCCATATGTCTATTTAAAAGCAAAGGAAAACCATTGAAGTCAACCAATTTTAGCAAGAAACAAGCTTCTAGCATCAGTTTTCTGAAAGACCTGCTTCTGATGAAATTATTTACTGTTTTACATTCCTCCTCTACACTGTTTAGTCACACCTGGAATATTGTGCTCAGATTTAACCCATCTCCAGACCAAAAGAGGTACTAAGAAAATAAAGAGTCTAGATGAGAGCCCATGAAAATTATTAGAGCCTGGAGGACCTGAAAAAGTAATGTTGAAGGAATTTGCTTTGTTAAGTCTAGAGAAAAGATGGATTGGGGGCATCTAGTTCTGATTTTCAATGCTTGAAAGTTTGTTACAGGGAAGATGAAGGTGCTCTCTTCAAGAGATGAGCTGAGACAGGACAAGAGGCAAGGAACAAGACTTGCTCTGGGATACATTTCTTCTAGATGTTAGAGAAGAACTCATCACCATGAAGCAAATAAACATTGGAAGAAATCACCCTGAGATGTAGTGGAATCAGCCTTGTTGAAAATATACAAGTCTTGACCTGACTTTAGCCCCAGAATTGCATCAGATGATGTCCCTTCCAGCATGACCTCTTTTGTGATTCTGGGGTTTATAGCTGTACAGTTATTGCTAAAGAGAAGAAACAATTTTTGACATAATACAGCAGAATCATTGTTTTATAGTCTGATCCATACTTTATGAAGGCTGTTCTCCATACCTTTCAAAAGCAGTCTATTAGTAATCAAAGATTTGATGATATTTCAGCAGCCTTGAATAATTATAAAGGGATTTAAAGAAAAAAAATTAACAAAATTACCATTCACCTATCACCAGAAAAAACCCTTTTATTTTCCTATAAGAGCTACTGTTATTCAGACTATTTCTCTAATTTCTTCTGTGCATTGTACAGCTTAAGAGGATTGGAAACTTTATCACCACAGTCACTCTAAGTAAAAAGAAATACCCAAGACTGATGTTTGGAGAAGACCAAAATGGATGTTAATGTATTAAAATAAAGATGTTCAAGGCTTAATGATGCAACAAACAGCACCAGAAGTCATCTGCACTGTTGGTGATTCTGTGTGCTTTTAATTTTGCAACTACTGATTTCACACAATTTAGTTGAATACGTTTGAGAGGTATGAAGAAACAACATTAACTTACTTAAATTCATCAAGGATTAAAAAATAAAAAAAGTTAATGTGTTCACTTCAGACCTAATGTGTGTAAATTGCTCTCTTTTCTGCATGAGGTTATATAGAGAGAAAATGTGTTTTGAATGTGTTAAACTACAACTGTGTCATCAGAATAATTCCATAGTGACATAAAAATCATCTATACAGGGAACATGTTTTCATTTTCTCGGTAATTCTGTGAAAAAAATAAAGGGAGACCCAGCACCATCCCCAACAGATATCTGTGGGGAAAGGACAATTCTTTTTACAGACCCATATCAGTGACGATTTCCATGCCTGGGTTGCATATAGGAATCCTCTTTCTACACCCATCAGCAATGTTGATGCTGTCAAGTTATATCAAACAGCAGTATGTGGGAAAGATATAATGCATCCTCTGAGAGCTGTCAGTTACCAAGCAGTTCTCCTCAAACCCTTCATTTTCCTGAAAACTGTGGTCTAAAGAAACAAAACTGAAATCACAAGTCCCAAATTTCATTTCTGCTAGCATTACTCACACAGCTTTGTCAGTTCAGAGAGGCTTGGAGTTGCTCTCTTGTGAGTGCAAGCAGAAATTTTGCTTATATATTTGAGAAGATGGTGCAGAAATAATTGAACACATCAGGAACTGTGGCCATTTTCTAGTTATTAGTACCATGAAGGCAGGCTGTTTCTTCTGTGAGCTATTCAAATGTCTTCTATTCTATAGGCAATATATTATATTATGTTTAAATTATAAACTGAGTAACACATCAGAGACTGGGATTTAAATTCAAAATGCCTTGAAGACCCTTTCCACCATCATCTGTTAAAATACACCATGAAAGAGTAATACCAGATAAGCGCTACCCATAAGAATTAAGAGTTAGCCTTGAAAATTCACATAAAACCTAAACAGAGTAAGTCTCAAGTCAGAGTTGATGTAATTTTATTTTTTTGGACTAAAGTAGTCCAGCCATTTAAAGACTAAAACTCCTGGAACACTTCCCCAGCCTTCCCCAGGACAGGCATCTTCACCCACTTCCGCACACCACCATCACACCACTTCACCCACACCAGCTGCACAGTGCCCTGAGCAGATAGAGTGCTTCACCTTTCCTGTTGGCTCCCTGTGTTCTCCACTGATACCTAAATAAAGTGTGAAGAAATGTACTCCCTACATGTGCAGAAGGGTATATAAGACACACAAAAACTTTCCTGCTTTACAGACACAAAGGCACATGCCTCAACCTGGGTTCCACCCTAGGACAATAGTACTTCCCAATTGTCATTATTATCTAAATATTTCGCCTTATCTATTCTAGTTCTTAATATGGTTCCAAAGTTATTAGAGAAAACTGGTTAATAATATTAATAATAATAATAATAATAATAATAAATATTACTGAACAAAAGCCTCCGTGAAAAATCTTAGATCCTTGTTATGCAGTGTAAGACCACATAGAAAGAAGCCTGTTTAAAAATTCTTATTTCTGAATTTTTAAATGATGACTAATTCTCCATTTAGACTATTTCCTTTTCTTTAACCCAAATATTAAAGAGTCACTAATAGAACCTGGCTATGCATTAAAAACCAGAGACCTATGTTTGCCAACAAATTCTGAAATCATCTATCCCAGGTGCCAGACACTCTTAGACTCTCTCAGCATTTTTGCATACAAAACTTTTATATTATCAGTGAGTCACATGCAACCACATCAAAACAACAGCTTAGTTTAGCATTAAGTATCTTGAACAGAAATACTGATCTGAATAAGAGTAACTCCTTCACGTAATGGCTTTATCAGAGTGACAGAGAAATCCCGAAGGGAACACAATTGCTGTCTCTCCCAAATCTCTCGTGAGTTTCACAGTGTTTGAATTAATCTCCAAGCTTCAGCACTGTATTCATCTGATCACATTAAAATGCCAATCCAAATAAAATCATTGTACATTTTTAGCCATATCACAATGAGCTTCATGACCTGTTCATAAACAGAAGCTAATTTTTTTTTCTCTCCATATACCAGATTACCCTGCTGCTACCTGATGACCACTGGAATATGCTAGATCCTCACTGCTCAGATCCCTATTTTCTCTGCAGATGCTTGTAGGATCTTTCACCACAATATTCCACTTTTTCCTCCAGTTTCAGATACCCATAAATTCCCCAACAGCTCCTAGACATACTGGCAGCATGGACAGGCACTAATATAATCCAGAAACAGAAGTGTAAAATTTCTTGGGTTTTTTCTAACAATATTTTGAATTTACGGATCTTTTCTAGTGTTTTTACTGTTGTTAATAAGTAAATAGAAAGGGGAACAAAGAATGAAATTATTTTGAAACATGGGGTTTGAATTTTCACACTGCAGGGCTTTCTTATGGTACATTTGCTGTACTATTACTGTTAGTGTCCTGGAGTATCTAAAGGAAGCACAGTATACACCTCCTAGTACAGTGAATTATACAGACAACTTAGAATTCAAACTTTCATTTCATTCTACATGGATTAATTTGTGTTAACTGACAGCCATGTGTGCGTCTACAAAGACCAACTCACAGCATGTGAAAAATCTAATTTGATAGATAATAATTTGGAAGTCATGCAATAGACACATAGTATAAGGGAACAGACTTTCCAAATTTACAACCATTTGTCCTTGGTTCTGACTCACTGTCCTCTGAAACAATCTCACCTTCAGAAGTCTAATGCATTCTCAAAACAATCTGCATTACAATTAGCCTGCACTGCTAAAAAGGAATCCAGTAAAGCCAGCTCCTTGGTATTATCTCCTTGGGATATAGGTAGGTCCTGAAAAACATTAATTTCTGGGCCTATTATCCTTAGCAATATTATCTGGTGATCTTAAGCATGATTGCTTTACAGCACTTAAATGCCACTGAATTTAATATTATTATGTTATTTCTTTTGGTTCAGGAAAGGGAAGTGGAAAGTGAGCACACAATATTTCATAGGTCTTCAAGCTCTGATGCCTCAGTCCTGCTATTTGTAGGCTCTCACACATCTGTGTAAGCACACGTGTAAGCATGAATGTGGTGGGTTATGGACAGTGACAAAGGATCTCCCAAATCAGCACTATATCTCCACCATTAGTTCTGAGATTGTGGTGGAATAAAAAAAGGGGAAAAAAAAAAAGCGAGAAAAGAAGAAAAAGTGACTGTGCGGGCCTCTTCCCAACACCACTAAGAAATACCACTACACTCCTTTGTTAAGACAACAGAGTCTTAATTTATCATAAATTATCATGGGAAATCACTATAGGAGTTCACTAAGTCCTTTCTCCTTTACCAGCAGGACAAAGGGTGTGCTCTGCCATCCTGCTCTGGTGAGACCTTGCATGGGGTGCTGAGTCCAGCTCTGGGCTCTGCAACCTAAGAAAAGTGGGCCAGCTGGAGTGGCTCCAGAGGAGGCCATGAAGATGCTCAGAGAGCTGGAGCACCTCTCCTACAAGCACAGGCTGAGACAGCTGGGGTTGTTCAGCCTGGATAGGAGAAAGTTTCAGGAAGACCTCACTGTAGCCTTCCAGTGCTTGAAGGGGACTTATGAAAAAGAAGAAACAATATTGTTTGTTTATACAAACAATAGTGATAGAACAAGAGGGAACTGCTTAAAGCTAAAATAGGAGAGGTTTAGACTATATATCAGGAAGAAATTATTTACTGTAAGAATGGTGAGGCACAGGCACCAGGATGCCCCATCCCTGGAAGTGCAAAAGGTCAGACTGGATGGGGTTTTGAGGAGCCTCGTCTAGTGGAAACTGTTCCTGTCCATGGCAGGGGGGTTGAACAGGATCAACCTTAAGTTCCTTTCAACCCAAACCATTCTATGAGTATGTGATTCTTTGACTTTTAAGGGTTGTTGACATTCCTTGAGACTGACAGTCAGCAAGATGGAGAAAGTAATATCTATCTCTTGTGGAATAAGATCATATAAAATATCACTTAATGCCAGTGCAGACATTGTCCTGTCACTTCCCAACACAAGAAGCAGAAGTAGGCTTTACTGCAAACCTTAGGAGTTCAACAGAGTTGTTGTGGGACAGCAGAATACTGCTTTATGCTTCACAAGGTTCCTATATATCTATTCTGATTTCTAGGGATGGTAAAATTATGTAAAACATATTACCCCATTAACCCCTTGTCTGATTATCTAGTTTGTATTAATATTAGGAATATGCTGACATTTTGGATTTTCGAAAGACATATATCTTCTTCAAAGTTCATCTTTCATCTCATCCTCCATGTAGCTGAAAATTTCATCTGTAAAGATTAAGTCTAAGAGAGTACAAAGAAGTTGGATTTGCTCATCTTTCAGAGCCATGCTGCTGGGGTTAAACCCAGCATTTCTGAGAGGTACTATCAGCAGTCGTCTCTCTTCATGTCATCTCCTGATAGGTATGTTTGAAAGTAGATTCCCTTTAGGGAGAGATTTCAGTCCCATTTCTCATTATTCTACATGATTTAGGATATATGAACAGAGCTTGGTAAGGAAAAATATTTTACAGCAATATCTGTAGTAGATGTACTTCTCAGTTTATTTGTACTTTGCTTTTTTCCATTCTTTATTTTCAGTGTTTGATGGCACAGTAAATCCTACAGAGGAAATAATCAAGAGGGTTACTACCTGAAGGGGAAGTGCCCAGTGCCTAATTCTAAATATTTTTTCTACCTGTGTCACTGTTTTAGGTTTTTTTTAGTACCCACTTTTCATTTAGTAGCTTAACTCCTATCTAATTTTTTAGCTTAGGCACAGATTGATTGAAGATGATTATGACAAAAACAGTGAAGACTGGAATAAAATCCACCATTTTTAATATTTATTAATATTTTCCCTTCTTACTGCAAGCAGAATTAGAAACCAGAAATGTATTTAATTGGAATTCAATACTAGGAAAACTGAAAAAAGTCAAGTTGCTATAGTCAGCATGAAACAGGAAAAAACCATCCCATTACTGTTCACACTGCTCATTTCACAAAAACATTTGGTTACTAACACATCAAAACATTAATTCACATGAAGTCTTACTGCCCTTCTTCAAAATTCACTAGGGAGGCTGCTCCTCACTGACTCACCTTTTTATGTTATTTATGTCCATTCAGACTTGCCTGTTGTTCCATGGGAACAATGTACAGATTTAATCTGAAGTCTAAAATTTATAGTAGAAAAAAACACCTCTGGGTAAACTTTACTTACACAAAGCATAGAAAATTTAGTCCCTAATATCTCATAAGTCAATCTCCTTTCTGCTTTCACTAGATATTTCCTCACTGTGCAGAGAAAAGCAAGATAGCAAAAAAACCCAGAAAACAAACAAAAAACCGAACAAAACCCCAAAATACATCATTCCATATTTTCCCTTTTAAAAACCACCTGTTTTTCATACCAAATAATAACAGTTCACCTTCATTTCTGTCATTCACCTTTTCTGGCAGGTGTAGTATAAGTCAATAAAAGAAAGAAAAACTGAAGTTACGTCAAAATTACTTATTACTGTAAAAGTGATATAACAGGTTACAGTAGCCCCAAATGCAGCAATTTATTTTTCCTTCAGAACAGAAACTCTAACATATTCTGGTTTATGTTTCTCATTTACTATCTAAATATATTTAGCTACAGATGAAAATTAACAAAGAGGTAATCTGATATAAAGCATATTAGAAGGAACTCCTGCTTAAGGAAAACCCTTACCAACAGACAGAAATCCTCATCAGGTAACTTGAAGATTACATTAAATATTAATACATTATACAAATGATGGATAAGTTCTGATTGTGACTACCTTGAACTGGAGGAGGAGAAGTCTTTAGGTTTGTCATTGTATCTAGTGCTTTCTATAACTTGTTACTAAATTACTTTCATTTTATGTAGATCAAATCTTAAATACTTTCCATGAAAACGTTAAGGATCTTTTAAACGGCAGTGTATTTCAAATCTGAGTTGAACTAACAAGGATTATTTAATTGTGAGATAACATAGTTTATATTTTTATTTTGTTACCTAAGAATATATTGCCTTGCTTGGGGTCATAGCATGACCAAATATTACAATATTTGCCATTTGGCGAAAGTCACTTCTACTGTCAAGTAATCTTAGCCATTGATTAAAAACCAACTTGAGCATGTAGGTACTCCATATTGTCCCAACAATACAACCTGAGAATGCAATGTCTCAGAGTAGCATCTCCAAAGTCAATGAATATTATAGTTCCATTTGATGTGTCTGTGACACACAAGCTCTAATGCCCGTATATTTTCCATCACATGAGCATGAAAGCTGCCATTTTTACCCATATGAATAGGACCTGGACCTAACTGATGATCATACAATAAATCTGGTAGAGCCAGGAAGAAATTAGAGCTCTTATTTTTAAGATTACTGATTGTACTATCTCACAGAGAACAGTTAAATATCAGCACAGCAAACATTTCCCCGTACGGCATTGGTGATATTTTGTAAAATGAGAGAAATTGAAACACATTATTATAGAGAAGAGGGTAACAGAGGCTGACTTATAATCATTCTTCAGAACGTGAAAAACAATATTGAAGAAAAAAATGCATAATATGGAAAATAATCTAAGAACTACTGGCATTCCTACAGAGCTTTGCTCTCTGAAAGGACAAACTTATGTAGTTAGTTTGAATGTACTCACAGTTAAATTAATCCACCAGTATGAGTGAGAGCAAGGATAAACAATGCAGAAATCTCAGAAATTCACTAGGAATACATCAAATCACTATTGCTCATTGTGTTTATAAATTCTTATAGAATTTTCACAGAATCATTCATGTTGGAAAAGACCTCTAAGATTATTGAGTCCAACCATTAACCCAGCATTGCCAACTCCATCACAAAACCATTTCCCTAAACACCCCATCCACCCATTTTTAAAATATTTCCAGAGACAGTGATTCCACTTCTTCCCTGGTCAGCCTGTTCCAATGCTTGACCACTTTTCTAGCAAAAAAAATCTTTCCTAAAATCCTAATTGTTCAGAAATGCACAGGACTGTAGAATCCAAAGTCATGACTCCTGTGAGAAAGGAAGATACAGATTTTTAAAAAGTCTAATTAACACTGCAGAAAAAATGTATGAGATTTTTGTGGGAGAAAGCAAATTTTAGATCACTCAGCTCTAATGACTAATGTTACATAAAGGCTGTCCTGGGCAGCCTGGCAGCCTTTGTTGGGGATGGCACGCTGCATGCTGACTCACATGCCCCAAGTACCCCAGAGCTTTTTGAGCCCCAGTGATGTCACACAGCACAGCTGTGCACAACGAGGGAGGGATGAGCATTAGCAAGGAAGGTAGGAGGGAAGAGAGCAGGAGGTGCAGTGTGCTGAGATATAAACTTCATCCTAAAGCACTTTCTCACTGAAGCTCAGCACTTCTCTTTAACAGCTGCATGGCAGTATGAGGGCACTACAGGAATTGTATGACTAAAGCAGGCCCCCGGAGCATCAGGCTGACACTGAGCTGCTGAATACTTAAGCTGGTTCCTAACTAGGCTTAGGAACAAAACCAACTGTTGTTGAGGCAACAGTGGGAATAGTTGCACATTGAGGAAATGTATGCACAGGTGTGACAACTTGATGCACAGTGTTCTTCAAAACAAGAACT
This sequence comes from Regulus satrapa, assembly GCA_013396955.1. Classification (NCBI taxonomy): domain Eukaryota; kingdom Metazoa; phylum Chordata; class Aves; order Passeriformes; family Regulidae; genus Regulus; species Regulus satrapa. The sequence goes on from VWZN01003377.1 coordinate 191,587, forward strand.
GAACCTGGCCCCACCACAGGTTTTAATAAGATTAAGTGGGAGTGAGCTGCATTTTCTAGCTAATGTGGCTCTTTTCTAAAGCAAATTTTACAGAGTGTCAATGAATCATAGAATCACGTAGATTGGAAAAGACCTGTCAGATCATGGCACCCAACCATTAACCCAGAACTTCCAGGTCCACCATTAAATCATGTTGCAAAGCACCACATGTATCCATTTTTTGAATACACCCAGGGTACTTCACTGCTTCCCGGGGCAGCCTATCCCAATGCTTGACCACAACTTATGTGAAGAAATTTTTTGTGATAGCCAATCTAAGTACAAAGTACATGAATAAAATATACCAAAGGAATAAATATGCCAAAGGAATAAACAAACCAAAGATTCTCTGCAAGAATTAAGGGACTACAATATTCCAAGGGGGAGATATCTTGATATTTTTATATTTCATATTATACTGAATAAATGCCACCTCTCTTTACTATGCAGCTATTTTGAATCTTAATGAATTGAGTGATAACCAGCAGCTATATTAATTGAAAAATGAATGCATTGAAGTGATAAGATTCTATTTTAATATTTATGAATTTTAGGCTTTATAAAACATTGAAATGTGATAAATATCAGTGAAAGATACTTTTTTTTTTTTTTTCAGCAACTTTTTCCAGTTGCTGAAACTGAGATTGGAATAATGTTTTGGATTGTGATCTATTAATCACATAAAAAAACCCCAACCAACCAACCAACCAAACAAAACCCCACAAAAAAACACCACAACAAAAATATCTAAACTGCTCTCCCTCCTCTCAGGCCTATATCAATAATGAATGATATACAAGAAACTTTTCCAAGTTGAGAGCCACCAAAATCTTATTTTTTAAAATATTTGGGGTTTTTTTCAGTTTTTCACTAATCATCTATGCAAGAGAATTACAAGGATTTTAGGACTGAATTAACACCAGGGGCAGAAAGCTGTGCTGTTCCTGTACTCCAAGTTTTTATATAAAATAAAATAAAAAAAAATATTTAATGATTATAATAAGATTTTGAGAGAATCCACTGGAAATTGTCATACCTTTCATTATAGTAGAAAAATTTCAACAGATACTTTAGCTGTTTTAGGCAGCCTTGTGCCCATACCATGATCCCAGCAGGATTTCCAACTTTCTGTCTCACTGCCTCTCTAAGAAGGACAATGAAATGAACCAGTTAAAATAATAATAGTAGAAAAATCTACTCTTATATTGCATTCTCATTTTGCCTTTTTTAGAAATGGTTCATGAGCAACAGTGTGCAAATATATCACTGCTCACAGGGCTTGTGGGTGTCCCACCTCTCACAGTGGCAGAATAGCAATGCTTCCCAAAAGAGGTTATTACATATTTATTGAAAAGACAGATAATGGAATGACTCAATTTATTCGACTGCATTGTCTTCAAAACAGCCAGCTTAAGCCTGAATTTTACAATGCACTCTTTTGAGAGGCATCTCTTATGACTGAGCCTGGGAAATCTCTGTGGCTGCCCCCACAGGCCCAGTCAGTGGCTAAAAACCAGAACTCCAAACTTGGCTGGCCATAAACTGCCTGTAGGTCTGTGAGGCATCTGAATGCTCATGGTATGACCCACCATCTGACCCTTTATCATAAAATTTACCAGGGCAGGAATCTCAGCTGGCTTAGATCTATCAAAAAACTTAGAAGTTTTAATATGCAAAAGAAAGTGAAGCTTGCAGTGATGGAAATGAGTTTTGAACAAGTGTAGGTCTAATTTTTCCGCTGTTTTTGGAGACACATTCAGTTGACTAAAGAAAACTGAACTGGATTTAAGATCTGATGCAGCACTTAGTGAAGTAAATAAAAAATTCCTTTATTCTTGTCTTAAAAAAAAAAAAAATAGACATTTTATAAACAGTGTTAGAAATATGCCTCTATAAATGTAATGTTTCCTATAAAACAAAGGCTCATGAAGACTTCTTGTAAAGTCCTGTTTAACAATATTTACCCTGAAGATAACTGATGTAACTTTATCTCAAGGAATATGAGGACAATAACAGTTACTTCTATGAGATTTCCCCCTACCTTTAATTTTAGTATAATTTCTGAAATCAATCTATATATGGTGTTGACAAAATAAATCTTAAATCTAACCAGGCAAATTCAGCCCTATCCTTAGAAGAACTCATTATTTAAAAACTTAATGGTAATAACAATACCTTGTGTTTCTGTAAAACTGTCACTGTAGGAAATACTATGGCTTTGTAATATTGAGACCTTTTTATACTGAAACAAAAAATCACTTACCTTTAATGACTTAATATTTTATTTTAGACAGCTTATATATAGCTGTTATCTTAAGTTTCTGATGTTTGAGCACCCATTATACAATCCAAATTTATCTGGCTAAGAGATAATTATGACAGGAAAATTAACTAAAATGAACTAAAAGTGCTACACTTTCTTCATAATTTAAAACCATAAGCAGGAACAAACCAAAATGTTAACGTAATAGCACCCATAAATGATTACAGTTTGAATATTTTACTTTCAGAATATTCTCTTCTTTAAATGAAACATTAATTCACCAGGAAAAAGAACACAGTATTATATAAACATTGAAAAGCTTTTCAGAGTGAAAAAAAATATATTTATCCAATGAATAACCTTTACTCAGGCAGGAGAAGCACAGTATGACTAAGGAAATAAGAGGAAAAAGGGGAATGATTAAATGATTTAGATCACAATAATGTATAATCTGGTTTCGATTCAGTTCCATTTGTGCATGCTACAATCCTTCTTCTTGCCATAAAGCAAGAAAGAATATTCTTCCTTGAAAAAATAAATATTATTATGCCTATAAAATATTTTTTTGTGCAGAAATGTACTGGGTTGTCAACTGCTGCATGCATTTTCAGAGTTGCAACATAGTACAATAAAACTGCCAGATAAAGTTCATTAATTGGAGGGTTATAACACAATCTAATTTATTTTTAATTTATTATGAAATCTAAAAATATTTCTATTTTGCTGCTATGTTTAAAAATTAGAGCTAGTAATTCTATCAATGAACAGACTAGCTATAATTTTTAAATGAATACTAATAACTAGTCCAATTCTGTTTCATTTCCAACAAAGCATACTGTTAAGAATTTTTGGTGTGTTAGGGATGTAGCATCTCTACAAATTAGAGGAAATGAGAGAAATTGAATATTATGGTATTTTTTCTCATGAGTAGAGATGATTTCCAAACACCACAAAAAATCCTGAAGAATCTCTCCCTGCTTCCCACTAAATTTTCCAGCTCTCAACTCCATCTCTTCCAAGGAGTTTTGCTTGCTCTGAAGACGGGAAGGTTTTTCTTGGTAGTCATGTCCTCATGAAAATATACATGAACAGCAAATATACATGAAAAGTTGGTTTGAAACACAAACTTTGGCCAAAGGGTTCATCCTGAAGTGAAGGTTCTGGGTGGAAGAAGAAACTTCCCTGACTTCTAATGTATTTCAGAAATACATTATTAAAAGAGTAAATTTGGTACTTTCTGCCATCTGACTCAACTGTTGCAAATAAATCCTATCCAAAATTCAGTCCTCATATTCAAATTTTTGTATGGATCACAGTGAATACAAGCAAGCCTAGGAATTAATACCCTTCAATTGCTGTTTGCTTCCATGGTCATGCACAAATTTTGGCTGTCCCATGAGTTGCTGGAGCATTTAAGTTGACTTTCAACCAGCTGGAGTCTCTTGCTTCAGCTTGCTTCAGCTGGTTTAACTAATATTTTAGTTAGACATCTCTGTTTACTGCAGTTGAGACAGGTTTTTCCTGCCCATGTGGAAGGAAATAACATCTACATATGTGATATAGTATACATGGAAAATTGTTGATACAAAACATAATTAATTATGATTTTTAGCTGTCTTTGGTATTGATTTGTGAAGGCTGGAGGCCAGGCATTTTCAGAAAAGGAATCTCCAGTCAGGGAAGACATTTCTTGATTTGGCTTATAGAAGCCCAAATTTGTCAGTTCTGTCCCCCTCCATCAGACTTTGTTTGCCTGTCTCCATGAGTGGTTGGTGCACATGAAGACAGAAGTTTGACTTCTGCAAGTTTAGTTTCCTATGTGGCCTTTTTTCACACTTATTGCATGGCTTTTTCTCCAGTAACTCTACTGTCTGCCACTTTACTGCACTTTGAAAAGCCATGCAGGGTGTCATTGTCCTGTCTTCATACTGACACTAACTTTATTCCTACCTGATTTTCCTGCCTTAGTGTATGGCTAAACAAGAGCTTTCTACTTCACTTTCTTAAGGTTGAGTTTGATGATTCCAAACTATTCTGAGTATGTCTTGGTGACAATGTATGCCTGCTCACTTAGAGCTAGAAATCTCAGTACATCCATTAGAAGATGGTCATGGAACTGCTGTCAACTAATTTTGGATCATGCCATGCTTAGGTCAAAGGACAAAGACACTAACATTTTGAAAGACTTCCTATAATGGACCTCTTGCAAGCATATTCCTAATTTCCCAGGAAAGATGGTTCTTATCAAAGTTAACCAGAATGAGTGGTGATTTACCACCACGCCTCCATCCAGGATCAAGGCATCAATGTATGACAAGCTGAGAAACTGCTGAACAGCCAGAACTCATATTCCCTACCTTAGGATGTACACAGGGAAAGAGGATCTTTTCTGCCATCCAGCTACTGCCCATAGCAGGATAGAAACACATATAATCAAACACAAGACACATTGAACTCACTTCCTTGGTACAATTACTATAGATTTTCAGTGCTTTAAACTCACCACCAGTTTTGGTGAATAGTATATTAAGAGCAATACTGAACTTCCAGCTCTTGTCTGGCAGGACAGATGAGAGATACAGTCCCATATGAGGCACAAAGAAGATATGACATTAGAGATGGGCAACATGAGCAATGAGAGGGAATTAGAAGGCTTCATTGTCTTTCTGCAGAAAAACTAGAGCTGCTAGATAGTGTAGCCTGCACATGGCACATGCAAGTGTGGTGATAACAACAGTTATTGCAGCCTCATTTGTAAACTAACAACAAGAGGGGATAAAATTTGACTAGATGACATGAAGTAAACATAGGGAAAATGATTTTGTGGGACCCTTCACTTAGAAAAAAAAATCCTAAAGAAAACTAGATGGATACCCTGTGCCACAGCAAAAAAACCCAACAAAACAAACAAACAAAAAACCCAAAAAAACCCAAACAAAAAACCCACCAACCCTCAAAAACCCAAACCAACAACAACAACAAACACCTCCAAAAAACAAATAAAAAAATTCAATATCTAATTTCTATGGTAGGAGAATGAGCTACATGGGATGCACTTTCTCTTTTCCAAGGCACTGAGTTTTTACAGCTCCTGACAATGCATTATAGCATCTCAGGAGAATGTTTGGAAGTTTTAGAAAGACAGCATAACCTCCTGGCCCTCAGAGCTCATTCCCCTGGCAGTGTTTCAGAGTATAATTCCAACTCCAAATTTTCTTACACCAGCATAGGAGTTTTCTGCCTTTTCTTTCTCCTTCTCACATGTTATTGCACCTTCGGTCATGCTGACTCAAATGTTTCTGCACTAAACTAGTTTTGTGAAACATTTAGGGTTACATAAACCCTCCCCCTGCCTTTCTTCTTTTAATTTTTTTTTTAAACTGTGATCTGATCTTTATTCCAATGAATCAGTAATTGGTGGGGTAATAAACTATGGTGCATGTACAGAGAGGAAAGGATAGTAGTGTCTGGTGGCAGTAAAGAATGGGAAACTCCAATCTGCTTTACTGTCACAATGCCTCTCTGAAACAGTGTTTTCTTTTTCAAGTGAAACAGATGAACAGCATATATTCACTTGGGTTTTGAGCAGCCTGAGCATGCAGATGGCACAAAAAGCTGCAGGCACCTGGCAGATGAAACACTGGGAGGAACTGAGACAGACCCTGAGCTGTTCAACATTGCAGAGATATTACTGTCTGCTTTGGTGACTGTTCTCAGTAACAAAGAAAATCACTAAAAGAAAGGAGGTTTAAGTACAGTCAGTCCATTTATTTAAGTTTCAGAACGTACAGATCCTATTCCATCAAAATTTGGTGTGGTGAAAACTTGGAGGCACAGCTGCTACGCTGCAAGTGAATCCCAGGAACAATTCTGCTATTTACGGAATATCTACTCTAAAGAGTGACAAAAGTGAGTAAGGTGGGAAAATTAAATGACATAATGGAAATCTATAAATTGAGTAAGTCAGAGACATTTTATGCATTTTTGCATTACCTAAACCATATATTTGTATTATGAGAGATGTGAACTTGTTATATTAAATAATATGTTAATTTAGGCTATGCTATAGTCTGAAAGATGACTGTATGATCAATAAAAACAAACCTGATAAAGCAATCCTGAGTTTACACGAGGAGAATAAAAAAATAGCTGGATAGAGGTAGTTGTGGGGAATGGGAGGAAAAAGGATCTTTAGTCACCTAGACAGACTACAGTCTTTGCATACCTTGGGCATTTAAACTTCTGTTTGTTCTTTATATATTCAAAGGGGGGGGGGAGGGGGGGTGGTCCAACCTGATAGNGGAGGGGAGAGAGGGGGCGGGGGTGGTCCAACATGATAGTTAATGAGGATTAATAAAATATCCTATTAATGAGTACAACAGAATTAGCAGAACACAACCAAATCTAATTCAATTAGGTCAATTAGACCTGCTCTATAAAACCTTGCTTAAAACTACACAAATTGCTCTGCTTTTTCACTTTATACATGTCACTGATAGCTACCAAAGACAGGATATTAGTTGAGGGAGATCTTTGGTCTCTCCTGTTACAGTGATACTACTGCATAAAGAGCACTAAAACATTCCTTTCTCATACTGAAGATTAACTACAACTTCTTTTATAAGGATTTATACCTACTACCTTCAAAATAGCCTGGAAAGAAAACTATTAATTTTCTTTGCTCCTCTTATGCCTTTGGTGTTATTACGATATTCCTTACAGAAGGTTCCGAAGCCTGTCTACATTGATTGTCCAAGACTGCTCCTTCACAACAACCTCTAACCAGACTGCAAAGAGAGTGGAAGAGGATAAATGCCCACAATTACTAAATGAGTTGTTGACAAAAAGAATCGTTAGCTTCATAATTGGTTATCATATATAATTAATTAAGTGAACTATTATCTGGTTGTAAGGAAAAACCATTGCCAGATTCATTTCGCACACCATACTGGTACCTAAAAATGAGAATACAGGTCTCATCTGAGATGACAATTCCTGTTGCTGCTTTGTGTGCAGCTGAGATACAAATTATACCTTTCTTCCTTCATTCTGCCATGTTTGAATATGAACCAAATAAATGTCCAGAGAAAATTAAGCCACTTTTCTCTTCACAGTGCTTGTGGAATGACAGCTATTAATTTCATATTACCCTTCCTGCAAATATTGTTCTTCCTGTTTTTAAGTATTCTGCAATTGTTTGATCCTGTACCCATTTGAATACCTCCCTATATTTGTGTAAAATATTTTCACTAATGCCCTAAATGTTTTGTTTGTTGGGATGTGTATCGTATAACCTAAAAATCCCTCACTGTTTACATTCTTCTGTATCTCATGTTCAGAGACTTCATCCTATTCCCTACCCTTTGGTTTTTGCACATATCCAAGATTTAGCAGGACACTGATCCATTTATCCATCTTTCCAAAACATTTCTTTCTGATTTAAAAAATAAAAATTAAAAAAAAAAAATCTCCAAATGGTTTAATTTCTTTGTTTTGTAAGGATAAAATTTCCTTAGTTTTGGAGTGCATAAACTTTCACCATTCTTCTGTTTCTTATTGATTCTTATTGATCACCTTGGAATCCTAATTTCTTTCACACATGAAAAATGAATAATTAACAATAAATATTCCAATATTTATTCTTTTTTATTAGATGTTATAGGAAAAAACAATGCCACTGCAGTGCTTCTCCTTGTTTTTAAAAAAATTGTGATTACCATCTCTAGAAGCTTTTCTAGGTTTGATTTATTTTTGTAAGCATAATTTTGGATTTTAACCAACTTTGGTTTCATTTTTCAGATTTATTTTTTCCCCTCTGTTGTTAAATTTATTCTGTCACACTTATAATCAATCTCCATCTACTTTTCTTCAAATGAATTGATCTGTGCTGAGGTCTTTACTCTTTTCTACAAAGGCAACACAGTGCATTGTTGCTCTAGATGGGTTGCATAATTCTGGAGCACTTGTTTAATCCTGGAACAATTATTTAGTTAATTCAACATGCCTCAACACTCCCTCTCCCACCTCCTTTAAAATACTAATCAAAATAGCGCCTTTTTCCAACACATGTTCAGCTCAACGATACTAACTAGGCTCTTGAAAGAAAAGAAAATGCTTTTTTTGGTCTCCGAGAGTCACAATCTTCAGTCATAACTGTGTGTTACATTCCTGAAAAAATACTGGATCTTGATATATTTGCCATGAAGTTTCAATTGGTGTTTCTCTATTTATGATGAATTTTCCTTTTACCTTCTAATATAGTATATATATATAACAACAATTTCCAGTCAGGTTTGTTAGAGAGCACTGAAACACTGAGAAAAACCAACTGAAGACAGAGATGTCAATCACTAATCAATCAAGTCATAGTGTCCCAAAGTAAATAAAAATAAATTAGGAAAATATAGCACAGAAAATTATATCTTATAGACAAAAAATAGTTCATGCTCTGTTGAAAGTCTGATTTTTTCAAGCAGTTTGAAAATCACTATGGAAAAATACTTCCTACTGTAAATGGCAATATGGTAAGATCATTTATGACTCTACTTATTTTATATCAGGACAATTACTTTGAATTATTGATGGTTGATGATTAATGCAGGTCCTTTCCTGACTTCATGTATTTAATAATTTTAATTTCTTCTGTTCATTTGGCACATAAAGAAAACCAAAGAAATGTACAGTGATACAGAAGAAAATGAGGATCTTTTTTAACCTTTGATCAAAGTATTATCTAATGCCTCCACTGCCCAGATAATTTTCTGAATTCACATGGACTGGAAAAGTAACATGAACAAAACTTTCATAATCTAGGTAAAAATAATTTATTGTTACTAAGATTAGGTCTTGAAGAGATATGTCATTTGAGAATTTTGTACAATTAGAAAAATCATAAATTATTAAATCCAATGGAAACTTCTAATAATAGTGGTAAAAATACCTCCATGAAGATTACCAAAAGTGTTATTCAGCTTTTTTGGTCTCAAATGAATGAACATATTGCTTGTGTACAGAAAATGGCTGCTGAATCATTATTACAGAAATGGAATAACTATGAAAAACCAACCATAATTGTCCAGTGTTAATGTTCTCTTTCAACTTTCTCATCTTCTGGACTCTGATAAACATTTATGGTAATTCTCTCCAATGTACTGCCTCTGTATCTCACACCCTAATCTTACTTTACAAACACACAAGGAACATGTTACCTTGCAAAGGGCTCATGCAAGTTCCAGCTACAATAAATGTGTCAGCAAAGAACTAATCAGGTAACAAACAAGATACTACAAACCAGAAGCAATATGGCCTGATTTTCTGCCTTACAAGTCCCTGTGCTGCTTCTCTCCTTAATATGTCTGTCCCACAATGAAGACCAGGACTACAAACCTACAGATCTTGTAGACAGTTGCAGCAGAAGTGGAGAGAGATGGATACCTGACCCACTCCTGAAATAAAACACACATAAGCAAACCCTACCTGTATTAAGGTGATCTTCTTGTATTCCCAGTACTTTTTGTATTGGCAAGTGCTTTGTGTATTTTAAAAACAGCAAAGAAATTTGAACAACTCTTCCCCAAAAACCTCTTCCACACTTGTCCCAAATTTTCTGCCTCCTTGTCATGACTGCTACATGATATCAGCACCCTGGGGACCTTTGATGTCAAGAAGAGTCCTTATTCCATTTAACTAAATAAAGAAGCATGAACAAATGCATGGACACATGGCATAACATCTGCTAGGCATGACCTTGTGCAATCTTCTTAATATTTTACTTTTATGTTTCTTGTTTGTTGTTTTATGTTTCTGTTTGTATTATTTTTCATTTCACCTTTCTTGATAGAAAATATCTATATTATGAACTAAATCCATTATCCATAGTAGAATGCTGTTCTGGACTTTTCTACTGTTTATGGACAGGTACTAAGAGCAGACTGATTTTGCCTCAGTTAAAAATGGCTCTTACCCAGACAGTTATATATTCAAGCCATACCACTTTCTCCTCTGTAATTCCTCGATTTCTAGTTTTAACATACTCTAATGCTGACTTACACTAACTTCAGACTAGTTAGAAATGTTTTTTGTGAACTCCCCAATCAATATATGCAGGTTTGCCTAATGCTGGAAGAGATCTGAGTACGAACAGCTAGTGCCAGCCCAAATGCAAAGCTGTGATATAAATCTTTTGTGTGTCCACAGGAAAAAAAAAAAAAAAGCAAAGCTCCTGACAACATCTTGTACTTTTTTGCTGTTATCACTGCTGTTCATACGGCTCTGCAAATTTCCAGAGGAGACAGCTGGATCAGGAGCTGGACTCCTTGAGGAGTTAGTAATGAGCTCTAATCCTTTTTGCATCTAAATTGCTCTTGCTGACTTATTTAAAGTTTTATTATCATCCTAACAGGAGAGTTAACAGGCTCACCTCCAGCCCACCATCCTCACTTGCCTCAGTTTCTGCAGTGTCACTGAGACAGGTGAGTCAGTGAAACATTGCCTCCTCAGGGCTCCTTTGCCTTGACAATTGCTCTGGCTGCCAAAACAGCAGGTACTTCCATCCTGCTGTTACATTCTGCTGCTGTGGTGCCCCTACTGTTTCCTGTAGATGAGCTGTCCTTTGGGCTTGGGCTGCTCATCTGCTCCCTACAGGGTGGGAAATCTCCCCCTGTGATGTTTGCTGGACACTTGCACTGGTTACCTGAATGGCAGACTGACTTCATAAAGCACAGGCAAGTTTTTAAAAGCACAAATTCAATTTTAATGCTCAGGATTGGTAAAAAAACAGCCCAAACTTGCAGTGGATAAAGCTACACAGTACTGAATAAATCCCCCCTGCTCCCTGCTAGTACCAATTTCCTTGTTCCTTTCTGATAAACAAGCACATCTCAATGTAACAGCCTAGCAAACACATGCAGGCAGACAGCACAACCCACCGAGAAAGGGTTATTTCCCCAAAGAGCTACTTTGTGAATGATGTCACTAATCACATATCTGGGTGTAATTGCTGTGCTAGCTTCTTGAGGCTGGATAACACTTGAAAACTTGATCTCAGGTAAGCAAACGGGTGAATTGACTGTATTAAGAGTGGTACCATTATCCTGGTGATGCTCAAGGCCAAGGGAGTGGCAGGAGGATGGGAATCTCTGGTCGCTCTGTCCCACCAGAGCTGAAAAGATAAATGCTTTCATCACGCAGCTACTGCTCAGAAAATGGATCTGATTTCTGAGCAGTAGAAACTGTGTCTTGTCAGGAGAGTATGACCCGCCCAATGCTAACACATAGCAAGAAAAATCTGTGAGTTTTGAAAAAGCACATGAAAGTTTAGATGGTTTAGGTATTTAAGCAGAAATGAAGTCTTGGCTGTTTTTGAGAAAAATGCAACTCATCTCAGAAAGAGAAACAAAACATATATCCCCTCTCTAAAACAATTCCTGCATTTGTGAGAGTTTCAGAAGAATGAAATAAACATCAGTAGGGGTTGCAAAATGAGATGCACGGCTGCACAACAGAGCAACAGTCACAGAAAAGAGGGTGAACTGAACAGGATTTAGATGAAGCAGGGAACATGGTCATTAAAAACTGCTATGAAAATCAATGTGAATACTTATCAACTTGCTACTTTATTTTCCTTGTTATGTCTTATGTTCTCTGTGCTGTAAAAGGCAAAAAACCCAGCAGCACAGAGTTTCTGAGTCTAAGCCAGACTTGTGGTCTACTGCAGAAGAAAGTCCATGCTGGGAAAACAATGACTAATAACACTTGTGAGACATGTTGTGTTAGCACAAGTGACAGATGCCAACCATTAAGGCTCCAGCTGAGTCTCAGCTACAAAGTTAAGACCAGAAAAATTTGGGAGGAGGGCTGAGGACAATATCTTTTCACAGAGACCAAACTTTGCACCATTTGCACCTGCTGAGCTCATACGAGTATACCTGTCCCCAAGCACATGCCATGTGGATTGTACAATGTGAACATGAAGCACACACAGGTGCTATGCAATTTCAGGTAAAGTAATCTTTATAATAAAATAATGCTTATTTTATTATGTAATACTTTCTTTTAAAAAAATCATAGCAGGTGCAGCCACCTGTGACTCACCAAAGCCATCCCATGATGCTCCTGTTGTCCTGGTTTTGCTCACCCTTCCTCCATCACAGGCAGGGTAACTACAGGTGCGAGATCTCAGGGGCTGTGAATGGCTCTCCATCATTTGTTTATACAGCACTAAGACAAAGTTTGGTATTTGGTTCAATGCATTACACCATTGTTTGATACATTTAAACCATGCCATTAAATAGCTATAGTGGTGTGCAGACAAAGCACTTGGGAAACTGGAGAGCTTGGATCAGAAAAGAAGAAAGCTCTACATAGAGGAGATGTTGAGAATCAGCTACACCACCTGCAAAGTTTAAATTCAGCTTAAATTAAATTAGTTTTAAGTAGACCCTTGTGTTTATAGGTCCAGAAACAAAACTAATGATACTCTTTATGTCCTGAGGAACTTTCTTTCATATGCTGGGGCCACAGACCTTGGGCACAAATAGATAAATTCAACTGGTCCATCCTTCTGCCACAACGGCACTGTTCTGAATTACTGACTTCCATGTCGATGTGTTCAGAAGAGATTTCAGTTTGCCTGTCATTAGGAAGCCCTTTGGAAACAATCTGGGTCTGTTGGGTTACATTCTAACAAAAGAAGAACTATACATAGCAGGGGAAAGAAGTTTAAGACTGTTAAATCACAGACATATAATAAAGGACTGTGCAAAAATAGGAAAAACAAAGAGAAGTTGAAGCAGAGAGCTTTGAACAGGAGGCAGAGAGAACAGAGCGCAAGAGAGATGAGGTAAGTCTATGGGTGAGTGGGAACTGAGGCACAGAGAATACATATTCTACAGATATGTCCAGAGACCAGATATGGAGAAAATATGGGATAGGAACGACTACACCTTTGTCAGAAGGGCTTTGCATTAACATCCAGCACAATGCATACTCAGTGCACTAGAGGGAGAACAAGCTCTGATGCATCCACATTACAGCTGGATACAATGCCAGGCTGGTGAGGTTTGCAGAGCCAGAAACACATATCTTCAGACAAGATTTGAATTTTGGAGGCAAAATTCTCTCAATTTGGAACTAAACCAAAATTACTACAGAAAAATACTTTTCCAGTGTCAGGCTTGATCCTGAAACTGCTGAAGGCACTTGAATTGAATGGTCTGCAGGAACTGACTTCTCTGAGTAGAGAGAGATAATACAGAAATAAAGAAAACAGGAGCTGTAAACTCCGACCCCTACATGCAAAAGCAATTTTCCTAATTTTCAGTTGTCATAGAGAGTTTTCATAAAGCAATTCTGTATAGCTGACATTTTCTAATAAAACTTAAATAATGGAAAGGTTATCAATCAGTTTCTACTGTCTCATTAGAAGTAATAATTAAAAAAGGCAAAACATAACCCTCTCAGAAGACTGTGGGAAAAACAAATAAAATAAGAGTAATGAAGGAGTTGAGTGAATTAGACATAGGGATAGAGATAATAAAAAGAAGCAATACATCAAGGAAGATATCTGAGAGCACAAAACAAAATAGCTAATTTACATAGGTAAAAGATTGCGAGAGAGAAAACATTTCTTGATGAGACCATAGGATTGAACAGAGGTCTTGATTTGAAATCAAGAAGTAAAATTATACATGGAGAAAGCACATTACATAAACATTTTGGACAAGTATTCACTGATGTGTTTAAACAACTGAGTACCAACACAAGAAGAAAAAAATAGAACATTTTAGATGTAATGACAGAAAGTGAAAAATAGAGCCTGAACTGAAATAAGATAAAGAAGATGCAGCAGTATAGGCCACAGAACAAGAAAATAAATTTACTGTTGAACTAAAGATCTGAATACCCAGGTGCAGTTATACCTAAGGCAAGATTTCTAAAAAGCATTGCAGTTCATGCTGTCACATCCTCAGCATTTTTGCCATTTTCTTTGATTTTATTCTCAATTAAACAGAGAAGAATCAAGCCTAATTCAAACATACTGGATTAAGAGCAGTTTTACCTCAAGGATGAGCAGAGAAAAGCCATAGTATTTATAAAAAGCCCATTAAAGAATTCAGATTATTTATTCCTCCAGTTTTAAATAAAGCAGATAGGCTTAACTCAATGCCATAAGCACTATCCTGTAAATCCATCCTTTTACATATCAGAAAAAAATTAGGATGCAATCCAAAAAGTATGGAAATAAAAACAGAAGAAGGAAGAGGAAGAAAATAAAGACAAGAACAGCCACATGGCATATAGATGCAAAGTTCTTACAGGTGATATGATATTGATCTCATCTTGATAAGCAGTAATAAATTCCTTTTCAAAGTAATCACCAAGCTAATACTGATAGAGCATATATAGAACATCAATTCAAGTATGCTCTGCCATGCAAATTGTTTTATAAAACTATTAAACCAAAGCTGCACATAATATTCCCTTAAATCAAGTAAACATTCATTGTAGTGACCATAACCCAAACATTACAAGTTCTGGTACAAGCAGGAGAAACAGCCAGAGAATTAGTCAGCTTTTGGTCAATAAATAAAATTATTACTTTGTACTCTTTGCTTGCTTTTGGCTAAAAGGAATCACACTAGGAAAGTTAATTGAATTTTGTAAAGTATCATGGTTTGTAAAAGATCAAAGTGTTCTTTAGAATTAGGTTATTTTTTAGGTCATGATTTTGTGCTTTCTTCCTAAATGATATGCACTCTAAGAAGCAATTGTTTTAAAAGAACAATAGGTCAGTAGTTGAACAGAAACTCAGAAATTCGTGCCGAGGAGGCAATACAGAATACAGAGATCAGAAGAAATGAATGTGAGAGAAAAATAACCATAGAAGGCTGGTTTGTGTGCAAGCTTTTTTTTTTTTCTTTCTTGTGTTTGGTTTTTGTTTGTTTGGTTTTTTTCCTCCCAAGGTAAACATTGATTGAAAAACCAATCAGTTTAGAACTGGAATCATAATAAGTTATTATTTTGTTTTTAGGAAAATATTGTAGCCAGAGTCATACAAACTGAACTGCAGAGTCCAACTTCTGCTACTAAGATGACTAAGGGGTAAGACCATATCTTTAGAAGAAGGTTCTACACTTGTATATATCCTAGATACTGGTTCAAGGAGTATTTTCTGGCTTTTAGACCAACTAATGCATAACGCAAATATGGTTTGACTGTGTTTAAAATGCTGAATAGAAAATCCTTTTTTTTTTTTTTTTTTTTTTTTTTTGAGCTAATGCATAAACTATGGCCAACATTTGTTTGCAAAGGTCTTTTGTCCAACCAAAAGCCTATTGTGTTTTTATTGCATAAGGCAAATAAGGAGCTGACATTTTATTAGAGGCCTCACTCTCAAATTGTGTCTTACACTCTCAGTTGTGTCTTACTGCAACATGACTAGAAATTGCTTTCGTGTCACAACTGCACTGAGACAATCTAGGTGTGATGGCAACAAGCACTGCAGTTCCTACCCCTGGATATGGAGAATTTGACCTTGCAAAGAGTTGAGAGCCTGTTGGCACATGGGTTTGCAGCCTGAGCCCTTAACTATAACTAATGGCTACTCCTCTCCAGGAAATCCCTCTGGCCACAGCTTGGGTTAGGAAATATAGTTTTAGTAGTGGTCCAGAAGCAGCTGTTGTCACAGTGAAACATGGATCTGCAGCTAACGAAAGTCACTCCTAGCCTTCCCTAGGAGACATATTAATTACACCCGAAAGGACTCTTTCCTGGATCTGTAAAAACAGTTAAAATATACTAATGTAATGTTAAATATAATAACTGACATAATAACATACATGTTTTCTTGCTTTGTCTCTGTTTTGTCTCAATTAATGCAGACTTCAGAATGACCTGCAGAAAAGGTTTTCCTTTTGCTAAGGATCAAAATCAGTTTCTCTCATGTCACTAAAAATTTCTGTCTATCTGAGTTTTATCTCAGGTAAATCTAGACTAGTCAAACTAAAATTTGAAGGCAAATATAAAAGGATATAATCTGAAACATATTTAAGATAAAAACCTTTCTACTTTGAAATACTGTAACAAAGAATATCCTCTAGGAAGATGAGCTTGCTGATGAAATGGAAAGATTCAGAAAAAAAGGAAAAATTGCTCCATTATTTTCAAACAAAACCTACATGAAATAATTTTTATCTCTTGTATTTTTTCTTTTTCTTGTACTTCTGAACACATCATATTTTTTCATTTGCTTTACATTACCATCCTGTTATTAGAAGCTGCATTTTAATTATTTGGACAAATTAATTGAAATATAGTACAAATAATAGATAAAGCAATTTTCTACACAGCTTTTGCATAAATAATTTAAGATATGGGAAGTAATAGCTTTGTATTTTCTTATCTCGCACCTATTGATTGCTAATGCTGTAGGCTCAAGGAAAACAACCAGTTTTGAACTTTATATTTATTACTGTGCATTAAATATTCACAATCTAGAGAGAAATAAGGGTGAATTCATTTAATATACTATAAATAATTTTAGATTATTTTAATAGGAAAAACCTAGATTAAATTTTACTTATTAAAAGCCTAAGCAATAATTGCACGTTATGTATTAATGTTGCTTATTTATTTATTGCAATTTTATATCAATCTTTTGAAGAAATTTCCTGTAACCAAACACATGAAAAGCCACTGATCACAAGAGCACCATCAAGAAGTCCTTGCAGACTCATGGCACATCTCCAAACAAGTAAATCTGTATATCAGCTCTGTACAATGATGAGATGCAAGGCTGGACTTAATGCCAGCAATGACATTGGAATGGGATGGTATCAGGGTAATTTAATTCATGTTTACATTTGTTGACTCATTGAAAATTTAATATTTTCACTGCTATTACAAAAAATCAAAGAAAACTAAAAACCAAGCTAAAGTGTTCATATGCTGCAATGAAAATCTTTATGATTTTGATTTGAAAGATGCAATGTTTTTATAGATTAAGAAGAAATCAGATCAATGGAAAAAGCCAGTGAAAGAGAGAGACAGGGTATCAGAACTCACAAAGAGTTTTGTGGATGTGCGTGTGCATCCACATCTCCCATTTGGTCATGAAACACTTCTTGTGTGCCTATGGGCTCTGCATAAGGCTGTCATTGACTTGGAGTTTACTTGGTGATATCTTTTGTAGACTCTTTCCCCAGGTGGAATTTTGTCACATTTATCATCTTATGACATTCCTGTGGGCGTAAAATCCTCTGCCGCCCTTCGCTGTCGACAGAAGCAGCCACGTCCCCCTGGACCATGGCACAAGAGCAGCAGTAGTGTGCTGGTGGCCAGCTTGAGCTCCTTTACCCCAGCACTAACTACAAACTGGGCTTTGGACAGTCCCCTGGATTCTTCAGTCCCCTACCCCTATCTGGCCTGTGACAGAGGGTGTCTGATACTGACCTCATACTTTCTTTCAGGGATTCCTTAATGTTTAGAAAATCAATTTGGAATATGCCCACACTGCTTTCACTGCTCTTCAAGTCCTTGACTGACCTCTACTACATGCAGCACACTTGACATAGTTGGACCATATCACCTGACTGCCCCCTTGGGATATTGGGCTGTCTTTGCCTATTTAGTGTTTTTTTGTCAGCTATCAGAGACACCCATAATTGTTGATTTTTACAATGCCTTACTGCCATCTGTGAGTGGGCCTTCCAAGGACTGCAGCAGAACAAAAAATTAATCCTAAATCAAATAAAATACTGTCCCATAAATGAGAACTTTACAATTCCCAGCAAACTTTACCAGAGACATGAAGAAGTTAATCTCCCCAGTCAGTAAGAATACAATGAATACTCTAGAAATTTATCTTACTATTTAATACCTAAATTTCTTACACAAAAGCAATTGAGGACTTCTTAAATAGCACTGCATAATAATTCCCAGACAAAAACTGCATTAAGATAAAGTTACAATTGAACATACATACCAATAGTTTAAGTTAAAATACATTACAGGGATACATATTTAGCCCCAAACAAGATTTACAAACCCCAGAAGTTTACAGATCTGCTTATAGTGAAAAGAAAAACAAGGGAGATTAAAAATTTGAAACGTGAAAACAGCTGCCTCAGGACAGAGAAATATGATGGCCATTATGAGAGGCAGCATACCTTGGGCATCAGACCTATTGAAAATATCTAGTCTTCTAAAGAGAAATATTCCTCACTTAATTCTTTGAATGCAAATGTCACATGGCAACCTCTGTTGAAGAAGGCACTCAAAAAATCTAGTTTTAACTATTAAATAATTTTAATTATTTAGAGATCTATGAATAAAAATTTTTAAAATTTTTACTTATAAATTCTCAAAAATCCTGTTTATAAACTAAGTTATGTCACTTTTAATAATACATTGCTGTCTTGATATAGAAATGAAATAAAATCTCAGCTTTTTTCATTAAAATTCATCTTGGTATGGAACAATTAATTTTGTTTTGGTTTTTATTATCTGCTAATTTTCTGCTTGGAAAAAATGCAGACTGTACTATCATGTAAGAGGGGTCTCAAGACAAGGTCTCAAGAAATAAAAGTATTTAGGGGTCCTGTATCATCTGAAGTTGTAGAGGGATTTTTAAAATTGCACACAATTAACTGAATGCATGAACATAATGAAACCCCTCGAAATGATGAATTATTCTTGTACTTAATGCAGGACCCTTGTCACCAAAATACATCGCCAACCATGGTGTTCACAACCATTATTTATGCTCAAAAACAAGCTAAAAATCAGCTCACTCATGTAGTGCATACTAAAGACCAAATAAAAGCCTGGCTGCCCAGCAAATCTCCAAGTACTTTACAAATGAAAATGGACTGATACAACAATCATTGGACATGCACAGCTCCTACTGAAGTCACAGAATGTATTTTAGGATTAAGCCACAGTCAAAGAGCCTGTTTTTGCACATTATTCACTAGAAGACCCCTTAGCTTCAAGACCCAGTGAGCTCAGCAGGGATTCTTGGCTGAATGGGAAGTGCTGAACAGGCTTCTCATCAAATTTCACAATGGTCTTATAATCATACTCCATTGCTCCTTGCTACATCATACCTTATTTTACAAACAATGCCATATAAAGGACCAAAGCAATCTGAAATACCATAACAGTAGAATAACCTAAAAGAAAAGGTAAAGAATCTCAACCCAAAACCTGATAAACAACACAAATTCAAGTGGTAGAGTTAAGCAGAATCCACGACGCCTGGTTGTCAATCTTATGCTTTAATCGCGAGGTCAAGAGGCCCTTTTCTGCTGTCATTGTTATAACAGACCATGAACTGAGAGTGAAAATCTGTGGGGAACAAGGAAAAGATGTGAAAGAACCTCTTTGGGCTTGGAAAAAAACCTCTCACAGAACTCTCCTTTATGATAATCACATTGAAAGAGTGGTGACTCATGTCTTACACACAAAGTTCCAGATTCCTCTGAAGTACAGGAAAAAGTGCTTTTTCACCTAGGAATAAAAGCCCAGGCCACTGGGCTTTTCTGCAATGAAAAGCAGGGGGAAAGAGAGAAGGGGCAGAGCTGGGACGGAGAAGGAAGGGAAAGCTTCAGAGAGCCAGGCTCACCCCTCCAACCAACAGCTGAGGGACACTGATCCCTTCTATGAAGCTGGAGGCAGTTGCCTACATGGCTTTCCAAGGCTCTGAAACAAGCAAAAGAGGCAAAGGGGTTTTGCAGCCCTTGCCCTCTGCAGTGTTTTCCCTCTGCAATCCCAGCCCATTGCCTGCTTCATGCTCTAAGTCCCCTTGTTTCCTTTCCACAGCCCAGTGGAAAAGATGTCATTTGTGTTAATGTTTTGCTGTGGCCAACTTCAATACAGGTTATGCTCCCATTTTCTCTGGAAATAGGAATAGAAAACTGAACACTGCATTCTTTCCTCTACAGAGTTTGAATTTGAAACTTTTAAACAACCTAAATCCTATTTAATTTTTGAATATATTTACCTATCTTTTATTTTTTAATACTAACTACAACTTTCTTGCTGGTAGTCATTAATTATTTGGAAGTTTCATACCTTCCTTTGAGCTCATATTTAGTTTTCCAGCCATTATACTTTTAATTTCACATGCAGGATTTTAATACAATGTCTGCTGCAGCCAAAAATCACCTAAATGTGTTAGAAAGCAAATTGCTCAGTAATTATTTACTACCCTGATGCAAGCAGTTTAAATATGACTCAGTTTTCAAACTTAGAAATGATGTAAAGAGAATTAGGAGAGAATGCAGTACAAGTGCAAACAGGATCAACAGTAATTGTTTTCAATTCCATTAGTAGTAATGTTTTCTTAAAAAAATTACTAGGATAACTTTGTCAACGGAACCACTTGTGACTCAGTGGATGCTGTTAAGATCTCAGTATCAACAGCTCTCACCTCATTGTTTTCCAGATCTAGAAATGCTAAAGGAGAAAACATATAACATCCCTGGTAATAGTAAAAGAAGCTGAGAAACATGTTGTGCTCCTGTTCAGCCATTCTTGGTGAAGTGATAAATACATTGAGAGATTTCAAATGCAAATCTCTCCTAAATACAAGAACAGGAGACTGTAGGTAGACAGAGGGAATCTACCCATGTGACAATGCAATACCTTCTAATTTCTTCACAGAAGTTAAAATGTATTGTAAAAGGCAGAGCAATAACACTCGTGGTAAATACTGACTTTTCTGTAGATGACATCTTTCAGTCTCTTACCATGAGACTCAACAGACAGCACAGTATCATACCTGGACCTTTATTCACACAAAAGAGAAATATCAACCATTTAGTTATTGTGTTTGGATCCAGATTTAGATAGCCTAAAGTCTTCCTGTGCCAAGCCTTTCCTACTGAGTTTATTGGCATTGCCAGAGAGAAAATATTAAACATAATAATATTTTAAAATTTATATATATTTTATACCATATACAGTGTCATTACTAAAATTTTATATGTACTATAATATTTAATATTAATAGGCACACTAGCAGGCACATTTTCTTTAAGTCACCTGAATCTGCATGGAAGGGAGTACAAATAAAAAGATAAAATATTTTTCTCTAACTTTATTTATCTTTGTTTACTTTCTCAGCACCCTTAGATTTTCTCATGTCTCTTTATGGTACCTACAGACTTATTTTGAAACATAACAGAAAAATCTCTGACAGAAGTATATCTAGAAATGCAATGCAACTTGCAAAGCAAAAACTCGACTTGTTTCCTTATGGGGATAATCTGCATCCCTTTTTTCAGAAGGGCATCTTTACCAGAATTGATTTCTCTCCCCAACTTCTCCTAAAATTATTACATTTCTGACAGTTAGCTGAAAGTACTGGAATTAGGAAAATAGTTCTGCTGGGCTCCTATACTTCTACTCTGCTCTAAAGGCCAAGAAATGAAGCATCTTATGGGCTCCTGTTTTCAGGATATGCTAAGAAAAGTGACCGCAATTCAAGAAGCAGAAAGTGTCAATATGAGACATCCCACCTTTGTAACACAGAAGATAACACAAAAACATTTTCAAATGGAAATAATTTGGACTTTTATTGAATATCTATGGTTTTAAAGTGAGATGTTTCATTTGGCAGATGAAAATTTCCATGGGAACCAGATGGCTTTGTGAAAAAGTCCATGGAAACTCCTTGAGTTTCCATTATGAAAGGACTCAAGCAGAAAAGAAATGACCACACTTCTAATATCCATGAAAATAGCTTGAAGGTGAAGGCTCAGATCCAGCCAAGACTGCCCCTACTCACATGCTGGACTGAGTTCCTTTATTCTAGAACCAATGATACTTAATTCCTAGCACATTAAACTCATCTAACATAGTCACTTATTAGATGTAATGGATGTAATTTTATCTGAAATAAAATATTTATGAGGAATACAAAAACAAGAGAGAATATGGCAGTTACTGTATTCTAGATAGTCAGCAGTTTCCTTTGCAGCAGTTATTTCCATCCTAATGCAGGTATTTCTCCTCTTCTTGGGTTATTATATTACAGTCTTAAATGTATAAAGCTTTTAAGTAATGGCATTAATTTAAGAATTCTTTATTCCAATGCAGGTTGACTCCTAACATTGAAACTTACAGTTTTTGTCCAGTAGCTAACACTTACCACTTACATTGCTCTCTCTTTACTTTCAAAACATAATTAAAGTCTTTTCTCATCCTTAAAGGTGGCTGAG
Organism: Regulus satrapa; assembly: GCA_013396955.1. Lineage (NCBI taxonomy): Eukaryota > Metazoa > Chordata > Aves > Passeriformes > Regulidae > Regulus > Regulus satrapa. The sequence goes on from VWZN01003377.1 coordinate 214,111, forward strand.
TTGTTTAACAAAATAATAAGAAGAGAATTATGCCAAGTCAAAGACAGAGTTAGTACCCACTGCCTGTCAGAACCTCTGCTATTCCTGTGGGCCTCTTCAATACACCTCGAATTATCACAATCACAGACTGCAGAATTTTACATGATTGCCAAATCAAATAAAGAATGATAACATGAACTATTTCCTGGTACTCAGTACTGAGAAAGATTAGCATCACAGAATGTCTTGGGTTGGAAGGGGCCTTAAAGATCTTCTAGTTTTAACCCTTTTACATGGGCAGGGACACCATCCACCAGACCAGGTTTCTCAGAGCTCTGCCCAACTTGGTCTTGAGCATTTCCAGGGATGAAACACCTACAGTTTCTCTGGGCAACCTGTGCCAATGTCTCACCACTCAATGAGTATAGATTTTCCCCCCTACTATCTAATCTAAACCTTTTTCAGTTTAAAAAGCAACCGGCAACAGATCATAAAGAAAATACTTACCTTACACTGAATAATCTTCCTTTATAAAGAGGACGAATTTCTAAGACAGATGCAAATGTCAGATCATTTTTCAGAGATGCAGTACATATAATTGCAGAAAAGAAAAATTACACTTGGGACACAAGCTGAACTGGCTGTGCATTACCCTCTAAGCCAGAAGGGAGATCATTCTGATTCAGATATTATTTTGATAACTTGTATCAGAGGCTGCTCAAATGATTAAGGAGGTGGGGACCACTGCACAGAATTTTGTAGAAATACACACCTACACATGTGTAACACAATGGGACATTTAAAAGAGAAACATTGAAAAGTATGGACAGACATACACACACACACACACACACATACACAGAGAGAAACCCTCTTAACAATCGCCACTGAAGTGCCCAAGTGTACAAAAAACTTCTAGCACTCACTTCACAAATGAAATGACAGAACACCCAAGTATGAGGGTATTCCATCTCTCCCCCCCCCATCCCCATTTCACACTCACTCCCTGTTGCCAAATGTCTGTCTCTGCAAGCCAGCAAAATCCCTACTACTCTGAGTCTCTCCAAGAACAGGAAAAATTCTTGTCTAGGAGGCATACGCATTATACCGAAATGAAAGTAACCTCCTCATAATATGCACCTTACACATTTTCTTGTGTATTCAGGCACCAAAGAGCACTGAAGCAACAGTTAAATTCAGTATTCAAAATTTTTGTTCAAAATTTGTAAAATCTCAATCTTCTGCGTAATTCTGAGCTCTAAACCATTTAAAATCAAATGTGTTTATTAAATGAAGTGCTAAAAATAATAATTGCAAATGCTGAAAGTAATGGTTGCTTGGGTTAATCTCCCATGTTTCCCTTGAAAACTGTAAAGGAAATTAGATGTCACAAGAAAGTCCTTTAATATGTCTGATAAAAAATTTTACTGAAAGGTGACTTATAGCAGACTTCTATGTCCATGTTTAAGCTACAAAATATAATCGAACTGAATTTTATTAGAAGTGATCAGTTACATAATTTGTATCAGGTTATTTTTATTTCAGAGTTTAATTTGAGTGCATGGCTTAGAAAACATTGACTGCAATATTGTTTAAACTATCTTGCAACCTGAAATCAGGGGATAAATTTACTTTCTCTTCAAGGTAATAGAGCTTCTAAAGATGGATTCTCAGATTAATATATAAAATTTCACAAATTTTATAATAATATAAAGTTTTATAA
>VWZN01003377.1:221223-237577 GCA_013396955.1 Regulus satrapa
TATTCCATGATCTGACTAACCTCTCTTCAATGGTCACATCATGGACAAGTAAGGGAGGCAGAGACCTGTTATCTAATCAGCTAGAGAAAACTATTTACTATTCTTCAACAGGGTTAAAAAAGCCCCTCTATGGGTAAGTAAAAAAATGGTATAGTTGGAGATGNTGAGGACAAGGAGAAGGTTTTTCTGCTCCCTGGTGAGTAGGACAGTACCTGGGGCAAGTATCAATATGTGCTTGTCCTGGTCTTTCTCCACTCTCTAAGCTGCTGGAAACTGGATCCTCAGCAAATGAGCTTTGGTCAGATCCAGCTTGGCCATTCCAAGATTATGTTCTATTTTTTAATGCACATGCATGAAATGTAACTCTAATAACTTGCATTCTTTGGCAATTGGATATAGTGGCATCCAGATGAAAACCAACTGCTGTAAAGCAACTTTATCTAAGTAATTAGGCTACATTCCTTTTTAACAGCTGGGGAAAGGGAGCTTTAATATTGCTAGTCACATTTCAAAGTATAGAAGAAACCTAGACATAGATGAATAAATACAATTATTTTCTTTTTCTTTTGTATTTTTTAATCTACCTAATTCCCACAGCAGCTAGAAAGGTTAAATGTCTGAATCAGGAGTATATGTGACTGTTGTACCAAAAGAGGAGACAAGTGTTTGTACTCTGAGACAGGCACAGGAAATAAAAAAGGGGTAAGAGCTAAAGAATATCCATCACTTTAGAGGCCTTCAGAAGTGACTCCAGGATTTTTCATCTGATATTTTCAAAAAAGAGAATCTCAGCATCTGAGGCTCAGGCAAATATGTAAGATGAGGGGTATTTTTTCATAAAATCTGGGGTTGCTTATAAAAGTTAGGTCTATTCTAAAGTACTGTGAAGCCTCCCAGAATCAGGAGCAAAAGAACAAAAAAGTAAATTTAGTATCAGAGCTTCCAGAAGTTGCTTAGGTGTAGTTCTTCAAAATTTCCCTTAGCTATTGCTGGCAAAGACAGGCACTGCCTCTCACAGTGTCTCTCCCTCTCACACTCTATCTAAAGCTCAGCTACTCACCTCACAACAGACACCGAGCAGCAGCTCACTCAGAAAGAGATAAACCACCGTAATAACTTTTTAACCTCTTCAGTGTCAGTGGCTCTAATCAAGCTGCAACCAATGAACATTTTCCTTACATGCAAGCTGTTAAAGGAGCTGGTTATTACCTCTCTTGAAGGACTGAAAGCAAATGAAACTTCCAGTTGGTCTAACACTTTGCCAGGGACTGTTGTTAGGCAATAGCTGCAGAGGTACTGCAATGCAGCACAGTTGAACTTGCAGACCACTGACACAGAATATTTTGCAAAAATCTCAAGGCTACACTTTACCTTTTCACACTGTTGTGGAGGAAAGGAACTTGAGCTTTTGAGACTATAATGTGCAATAAAGCTTTTAAGCAGCTTTATTAGGAGACTAGTACTCTGTTTGTCCCCACTCTCAAGCTCCATCTTTCAGGAAAAATTTTCACTATTTCAACCAAAGTTCCCTTTTCTTTAAAAATATATTTTAGCTTAACTGAAAATTTAGCATTTTTTCTTAACTCCTTCTATATTGGGTTGTAATTGCAACTCTTGCCATTAAACAGAAAAATATGTCCTGAAGAAAAATCTGGAAGTGTAAAATGTGTTTCCCTGTGTGGTGTATTTTCCATTTAAATTTCTATTTAATTCTTTAATATGGACACACTGTTCCATCCTATTATTTGCAAGACTCAGGTCTTTATTTTACATTTACTTCATATCTGTGCAATATTTTAAAAGAGATCTGAGAGTTCTTAAGCTGTTAAGGAAAGTTAAAATGCTTCTGATTATTAAAAACTAGAGTGCAAAGCTAAATATCAGTGATTGGTTTGTCTTCTAATTTTGTTCTAAGTAGCTTTTGTTCCTTAAATTATCTTGAATTGCATGTCAACCACGTGAAGAAGGTGAGAGTTTCACAAGAATATGAAAGGTTATCTTTCTGAAGCCTGTGGAGACAATTTAGTGTAGACTGAATACATCAACAAACCTCCACATGAGCTACATCCACAATGATTGATAAGAAATCATGATACTTAACATTAAATGTCCTCCATTTATACAATACATGTTTACATAACATATAGTACACAGGTTTTTTTCAGTTTTTTTAAAAAAAGTAAGGAATCACTCAAAAAGCCCAGAGTTAGGGCTGCAGTTCCTAAATACATACTTCTACTGCTGAGCTCTGTTTTTTTAAAATTCTGTAATTTATTTTTCTCTTCCTCTTAATAATCTATCCATACTTTTGCTCATAGAATTTACATTTCTGTTTGGATTTTCATAACACTTTGGTCTGTTTCTCAGAGGGAAGAGGGAAATAAATATGGTAAGTATAAATGAGGAAAAAAGGGACTGAAGTGCAGAACTGAGGAATTGGTTTCAAATTAATATTTCCTTTTATTTCCATTCAGCAACTTTTTATGAAATCACTGTCACTTCTATTCTCCCTTTATTCACAGTATCTGTACTCTTTTACAGCATTTATCAAGACCACTTTCATCTGAGGGATGAGCAGTGTGGTTCAGCAGAGCACCATCACTAACCACAGATCTGACAGCATTCAAAAAAATGTTGTGATTGTTTTGTCTGAACTTATCCCTGCATTTGTGCATTCCAAACAGGATGACAAAAAAAGAACCACAATTTTGATGGGAAAAGCTATTAAAACTGATGGCAAGCACTAGGGTTGTTTCTTAGTGGTTTTTTTTTGTTTATTTGTTTGTTTGTTTTTTTGTTTTTGTTTTTGTTTTTTGGGGTTTTGTTCCTGTTTTTTTAAAGGAGATACCATTCTTATGAGATTTGTTGTCAAGTCTCTGTACCTAAATGTGAAGGAAGTTCATATGAAGCTTTGAATGAGATTCTGTTTGAAACAAGGAAAGGGACATTTAAACTTTGAAAGATGTTTCTATACTATTCACCTAATTTTCTTCTCACAGCATAGCATACTACTTATTTGTTTGAGAAAATACCAAGATAAGCATACTGGAAGCTTTCCTTTACTGCATAAAAGTAAGCTTTTTCTGCTCACAGTTTTAATTGCAAGTCATCAGCTCGCTTACAGTATGGACTGGTACTTATTGAAATATCAATAGCTAAAGGGTTAATTGAATGGGTTTTTCACAATGATATCTAATGGCTTAATAATCTGGAAGAGATTACAAAAAGTACTCGTTCACATTTGCAGTGCTTATTCTCAGATCTCCCCAGAAAAACCTGAAGCTGTAGTAACAACTCAAAACTTCCAGTGTGAAAATGGAAGAAGCAAGCTACCAGCCAACTTAGTTTATGTACTTTACTAGATTTGGAAGCATTTAAAAGTGAGAAGCCCCTGAGGGAAGCACAGTTGTACGGTTTTAAGAATATTTTATGACTATGTTCCAATATATGCAATAAGATAAGATATAGTAAATAAGAAATCTGGGATAAATTTCAAATACAGGATAAAAGGGTTCTGTAATAACATTAGAATAAAATAAGTATTTAGTCTCTTATAGATTGTGTTTGTCTTTCTGTGTAACCTATACATCTTTAAATAATTCTCTGTGAATGTTACTTGACTCTTTTTTTTTTTTGTTTTGTTTTTCCATCTTTCTTTCTGTTAGGGAATTCTCAGGAAACAAATCTTTCATTTTACGTTATGCAGTTTGCATTAATCAGAATCCCAGATTAAAATTAAATATTTCATCTGTAACATAACACATGCTGGATAACTATAGAGTATCCTCACCACCTTTAAACATTCAATCATTTTCTATAAAAAGACAAACTTTTGGGTCTTGTTCTTCACAAGCTTCACTCTCTGTTGTGTGTTTTGAACTATTGGCTGAAAAAGACAAACTGGCTTTGATTCACTGACAAGAACTGGTGCAGCTGGGACTAATCTGTCCTCAGTAGAGGTTTGGGTGAATGGAGCAATGACATAGGAAAAATGGAATAAATATCTAGGATAATACCTGATGGATTTCATCAGCATCATTTGAATTGAATGTTCACCAAAACTGAATTTGACCCAGGACCGAGCTGCTAAAATGTAGGGTACAAGTATGTCAACTAAAAGTTCAATTCTAATCCTGTCAAACGATGTATTTTTTTGTGTATTAACAATGGCATGGAACAACTGTGACATGCCAGTGATTGCTACAAATACCGAGACACCATGGTGATAATTGCAGAGTAAAATCACCAGAGAGCAAACAAGATTGCTGGAACTAATAGGAACATGGTTTCATTCAGAACCTAGCGTGAATCTCTAATGGAATTGCTTTCCAATACTTCTTTGAAATAATGCTGATTATTACTCATGCATTTTTATATTAATATGCCCCATTTATTTAACTAAAGATAGATTCAATTTCATTTGCTCTCATCTGCCCATTTCTTACTATGGCCTAATTTATTCTGTTTGGTGCCTCAAGTACAGATAAACTAATAAATGGATGCTTGATTACAGATCTGAAGCACAAATGTACATTTGAATAAAATATAAACTGTTTTTCTCCTTGAGTGCTATCATCAGGATCCAAAGAAATGAAAGAAAGTATCATATTGGATAAATTCTGAAAGTACTAATTCATCTTCTCTAAAAAAACCTGACTGGCTGAGCATGTTACTAAATCTGTTGTTTCACGTATGAGACCTACATATCTCCTGGACTGGGCACAATCAGGCAGGATCCATGAAATTTGTGAATTGAGATAGAACTGCTTCCTGAAAGATAATAACACAGTGCCAGCAAGTCTTCACAGACACTCGTACTTGCTGAATTAATATGACAAAGACTTTAAAGTAACAACTACTGAAGACAAAAAGCACCTTGAATTCCAATAAGAAAATAGTATACCTCACAAATTCCTTGAGAACCTCAGATAGTCATTTGGGTCATGGCTCAGGGACAACAAGGAGTTTTGCCCTTTAATTCTGAACTCTAATGCAATCAGTGCCTACTTCTGCCCATTGAAACTAGCTTAACTTCTAGAAAGCTAAATTTTAGACAGCAAAATTTGAATGAAATGCATCCCACCGTAAATATCTTACATTTTGCTGAATTCCCTGCTGATGCTTTTATTTAGAAAGCTGTCATTTTCTCTATTAAGTAGTTGTTATCCAGGCCTAATTGCCCTGAAGGTATAAAGACACTGTCATCCAAAAGTAGTAATGGGAAGCTCTACAAATCCTGCAGGAAGCATTTATCCTTGTCTAATTCTAATCTGACTGTTTGAAGCAATGTCAGATCTTCCTGACATTTCTGTTCTCTCTTAACCCATCTTTTTTACTACCTCTTTAAAGGAAGAGATTAGAAAAGAACATAAAACAAGCACTAATGAGAATAAAATTATTTACTAAATGTTGATTACTGTGTTATTAAATGCACACTTAAAGAGTGCTCTTATAACTGCCATAAAACTCTTTTACAGGTGAAATCTGTGATAAAAACAGAGATATTTCCTTGGAACAGAATTGTTACTTTAAGTTTCATTCCAGATGACTGCTGAGGATAGCTAGGAAACTCGTGATCTCCAACAGCCTCATCCCATTCCAGAGCACTTCTCTTTTGCCATCTGCCTTCCAGGTGGTTGTTTCACTTACCCTCCGGCTGGTATTGTGCTATGATGGTTACGGTCTGTCCCGCTCCCTTGAGTGCAGCCGCAGCCTGCTCATGGGTAGCACCGCGGAGATCAATGCCATTCACCTGTGCAGGGAACAAAGACAAAAACACCTGTGAGTAGTTTGACATTAGACAGGGAGACACAAGTGGGGGTTCTAGTGTAAATATCCGGTGGATGTCAAGGTCAGATGGATGCCCAGATGCAGAAGCAAAGTCCAAATCAAAAAGGCTGAGAGGAAACTTCCTATGACCAGCCAAGAAGATATGCACCAGTACCACTCACCCCACTGACTGTGCTTATTCATGCACATTCTCTGACCACTATTTTTGGGTGTTTCCTGCTCTACTGAGTTTACATTTCTCATTTTCTCTTCATCAAGCAATGTGACTTAATATATTGAGTTAAAAGGATAAATTTTCTGTGATGCTTGATGGTCACTGAAGAATACTGCAAGCAAAGAAACTGCTCCTTCAGTAAAAAATCTGCAGCCCCAGACAGTAGCACCAGGAAATCCAGAGATACATACAGCGTGTCTAACAAAAGCTGCTGGCTGCAGAGCTAAAACCCCATCCACTGTTCCTGTTCATTCAACCCCTCTGACTAGTGCCTGGGAATATCCTGTGTCTTGCCTATGATAGCAATGGAGTTGCTATCAGACAGAGCTTCCTCAGCTCTGGCTGTTCAACATCTACACATCTTTCCATATGGTTTCTTTTTTTTTAAATAATTTTTGAGTGCATAAGAAATGGAAGAGGAACAGAGTAGAAGAAAGTAGGAAGTCCACCCCTAAGACTCAGAGGAAGTTTCAGATCTCTTTGGATTTGTATTTGTGATACATGTTTTGTCAGCAGTATCCCAAGGAAGAGACAGAATTCACATATAGATTTATTAACTGCTCCAGTAACTTGAATCCTGATTTCCAGTGGGAACGTTGCTGTCTGGCTAAACTGAAGTATGTGAGATTTCTTTTATTTGCAAATTTATGTTTATATGTATGTATGTATGTGGTTCTTAATTTACCTATTTATCTGTCTTTCCTCTCACTTCTACAGGCTTCCACTTTATAATATTTTACTGAAGAACAGGTAACTTTGACATGTAACAACCTCAGCAGGACAGAAATACAATTCTGATTATTGAATAAAAGTAAAAGAAAGGAAATGAAGGACACGGAGAGGAAAGAGAATCATGCTATATGAAGCAAACATGACAAAACACTACACCCAAATTCTCAGCAATAGGAAATACATATGTTTATGTTTACAAAGTATTATTGCAAGATAGCTAAGCAAATCTTGAAAAGAAAGTTTTTTCAAATTTAAATTTTAACAACTTCTTGAGGATTACAAAAAAAAAAAATATTCCATAGAACTTTTTAAGTAACAGCTATTGAGTCAGTTATGAATACATTTATTTGGGTCAATAATGTTTAGAAACTGGCCCATCTTAACTTGAAAGCATGAAAATTCTTGAAAACATCTTAACATGATTAAAGCTGTCTTTTGTCAAATTTTAGAGAATATGATGTTTTGAGAACACAATTATTATTTACCCTAAAATCACAGAGTAATTGAATAGTTTGGGTTGGAAAGGAACTTTGAAACATCTCTGCAATAAACAAGTACATCTTCAACTAGACCATGTGTCTCAGAGTCCTGTCCATCCTGACCTTGAATGTTTCCAGGGATGGACCACCCACCAGCTTTCTGGGTAACCTGCACCAGTGTCTCACTGCTGTTATCATTAAAAAAAATTCTTTCTTATTTGTATGAAAAAATCTAGTCCTTACTAGTATGCAAACAACATTCAGACTACTAGTCTTAAAAACTAATTTATTATAGCAATAATATAAAGCCCAGGAGATATCACAGATTCTGATCCAGAAGGCTGCATAGTGCTGTAGAACTGTTGACTGTACACAGAAATTATGAGCATGGGGCAAATATAACATAATGAACTTCATAATTTAACACAGGGGTTCTTGGTTGTCCCATCTCCCTGGGATGTTATAATGGCTGGTAGAAGGTTTCCAAAAAATGAGCCAAAGGTTCAAAAGCTTCCATTAAAGTTGTGCACTGAAACCTCTGGGAAACACTCACTAAAATTCAGTCTAGGAATATATTGCTCTCTATAGAGAGCAATAATTAAGTGCATTCTAAAAGAACAAAAGGAGAGAAGCAGAACTTTAACATCGTCAGTGCCATAAACATCTACCATATTTTAATCTACAATAGTGAAAATACCTAAAGAGGAAGAGGATGTCAACTACGACTTTGCAACTCCTGTAAAGATTCCCTGTTGAGAATACCAGCTTCCTGTAAGAAGCACAAATTAGGGTACTACTGAAGAAAAAGAGGTGCTGTTCCCTACTTCTTCTCAGTGATGGTGTTGTGACACTTGATGCTGCATTTGCATTGAACACAGATGCACCAGCACTATAATTACTCAATAACTGAGCATTATAGTCACAGTTTTGTGAAGTGTGAGCAGAATTCCTAAATTTAAGAACAGTTGCTTATATCATGACATAAAGGAAACACCAGACTTGATTCTGTGTCTGAAGAAGACAACTTTGAAACCAAATGACCTTTCCTTTAGGACAGAGCTTAGTTTTCACCTGTGTGCTTTTCCCTTCCATAACTGCCCTTGAGAGAGTCCCAGAAAAGCATAGGATGATCTTAAGAAAAGCTTAAAGGAACACTCCTGAATATCTGAGCTCCTGACCTGAGGAGATGGATATGGATTATGTCACCTGGTCAGCATTAGAAAGTCCCAAAGGAAAAAAAAATAAAATTGTTAAGGCTTAGACTCAAAGAATATGAGAAGAAGCCTTTCTTAAATGATATAGGAAAACATTGTGGTGGTCTGTAAAGTCATGCTAATAGTACAGAAGACTTAGACATCATTAATAAATCCCAATAGCCTCTCTAGATAAAAGGAGAGAATGTATGAAAGAATAAGGAAATCACGTGTTTATTCTCCTTCTTCTCTGAGAAACAATAGTTCTATGTGCATGTGAGCTAATAAGTACAATCCTAATAACACATAAAGACTGTGAATGAAAGACAGGAATTTCACTGAAGTAGTAATACAGATTATTTGTCACTTCTCCACAGAAAACCAAGAAGCCACTGAAATGGCAGCTCACTACTTTTTGCCTTTTGTACCCTTATTCTAGAAGAAATTATTAATTAAGGTTACAATGCATTGTAGCAAAAATTTTTTTCTGAAATTAATTTCACTTTTCTGCTAGAAAATAGCTGGGGATGGACATTAAGGAAGACTTAGAGGCCTGAGTGGCTGAAATCAAAAGAGCAAGAAAAAGAAATTTCAGAGAGAAAGTAACACATAAATTCTATCTTCTGCAATTTTTATCATAATAAAGCTAGGCAAACCAGATTAAGGAATGTTGAACAGGTAAATTACCTGACTACATTAGGTTGCCAAAACAGCAATCTCCCTCTTGATGACACACAGCCACAGGAAAAAAAAAAATCAAATAACTGCTGCCAAATAGGGAGGGAGAGCTCTGTTTGCATGTTATTTCACCAACCATGACAGAATCTCACTGTAGGATAATAGGCATTAAATTTAGAAATCACTTATAATCTAGTCTGACTTTGTAAAGAACAAGAAGAGTAAATGCTAACTTGATTTCTGGGTATCATTTCCCCCTATTTAAAAGCAAATATAATCAACTCCCAAATCTTCTAGTGGTATCTACAGCATATTCAGGTAGCAACATTAAATCTTGATGAAATGCATCATTAGTTTATATATTTTAACCAATTTTTTACCATCAGATGGAAATGAACAAGAATTCACAGAGAATAAAATAAATAATACTCTGTCTTGCCTCTTCCTTCAAAACAATATCTTAATTTAATGTCTCATAATAACTGTGTGCAGTGACATTTTTCTCTGCTATAATTTCATTGCAAATTGGTAAATCTGATTAAAAGTACCACTTTTAATTAATTCAACATAATTTATGTGGAGAATAATCAATAAAAGAAAAATTTAAAAAATCAGAAAAAGGTGCAAATGCGTGCAGGAAAGTTTCATAAATATCAGAGGTGTTTTGGTTGTTTGGTTGGGTTTTTTCTATAATAAATGGGCTTGCTTCTTTTAGACTGTATTATACAATAAGCAAAGTAGCTGTTCTGAGCTTGACTGCACAGCCCTGATGTCCTGGCCCAGAATGAACTTGACTGCACAATTTCTGATGCTTAACTTCCAAATGAATTTGACATAATGGAAGTAAGAGGAGCCTGCAGCTTATACCGAATTCTGTCTCTTCTGCATGTTTTGAACTGGCAAAAAGCAGTTAGAAAGCTTACAAACAAAGAGGAGCGCTGCAATAGAAGATTAGAGTTGAAAACTATGGTCAAAAACTAAATTGAGATGAAGAAAAAGATGCAACAAAAAGTCAGTAATTACTGGGCCTTTGCATTTGTTGACTCAAAATAAACCATGATCTACTTCATTTAATATTGAATCATAATTGAAATGAGAGATCAGATTTACTTCTGGCATAGATCAAATTCTTCTAAAATTGGAAGAGTTATATTTCCTCTAAAATATTTGAGTGGCTCATATTTGTAGAAATTTGATTACATTGTGAACAGACCTGCTGCAGTCTGATTGGCTTCTAGAAAGTGGACATGATTTGTATGTAGGTCATTCAAACAGAAGGTAGCAGAATAATCTCGTTTATTTAGCAATTTCTTTCATTGAGCCACCTTATTTTATGTTTGTACTGTGGTTAAATGAATACTTGGAGCACCTTGTTGGATACTACACTAATAGAGTACATACTTCTATACACTAAATTAAAAGATGAAGGAAAGGCTTTCTTTTACCATGGAACAAACAATAGAGCAGAGTTTTCAAGTTCCATCTATATTCTTCCATTTGTCAGAATCATAACATAAGAGCTTTTGGTGCCTGAAAAGGTAGACAGAAATCTGAATAAAGACAACTGTTTATAGCCAGAATTCCCACTGTTTGCACCAAGAGAAGATACAAAGAGCCCTACTCATCTGCCTTAATTTTGCCCATCAATACTTAAGTATTCTCGAGCACATTATCAACAAATGAGAGGAAAGCTGGGCCATGTTCTCCAGCAATCCTGTTTAACCACTGGGAATGTAAAACAAAGAACACTGGAAAAAGAAAAAACAAAAAACAAACAAACCCAAAACATTAGGGGTGATCTGCCATGAACATGTCTGAGGAAAACTTTCCTCAGCCATTGTACACAACAGCCCTCACACCTTTTGACAACTGATACACTCCACCAAAAAGCACAATTCTAAGAAATTGTGGATGGGTTGCCAAAGTACAGTCTTTCAGCAGTTTTCCGCAAGGCAAAGGCCACACATCCAGCCTGAGGGCAAGGCTCTGCTGGGTGCTGCTGGAAAAGTGGGAGTGAAGCGGGCCCAGTACCGCGGACATTCTGGGACTGTGGGACTCAGCAGGAGAAATGTTGATATGGGACACTCTTTGCCTTGCTACTGAAGAAAAAGTTTTCAGAAAGAAAGCAAGAAAAAAAGCAGGCAAGAAAGAAAGCAAGAAGAAATGCATGGGGGAGTTTTCACTCTCCAGCTTAGCTTCTGCTGTATTTTCAGGCTATATTTATTGCTTTTCTCTCACTTTTCTCAATTCTGATCTCTTCTGAGCCTGCACTTTCTACTGGTTAGTTAGAGCTGCACAGAGAAGCACAGTGCTTTTCTCATCCTGAACTCTGCTGAAAATATAGGATCATGTCCCATCTGCTCTTTTCCATGCCCAGCATGCCCAGAGGGCCCCATGCTCTCCTTTTCTGTTTTTATGGGCCACTAATTTCAGTGACCTTTTAAATTTTCCTTGTCTGGCTACCTTAGAGTTACAATTTTTGCCTCTGGTAAGCTGGTCTTTATGCTCTGAGGAGCGGGACATTCTAAAGACAAACACCTCTCTCTGGAAAACAAGAATCACTGTGAGGGTATGAGCAGTACCACACCTTTTTCTGCTAGGAACTTTAAGGAGGCAGTTAAGCCAAAAGAAAGAGATATCAAAGCATATTTGTAACAGAAAAAAAAAAATGTTCTTGAAGAGGTGTCTTGCACACACTGCCTTTTATAGTAGGAATCAATAAGATTTATGACTCACCAGACCACATGAATCATTCCAAATGGCACCTTTTAAGCCTAAAACCATAGACAGCTACTTATGTTTTAATCCAAACTATACAGAAATACTGAGACAAGATCTGTTTCCCATGTGATTGTAGCTTTTATGAATGATGCCAGATTTGCAAACTTTGAGACTGAAATAATTTCACTGGATGATATCTTAAGAGCAGTTTCCCCTCAATTCCATCAGAATTCATCAAAACTAGTTTGAGGAATAAATAAAATTAGTTTTATATGATGAGTATATGAATAAATATAATTAATAAAATTATTTATATATATATATATATATATATAATGAATAAAACTAGTTTATATAACAAACTAATGAATAAACTATAATGAATAACATTAGTTTAAGACGTATATGACAGCTTATGAAAAGGACACATGGACTTATTGGAGCCTTAATGGACATGAAAATTATTTTATTCTGATCACTAAATAGCTACAGGCTTGCTCAAGTACCACCCTGAAAAGGAGGTGATTCAGCAGCTACAAGGTGATCAATGTCATTTTGTCATGTTACTAAATAGTAAAATCAAGACAAAGGAACACATACTTTTTGCATATTAAGCTAACTGGTATTACCTGTGAAAAATAACTTTAGGAATTCTATACTAGCTAATAACATACTCCAGTGTCTATCAGTTGATTTAGAAATAATTAAAAATAATATTTTTCATCAATTTTATACATGAAACATCCATCAAATACAATTCTTATTAAGAGTATTTGTTATTGTTAAAATTGAGAGTTCATAATTAGCTCTTAGATTCAAATCTAATTGCTACTTTTTAATTTTTTCTCCTTTTGTGTGGTTGCTCAAACCCCCTTGTATTCCTGCTAGCATCTAATTTCATGGATCTCAGTACGGTGTCATCTTTTCAAGCATTCACATATTCCTTCTCCTTTGGAGTTCCTGTTCTCTTTTTACTCTGAACTGGTAAAATATCAAACTGTCCCTCCTCCCTCCTACAGCTTTTACTTTAGACATGACTGTTACTTCCATTCACTTTCTTGCCTTTCTGAAATATCCCTTTTTCTCTGTAATTCTGTTTTCAGCACTTTTATATTTTCATGTTGTATGTTCTCATCCTGGGTCATTCAGATATGCCCCTTTTAGTAGCATTGATTCCATATCCATATACCTTGGTGTCCATATACATCTAAAAGGTATTTTTCCTTATTCAGTAACTGTTTTCTAAATTAACTCTCACATTTGCAAGCATAAGTGAATGGATATAACTAAGCCAGACAGTAAATGGATATAACAGTTTTTCAGTTTTACTCATAATGCTGCAGGGTTTCTGCTTCACATTTGAATTTCAAAGGATAGTATAAGCAGAAATAATGATTTAAACACTCTTGCTTCTGAAATGAGGTAAAGGCTTCCATTTCAACAAGTTCCTTATACCTCAAAGATGATAACAACTTGATTTCAGCTGAAGCCAGTAAAAAATAGGTACTTGAGAACTGAAATTAAAAGGCCAAACAATTTTAGAGGCTGCTTAGAGACAGAGGCAACTCTGAGAACTGAGTTAGAGATAAATTAAAAATTGAAATCCTTGCTTTGAGCTCTGCTTGATAGTGTTTTCATACTTCCACATCCAAAGTATGGCACTGTGGCCTGTGAGAGATGAGATGGCCATTGGCTTGTGCCATGACAAATCCATACTGAACTGAACCCAGTGACCATGAGGCAATGTGTCAATGCCTGAATGGTAGACTGTCTTACTGGAATGATGTAAGTAAATGTTTAGTGCTCATGTTTCATACCAAAACTCCCTGAATCACAACATTCATAATTTATTTGTGGTTCTATAGATGAAGGTTATGACACAGACACTCTGAATAGACAAAGCTCCATACTCTCAAATAAACCTTGTTTTTTATAACCAGTGGGAAGGAAATAGCTCTTGTATTCTCTATGTGATTTTCCTTGTTACTGTTCTGGTGGCTTGCTTGTTCAGATTCAGGGTGTATCTATCTTGTTTTTTCAAAAAATCTCAGAAAACTCCTCCAAGAAACTATTGCAGATATCGCTCAATACCCTGTTTAATGGATGGCCAATTTCTATTACTTTGCAGTTTGTGTCATGTGATAATTTTTTTAATCACTCAGAAACCCCAAACTAACTGGGCAGTAGAGCAGAATCATTTCTGGAGTCTAGTTAGAGGCAAAAGTCCAGCCTGGGGCAAAGCTCTGTATGAATAAAGCTCAGGGATTTTAGCCATTCTGTCCAGCAGTAGCAGCTTGGCTTTCACTTTTTCACTGTTAGACTGGCAGTGCAGCAACACTGAGGGGTGCAAGCCTCATTAAAAATCTTCAGTGTATCAGACGTGATATAATTTTGCTTGACAGTGTTACATCAAAATTTGCCAAGTCAGAATGTTTGAACAGAACATTCACTCTTCCTTAAACTATAAGGAGCTGAAGAGCAAGCAGTCTGGCATGAGACCATTTGTACTCATTGAGGCAATAATACAATTAATATTTTAGAGGCCACTGATAATTTCATTACAACGGAAATATACAGCCTCTATTCTAGGCCAATTAACTAGCTGTGTATGACACAAAACTGACAACTCTGATAGCAAACACTCTTGGGAAAAAAAGATATACCTTATTCAAGAGAATTGTTTGTATAATTTATTAGCTTCTGATCATGTGCTTGAAATGTGAGAGTTAAGTTAGGAAACAGTTACTGCATGAAGACAATTCCACTGTATGTTACAGATTGCAGAAAGAGATGAGTGAGGAGTTGTGTGTGAAGAAAGAAATCCATCTGGAAGACAAATTCCTAGATTAATGAGACAAAATTATGCAGTATTCCAGAATATGCTGGTGGTATTCCTAGAATCTCCATTAAACTTGTATTTTTGAAAATAATTGTTTTTATTTTGAAGTTCCAAAGCGACAACTCTATGAACTTCTCTGGCAATACAATTGCTTGCCCTGATTACAAACAAATGTCTCATATTTTGAGGCTGAATATGTCTAAGATCTACTACCAGCCATCAGATTAGATATAATTACCAACAACACTGAAAAACAGTTTGCTACCAGTCTCTTCCCCAAGACTGACTATTTCTAGATGGAAGTGCTAACGTGGACACAGTCCATATCAAATTAAAATTAATTTTTTACTGTCAAGGGGATGCTAGGCTTTTTCTGACATGAGTTCTAAACTCCACAGCCTCATGAGAAAAGAGATTTTGTTCTTTTCAAAGAGCCATTTCTTTAAATGAGTGTATTTTCAAGAGCATAAATCAGTGTTTGCACCCAGCTTCTCTTCACCAGGTTCCCAGTTGCCTTCTGTACCTTTAAATCTCTCTACTTTTACAGGCAAGTTGCATGGGTATCTCAGTTTTGCGAAATGTTTTTGGCTCATCATGATGACAGCGAGAACTGAGCATATGTCTGCATGCATTGTGAGGGGTGAAATGGAGTTTATCTGGAAAAGGCAGAGCACTGTGCACCCAGATGATCCCATATAGACAGACATCCTCACCCTCAAATCCCAGAGTTCCCAGTGTTGTCAGCAATATCTAAACTGACATTAAACAGCTGTTTTGCCCCTGATCTTTCCATTAGATATTGCCATGACAAGATCTTTCCTTTTCTCTGCTTTTCTCTATTTTTTTTTTTTTGATGCCTATGATCTGCAACTCTATGAAGATATTGATAGGTAGATCACAGGGGCTGCAAGTTTGCAGTAAAATGGCATTTATGAGTTCTTCTCTGTGACTAATGTTCTTTCAAGAGGAAAACTACATTTCACAATTTATTATTTAAATACTGATCAGACTTGCTACTCCTTCTTCTATTGTTTTCTAAGTATCTGCAAACAGAGTGACTGTTTCTCTCAAAAGTTTTCCCTGAAAATTGGACAACCTGTTCTAGACTTCCAAATATTCCTTCAGTTCTTGAATAAAATTATGAATGGTCTGCATTGAATAGTTCCTTAAGTATATGAGAATTAACTTCATCTGCTTGCAACATCTAACTTGTCTAAGTTCTAACTTGATTTTCCCTAAGTCCACTTTAATGACTTTTCTTTTAATAAAAAGTTTGAAAAGTTTTAAATTTTAAATTTCTTCATAACTATCCTACTTGGATAACCGTGGATCCATCTCTTTTTAAAGACAACACAAAAAAAAAAAACCTACTAAATGTTTGCTGTTGCAGAACGCTGCAAATCAGGCGCTGGGAAGGTGTATGTAATCCTCTTATTAGCATGGTTAGATGAAATAGGCCCAGGCAGGCCTATTTGGAACTTGCAAGTTGTGCTAGCTGAGGAAAAAAGCAAGAGCACTGTGCCCTTGAAAATCTTGTTTTTATAAACAAGAGGAAGTTTCAGTTAGTGAGGAATGAAAGGAGAACCTTGGCAACTCAGATCACAGCAAGAAGGAGTATGCAAATGTACTCTGTTTGCTCACATGAATGATATTGTAGCAGGTGTGCATGTTTACTGAAAAGTATAAAAGAGTTGTTCTTTCTGAATAA
>VWZN01003380.1:0-11381 GCA_013396955.1 Regulus satrapa
CCCGGGAGCGGCCGGGGCACCTGCCGAGCCCCCGAGGGCGTGGGTCTGCCCCTAGAACAGCTCCTCTCTTTCAGAGGCCGTATGTTTGCGATTATGAAGGCTGCGGCAAAGGGTTCACGAGGGACTTCCACCGCGCCCGGCACCTCCTCACGCACACCGGGGAGAAGCCTTTCGAGTGAGGCCCGAGGTTTTTGCTTCTGAAGCTGAAGCGCGGTTGTCCGTAAGGAAAGGAAGTTGAAAGAGGGGCGTGCGTGCCTTTCGTGTCACGGGCAGTGCCCTGACAGTGCGCACACAGGGTGGGATCAAACCCCTTGTTCTGGCAGTGATCCGTAACAGATGCTTAAAGGGATGGGCAGATCTCCCCCAAGAATACATTATTAAAAAGCTGACTTAGCCTCTGGGTTTTAGTGTCTTTAAAGCAAGCTTCTGCAGTTGAGTTGTGAGTTCTAGGAATTTTTCAGTGTGTTCTTGGGCAATGATTCCTGTATCTGCCTAGGGAACAAGTCCCTGTTTGATAGCAGTAATAAAAAATGCAGTTCGTTTGCAGGTGCACAACTGATGGGTGCAATGAGAAGTTTGGAACAAAATCAAACATGAAGAAGCACATTGAGCGCAAGCATCAAAATCAGCAAAAGCAATATGTGGTGAGTAATTGTATTTGTACTGTACAGTGGAGGCTAAACAAGTTCCTTCTTGTGTATCTGGTGAAATACTTAAACTTCTTGTTACATGGTGCTTGTATAAGTTCAAATATTATGACTGGGATTATTTCAGCAAACATGTGAACTGTCATTATTTGGCCTCTGATGATGACTTAATTTCCTCCATAGTGTGACTTTGAAGGCTGCAACAAGTCTTTCAAGAAACATCAACAGCTTAAAGTTCATCAGTGTCATCACACCAATGAACCTCCCTTCAAGTATGTGGATAGTTTTAATACTGAACTTTAACACTTCAACACCAGATGAAAATAGGTACATTTTCTCAGCCTTTTCATTGACGTGGCAGTAAAAAGAAAGAAATAAATCAGTTTGTAATCAGGGCTGCAAGTATATTTCTTGTACTAGTCCTTTGTTCAGTGCTCTGTTTTGAGCAGCAAAACTTGTGCTCTAACTTCAGCATTCCAGCATTTTTATTTTATAAAAAAATAACGCAACACACCCCCCATCCCCCCAGTTTTTAGTTCATAGTTTGAAATACAAGCATAAGAGCTTGCCCAGTAATGAAAAATGCAGTTACCTTTATTTCCCAGTAAGAAGCAGTGACTTGGCTGGCACTGATATGTGTAGTCCCTGGAAAAAGGGGAGAGACTTGGACACTAATCTTGGAAGCTGTGCATTGCAACTCCATTTGGGTAGCACATCACCATAGATCTGCTAAAAGCAAAGTTTGGTCTTGTATTTCTTACAAGTGGGTCACACTTAACATGAGTCTTCTCTCCACTTATGTGAAATGCACTACTGTGTTTGAATGACAGACAAAAATGTCAGTGTTCTGCTGGTTCTGTACAAGCCACTTCAGCCTTCCACTTTCTGTCCTTCTTTTGTGTTTGAAGAGCCTGCTGTGCAGGGATGATACAAGGCTTGACTCCAGCTGAAGCTCAACTTGTTGTGTATTTTGAAATCATACTATAGTTCTAACTCTCAAAGTCATCCAAGTCTATTAAAAAACTATTATGGAATTTACTTTTACAAGGTGTGTGTGTGGGGGGGACAACACAGATCTTTAGGCAAAGGAAAACTTGGACTATTTTTTAATTTTAATTGTTATTGACTTAACAAAAAAACACGTAGATAGCGTGAAAGAAATGAAACTGCTGCTATTTTGTACCTAGATGTAATAAAGAAGGATGTGGAAAGTGTTTCTCTACTCCAAGTCGACTGAAGCGGCATGAGAAGATACATGAAGGTAAAACTGCTTTTTCTTTTTAAGTTACGTTTCAGCAGAGGAAAAAGGACTGCTTCCAGTGTGGAGTGTTTGTGGATGCATTGACAGATCTGAAGGTGTTCTGGGCCTAATGATCCAAACGAGACAAGAACACCTGTTTGGAACAGTAAATAAAAAAAGGATATAACTGCAGGGCATTGTAGTGTTCAGCTATGGTGTGTTTGTGGCAGTCTGAGCAGAGCTCAGGATTCCTTCAGTTGTTTCTTCTTCTGAGATGCTTCCTTGCAAATAACCCATCTTTTGGAGATGGGCTGATGGTTAAGGCATTAGCCCAGACATCCAGAGCTTAGGATCAGTTGCCAATTCTGCCACTAATTTCCCGTGGAGCCTAGGCAGAATCGTGTGCATTTTCAGTTATTAATGAACCTATGTGAGAGGCTTTTAAGTGACATCTTCATGATGTGGCTGTGTATGTTTGAGCCTGTCCTGCTGCCCTCCTGTCCATTCTTTCAATGACAGATAACCAGCTTTCCAGTGATAGGAAAAAAGCCAAAATCAAACCAAACAAACCAAACAGAATACCCAGAAGGCTGTGATTTGTACTGTGATTCCTGTTTTTTGAGACAAGGACTTGTTCGTAGGTTTTTGAGCATTCCAGTCCTGGGATTTAAATACTGTTGACTTTCTGTGGTTTCTGCCTGCTTGATAGAATGGTAGACTCTCTTCAGACTCTGGAATATTACTGTGTGGTCAGTATTTCTTTTTAATATGCAGGACAAATACTTATATAAAAGTAATATCTATTACTAGTTATTTTCATCTATTTGAGAGGAAGTGTATGGCTGGGAGGAAAGCAGCTTTACTGAAGCAAGGAGTTTCACAAAATCATGTAGGTCAGAATGGATCTCTGGAGGTCATCTGGTCCAGCTCCCTGCTCCAGGCACGGCCAGCTGGACCAGGTTGTTAAGGATTGCATCCAGTGGTGTTGAATGGTTCTAGGGCTTCCACAGCCTTCCTGGATAACTGGTGCCAGCAATACAAGGTTTCTTACTTAAAACTGTTGGGATTTTCTCTTATTCTAATTTTTGTTGATTGTTCATTGTCCCTTGTCCTACTGCTGTTCCTATTGCCAGGAATAACTGGCCTTTAATTCTCAAATGCTGGAAGTAGAGTTCCCCCTTGTAAAATTGGACTGTGTTTGCCAGACCCTTTGTGATTGTAAACATCTGTCCCATCCAACAGGCTATGCATGCAAGAAGGAAAACTGCTCATATATTGGAAAAACTTGGACAGAGCTTCTGAAACATAATAAAGTCAGTCATACAGGTAAATTCCAAATGCTTTAGTAAACTTATGATGCATTAGGATGCTAATCTAAAGACGAGTCCTTGCTGTACTAATTTAATCAGCTTGCCAGCAGTGTCCCAGACTTGTCTACTAACTTTATTGGTAAAGTGGCTGTCACTCCAGCTAGACCTTTGATGAAAATGCTGCTCAATATACTAAGTTAACTTTGTGATTAAGTTAACAAAAAACTGTTTCAGTAGGTAGGATTTCGGATCTGGGTAATTCATACTGCATTATCTTCCTGAAGTCTCTAAGTTCCTCGCATTTCATGTTGATTTTAGCATTGTTCTAACAGACCACTAGGGTTTGAGTCTGAGCTTCTGTAAGAAACTGTTAATTTATACTCTGCCTTTCTTTCTCCCGCTTAGAGCCAATAGTCTGCAGTGAATGTAACAAAACTTTTAAACGGAAGGATTACCTCAAGCAGCATCAAAAGACACATGCTGTGGAGAGGGAAGTCTGCCGCTGCCCCAGAGAAGGATGTGGAAGAACTTACACAACTTTATTTAACCTTCAAAGCCATATCCTCTCTTTTCATGAGGAGAAAAAACCATTCTCTTGTGATTATCCAGGCTGTGGAAAAGTGTTTGCAATGAAAGTATGTGTATTTTTTAACTGTTCTTATCTGAATCCTATTGTCTGAAACTATTAACTTAACTCCTTTCTTTCCCCACGCCCCCCATCCTGCTCTTTGTAACCGCAGCAGAGCCTGGCAAGGCACGCAGTTGTACATGATCCAGAAAAGAGAAAGCTGAACTTGAAAGTAAGTTACACTCTTGGAAAAGTCTTCTCACCCCTACCCTGTCACTGCAGAGGAGGATAAACATTACCTGTGTTAGAATGTGACATCAAGAAAGAAAACAGGTCAAATACCTAGATAATTTGTGAGATTCTTAAACTTAGGAAGCTCTTTCAGCTAATGCAGTCCTGGCCTGTATATTGATTTCTTTATTCCTTGCCACAACAGTAGTCTTTGCTTCACAGATATGTTAAGTTTACTAATTCTGGATCTGTATCTACCAGGCGAAGCGTTCTCGTCCCAAGAGGAGCTTAGCCTCTCGTCTCAGTGGCTACATTCCTCCTAAAACACAGCCAGGAAAGGATGGGGTTGTGATGGAAAGCAGGATGGCAGATAAGCTCGTGGAAAATGGAATACCAGCTGTTGAAGTTGGGACTCTGTAGCAAAGGTTAACCAAGAAAGTGCTCTGCATGGAATGACCGAAGCAAAGCTCAACAATAACTTTATCCAAAGTTAGTATTTTAATTTTATTTTTTAAATAAATATATCTTGTTTACACAATTTCAGAAAGTCACTGATGCAACTCATTTGACTTCAGACCTTCGTTTTCATCTTTTTTTACTGTATTGTTTTTCTTGATTTCCATCTTCTGGCGTTCTTTCAACTCTTTGTCGGACATGTGCCTCAAAATACAGGTACTTACTCCTTCTCTAGCAACTTTTGGCTTGGAAAGATAAGTGGCTTTCTCAGACACAGTCTCCAAAATTTGATCAAAAAGCATTAACTAAAAAGGAGGGAAAAAAATGGAACTAAATGAATGCACAAATACAGACAGAAAAATATTTCAAGCTGCTCTGTTAATAACATGATCTGCTTAGTTTAGCTATTAGCTGAAACAAGCCAGTTGCTAGTCTTGCTTTGAGAACCAGCTTTTCCTTTCCTAACTGTTCTTTACTCAAAAGCAGGTTTAGGTAAGTCACAAGAGGGGGATTCAGCTATTCCCTAACATTTAGGCTGTACTGCTGACTCACAACAGTTTTGCTGTTTAAGGGCATCCATGAGAGGAGTCTGCATCTGACTCCTCTCCACCCTCCTCTTCCTCTAGATTCAGATATATGAGGCTTTTTTCTTAAGGGCTAATATTCTACGGTTAGCAGGACCTGCTGGTATTGAACTAAATGGTAAGTGAATTCCTAAGCTCCTTATTAAGCCTTTAAATTTAAGGACAACGTAAATCAGGACTATGTAATGAAATGTTCTGTTCCCTCCCATCATCAGTTCTTCCTGTTATGCCTTCCCTGTGAATTTAACTTCCTATAAAAAGCTTTGTTCTTTTTGGATGAAGTGCCATCACAATTTTCCCCAGCAATTTAGTTGAGATAATCATCAAGAACACCTAATTCACTACAGACATGAGGAGAAAAAAAAAAAAGTCTTACACAGAGTATTTATAAAAAAATCCATTTTTGTGAACGATAGTGAAGTCTCAAGGCCCTGCAATTATACTGGGAAGTTGCCATCAGTTTCTTAACAGTTTTAGAGATGTTCACTTGGCTAGTCTTGGAACACTATTCCAATGGTTTTTCATGTAGGAATGGACAACTAATCTTAGCCAAAGTTGGATAAACGCAGCTCCAGAAGAAGTGTTGGTGAAATTATCCAGCTAAAATACACACACATTTTTTTAAACCACACTGTTAAAGTTTTCAGTAAGCCAGGTGAGCTGGCTAAAGCCATAAGTAAGAAAACTAAATTTCACCAGCCCCATTAATGAGGCTGCACAGGAGTAGGAACTAAGCTTAGACTCTGCTGTCCAAGGCAGTGCTGCAGCTGGATTCTTCAGGAAGCATGGCATTTGAACTGCCTATCTGGGACTACTTTTCTACACCAGTGTTTGAGCAGGAGCAGCTCACAACCATTACTTACTTGCACGGGACCTAAATCTCCACTGAGATACTAAAAACTGGCAGTACCAAACAGGGGAGGTCAATACAGCTGCAGCTGTTTAGTGGCACTGACTGGCCCAAGTTCCAGGAGCGCACTTACCATGTCCGTACTGCTACCTTTGGCTTGCCGGACGGTAACTTTAACATGGTGCCTCTTTTCAATCCACTGTGCTATCTGTTTTGTCTTGGTCTCTAAGTCGTTCTTGGCAATAGCTGAAGAGAAGGATAACTCCTTCTGAACCACCCCTGTTTAAAACAGAACTGAAACTGTATTGGCTTAACATTTGACAAACCTGTATGAGGTGCTCTCTTCTATCAGCTTGCGGTGCTTTGTCTGCTCGACTCCTCCTCCCATGCTGCTTTCTCAGAGCACCCCGATCTCATGGTCTCAGCCTGCACCACCCTCACCAAGTAGCAAGGGTGGCTACTTGATACTCTCACACTCACTGCTCTAACCAGGAGACTGACTGCATGTTTGAGGCACACAGGAAAATCTCTTCAGGGTCAGAAGGCTTAAGGTATTTTTAATTACAGTCTTGTTCGTATGATCCACAATGTAGGTCTAACAAACAGGTAAGCACTGGATCTGGAATTAACGACTTACTGTGCAAATTCCTGTGTTCTGCACGTAGGACAGCTGAAGGTAAAAGCTTTGACGTTAGATAGCTCTTCATCTCAAACCCATTTTACTGAATGGTGGAGTATTCAACTGGAAGTACCATGATGCTTTGCAATGTATTTGAACAATCTACAGCCTCTTCCTCTTTCAAGTTTTTCTAAAGTAGTTAGCATCTGTATAATATTTTTGTGGTTTCTTGAACAGAGCAACTCACTGCCACAAGAATGCTCTCCTCTAAAATCAGAACTGTACCCAAAGCAAAGCTATCTTTATTAGCCTGAGAATATGAGAGGATACAAGGTCATCTGCCTTTTGTAAAACCTCTTTGCCAAACTCTGCTGGAGCAGATGGTCTTAAGAAAAAAAAAACCAAACCAAAAAAACTGAAAAGTGTTTAACTTTGAAAAAGTTCTCTTACTCGGTACAAGAAAGGGCTCCAGACTTTGTCTTCCTTACAGCAAAAGAGGAAGAGAGTGTTGCATGATTACTGGTGACAAACTATATATTATATTAGTGTATTGGTCCTTAGTTCGCAAAAACCGCCTGCCACTCTATGCCTTAATAAAAGATCAGAAATTTAGTGGGTGTCATGCAAACACAGCCTAGTTATGTTCACTCAAATAAAGGTTTTTTTAAAAAGTCAGCAGATGCCAAAATAGCAAATCCTGAGAGGGCAATAGGAGGCTTCTCTGTGGAAGACTGGACTAATCCAAAATTTTATTTTCACCACTGCAAATCCTTAATAGCGTGGACTGCAGTGACATTGCTTTGGATTTACACAAATACAAGTAAGAGGATTTAATCTGTTGAAACCACTTTTAATGCAGCATTTTTCAAAGTCCCCAGTGTTGTAGTGTTTACAGTGCACATACCTGGCTTTGGACTTGCTTTTTTCTTCTCTGCAAGTTTAAGCTGCTCTTCATGAATCTGCTGCCCAGTCATCAGTCTGTAAACTGGAGGTTCTACATTCTCACGAAGCAGAACCAGTTTCAGGCCATGTTCATCCATAAGTCTGAGTGCCTCTGCTCGGTGCATGTTTCCTAAGCTCTCCCCATCCTGGTTGATTACGTGCAAAATACGATAGGGAATTCTTCGCCCAACGCTTCCAAATGCTGCTTTCCTTTTTGGTTGTGCGTGAGGTTTCTCATTGGTACAAAATGGTTGACTAAGCCCAAACACAGCTGACTTCCTAGGGTCAGGTAGCACCACACAGAATGGAGAAAAGAGCCACTTTTGTGCTGTCTGTGTCAGAAGAGTACCAAAAAACCTTTTTGCATATCTGTTCTCATTCCTGGTTGCTTGACATAAATGTTTCACTGTGCACAAGGCAGTCATTCTGAGAAAGAAGAAAAAAACAAGTTACCTCATCAGTCAGATTCTTCTAGTTATATTAGAAAGACTTGACTCCAGTTCAGTAAACACTAATGTTTGTAACTACTCTTTTAAAATGATACATGGTGCTACTATACAGAATGAACAATCAACAGTCAATGGGAGTTAACCCAGAGAGAAAACCTGACAAATGAGCAAAATGTATCAGTTGATGTTACCTTCACTATCTTAAAATCAGAGCCTGAACTTCTCTAAAGAATCCAATACTTCTAGTTCCTTTCTCCTCACTTTGAAATTTAAATCTAAATATTTACAGACATCTATCCTGACATGGTACTCACGAAGCTATAAAATTACAAACATGCTTCAAAATATACCCGGTGCTTGAAGACTACTGAAACTCATCTTTGAGATATTTCTTCCACTGGATGTTTTTCCCATTCTTCCCTGGTTCATGAAATCCCCCTGGCAATTTTGGTGCAGCTGACCATTACTTGCATTTTGTTCAGACCTTCAGAAATCGTCCATTTTCTAACAGCTGCAAAAAACTTTGGAAATAAAGACCAAATTGTGAGTATTCTCTGCAGTTTTCCTATTTTATGTTTAAAATGGAGCAATTACAGGAAAAGCCAAGATGATGCAGGAAACCAAACACGTGTCATACCAGAGAAGTTGGCAAGAGTGAGACACCTCTTTGGCCCAGGAGGGAATGTGATTCTGCTCTATAAATACCTGCATGCATGCACATATATAAACACACATATATGACATCGTGTAAACATGCATCTATACGCACACATACACACGGAAAAGGTGTAAACCATCAGCAAGGATAAACAAGCTATTTATAATTCGAAGCAGTGTTGGCACAGGAACAAGTGAAATGGCTGGCCTGTGAAAAAACTTAGTCTGAAAAGGGGATGGTCTGGAGCCTGGGATGGACTTCATCCCTCAGCAGCAGGGACAATGTCCATGCAAACTGCTTGAAGAAGGAGCCAGATGAGTTCATGAATGGGGCAGTGTGATAACAGCTGTGTGCTACACCTGGATCCAGAACTCAAGCTAGCCACAGGGCACAGAAGAGAAAGAACAGGATTTCCACAGAAGCTGGCAGAGCTACTGTCCCTTCCCGCCCCGGGCTCTGCCTCTGCCCAGTCCAGACCCCTGTGAAAACAGCTTTTTGTCTGGGTGTGACAGCAGCCCTATGACTGAACACCCACTGCCAACACCCAAGTACCTTTGTGCCTCATCAGTGCAGCCACACAAGAGCTATTACGTCCTTTACGTTTTAAATGGTTTCATAAACCAGCTCTGGGTCATGCACTACAAACCTGGTCTGCAATCTGGGCATCACTGCTCCTTTACTGAACGATACAATTAGATTTATCTTCCATTCAGAGGAGCCTGGCTCGCCTTTGAGAGCTACTAATTTGTAAAACTTAAGTAACAGTATCTCAGCAATCGAACAAAAATCCTTGCTTTAAGGAAACGTTGACCTTGCTCTGCTAAACACATGATGTTCTTCTCCTTCATTCTCTGACGCTATTTCCATATTTTGAAAAATATTTTAAATACTATTTAATTTCAATTACAATTTTTAATTTTAAAATTAAACTTTAAAATTTTAAATACTTATTATCATAAACCTGATAAATCCAGCCTCAGCTGTCTGAAAGGACAGCTTTTATGTAAGGGGTTTTGTTTTTTTTTTTTTTTTTTTTTCGCTTAACACGGCAGGGGCCTGCGTTCCGCCTTGTGCACCGCGGTCATCCTCGCGTCGCCAGGGCCGCCCTTGTCGTGCCCGCGTTCCCGCACCCATGGCGTGCCCGTGTGCGTGGCCCGCGGCTCCCTGCCATCCTCTCTTACCTGCCAGCCCACCGAAGCAGCCGAGGCGCCGGCCCGAGCGGCCGGGAAGCTGCGGCACAGCCCGCCACTCCCCCTTCCTTTTCCTCCCGCTCCTCCTCTTCCTCTTCCTCCTTGCGCGCCTCCGCCTCCTCCCCGCGGGAGCGCGCCTGGAGGGTGCTGTGAGGGGCCAGCGGGGTCCCCGTGTCCCGGCGTCCCCGTGTCCCTGCGGGCTCCCGCATTTCCCGGGCGACACACGGGCGGCGTGCCCGGTTCCGTGTGGAGCGGCTGCTGGGAGCTGCTGCTGCCCCGCATCGCCCCGTGGGTTCCCGGGGTGCCTTGGCCACCTCGCTTGGCCGCGGGTGTGAGGGCCGCAGCTGGGACGGGCTCCGCGCCGTGCCCAGGGGCCGTCCCAGCAGGGCAGTTCGGGATCATGTGTGTGCTCTGTGTGTGTTGAGGCCGGGAATCGCAGAATTCGGGTTTGGGTTGGAAAGGATTTTTAAAGCTCATCTACTCTCGTGCCTCTGCCATAAGCAGGAGAGCGAGAACGTCTTCAGCTCGATCAGGTTGCTCAGAGCCCCGTGTGTGCTCGAATGTTTCCTCTTACGGGGGGCATCCACCACCACTCTGGGCAATCTTTCGCCACCGTCTCCGTAGGAAGTTCTTCCTTGCCTCTAGTCTAGATGAGCCCTCTTTCAGTTTAAAGCCGTGACTCCCTGTCCGCGCCGCGGGACTGCAGGGCTCGGCAGCTCCGTGCGCGGCTCTGCAGCGGCGTCAGTCGGTCCGAAGGCATCTCGGGTGCTTGGACTCTCTCTCTTTTTTGGTCGGAGAGACTCTGCCTCGGGCTGGCGAGCTCCTCCGTCTGGTTTGGAGACAGAAACCTTTGAAAGAGGAGCTGAAATTCGCGTGCGAGCGTCGTGTCCCCAGCTGTAGAGGGACACGCTAAGGCAGCCCAGCCACTGAGCAGCACGGGTGCGGGCTGAGGACCTGAGGAGCTCTTTCCAGAGCCCAGGGGCTCCTGTCTGTCGAGAGATGCTGTTCGGTCATTCGGGCAGGGGCTGGAACGACACTTCAGTCTGGAAATGTGCTTGTCATCAGAATTTAGTACAAAATGAAGCTGTGGGAAGAAGCTGTCCTTCCTGCCTAAAGCAATCAGAACTTTTTAGCTTATGTGCTTTAGGCCACAGCTTAAGTGACCCTTCATTCCTCTCCTCCTGTCCAGGAAGAAGAAATGCAATGATAACCTGACCTTTATGGTTCTGGAGTTGAAAGCTTTCTCTTTACTGTGGTTTTAGAATGGTTTCATTTCATGTGCTTGCTTGGTTTTGTTTTGTCATTGTGGTACATACATGTAAAAAAGGTCTGTCATTGCTTCATGCTCTCTATCTTCATAAACATCATTTGGTAATCGTATGCAAGCCCAGATAACTTTACTAAATCAGTTCACAATCTGAAGTTCATTCATATCACCTTGTCCTCATTAAAAGTCTTCTCTGGCAGTAATGAGTTTGGAAAAACGCCAGTAACAGAATTAGCCAAATAGATGGTGAGCTGTGTTAAGACCCTGAATGACAACTGTAGCTTCTCCTATTATATGCCAATAGAGCCTAATTTTTCTCTTTCTTTCTTTCTTTCTTTCTTTCTTTCTTTCTTTCTTTCTTTCTTTCTTT
>VWZN01003380.1:14549-38461 GCA_013396955.1 Regulus satrapa
AGTAAATCTACTAATTTTACAGTCAGTTGAACAGCAATAGATTAATTTGTTTAAAGTCTGCACTCACAAAGAAAATGTGAACTTCACTGCCTTGAATACCCGAAACTACAGTGCGATATTTAAAGGGTAGAAACTATTACAACTTGCCCCAGAATGGTCCAAGCAGTTCCCTGTCACCTGCTTCTCAGCACAGGTGCTGACCTCCCCGTCTATTCTATCCCTCCTGACAGACTAGCAGCCAGGCTGGGGCTTTGTGTGCAACAGAGAGCGCTTTTCCAATGACTGGGCCAGTTTTCTTCAGCAGCCACAGGAAGCAGAATAAAGAGAAGGTTAAGGGCCACCGCAAGGGTCAGAGTGGGTTAAATTTAGTTAACATCAGAGGTTATAGCTTTTAACAAGAGCATGAAGGAAACTTATTTGAAGATGCAATTTGTTTCTTCTTTGTCAACCATTATTTTTTTTTTACTCTATTGATAGTGACAGCTTAACAAAGTTTTTATATGCCAGGGTTTTCATCCTTTAGAGGATAAAGAACTGTGATGCAAAAAAGAGATGCAGGTGGAAGACTTTATAAAGCCTCCATGATTTTCAAATTGAGGGTTGAAAGTAGGCTCCCTGCCTGGCTAAGTCAGAAATAATTTGTAAATGTTAAAAAAAAAATACACATTACAGACAGAAAAACGGCTTTTTTTGGTTTTGTTTTCTTTTTTTTTCTTTTCCCCAGTGTAGCTTGCCAAGAGTAGTGTTTTATCGGAAGCCTTACAATCTGCCTGATTTCATATGTATTATTTTCCAAGGTAATCTTATTTTCTTTTTTATCGCTCTCTAAAGATGATCAAAGTCAAATGCCTTTAACAACAGTCTTCATCATCTTCCTTGAAGATATTTTAGTCTATAATGTACTGGGGTTTTTATAGGTTTGGTTTTTTCCTCACAATTTAGTGAAAAAGCAGAAACTGGAAAATGCACTCAGTGTAGCTGCAGTATGAGGTCCTCAGTCAAATTCTTGGAATGAAAAATGAGGAAAGTTAAAACCTTTCTGAAAATTATTGAAGTTAAATATTTTTAAAAGGTTCAGTAACAATTTTCACACTTTTGTACAGATCTTCCGCCGATATTTTTAGTCAAATTAATAAAATCCCTACTTTTTGAGTTGTTTTATCCTGACACAAAGTAAAGAACTGAAATTAAAATTTAATTAAGTATGATAACAATTCATAAGTACAAACAATGCATTTTGGTAGGTTTCTTTTTTCTTTTTTTTCTTTTTTTTTAACATGTTTTCCCCTGGGGGGGAAAAAAAGCTAATGTGATCATCCTGTCTCCCTACCCATCTGTCTCTCTGCAAGTTCTCTTGGCAGTTTTAACTGCTTGGACACTTCAGCCCAGTTTGGCAAAGAAATAGGAGCCTCAAAGATATTGTACATTTATAATGACTATATGTATTTCTGACAAGTTTTATGAAAACAGTGGAGAGACCTTCAAATTGGTGTCTTGTTCTGGCAGAAGGGTTCATCCAGCTGACCAGGCTGTATATGTGTGTGGGCTGCCCAGGTAGCACACAGATGTTATCAGACCTGATTATGGCCTTTCAGTATTTAAAGGGGGCTTGTAAAAAAGAGGAAAATTAACTTTTTTCACTGGCAGATAGACATAGGACGTAAGGAATGGTTTTAAACTACGAGGAGAGGGTAGATGTTAGGAAGAATTTCTTTACTCAGGAGGGAAGTGGGACACTGGCACAGGTTACCCAGAGAGGTTGTGGATGCCCGCCCCATCTCTGGAAGTGTTCAAGACCATGTTGGATGGGACCCTGAGCAACACAATTTAGTGGGTAGCATCCCTACCTTTTACAGACGGGTTGGAACTAGGGATCTTCAAGGTCCCTTCCAACCCAAAGCACTCTATAATTCTGTGATGCCACAATCAGCTACAGTCCACAGTGTCTTTTGCCTTGCCAGCTGCTCAGGGGCTGCACGGGTGATGTGTAAGGCTGAGGAAGATTTTGAGATGGGAGGAAGAGCCAGAGCATTTTGATAGCAGTTGAGAAGTGTAAGGAACGTGCTGGGGTGATTTGGATCTATAATCTTAATATTTGATAATGTAGGTCTGCTGTAGAAGGTCAGAAGGCTGGGAACTGACAACACAGGGCTCTACAATTCAAGTATCAGTTATTTCAGTGCTCATTTGCTCATCTGATTTCTGGTGTCGTTGCTATCTGTGACGAAGGCTTGAAATTTCCAATCCACTTGCTGCTGACTCAGGCTAGTGGTGGGTTCCGAGCTGTAGAACCAAGAGCTGGTTTTGCTCTCCAGAGGATTGGATTATGTCTTTTGGTGCGTGTGATCACTTCTACTTTTCTGGGAAGGTTCTGTTTGGACTCAGTTTGTATGAACTCTTTTGTTGGTGTAGAATTCATTGTTCCCTAAGGGACAGCTAGCACATCTAGAGAAAGTCTGTGTAGGTCATAGATAAAAGCATTTGCATTGGTATCGTGTACAGGCAGGTGGATAGTCACTTGACAGGCTAAAAACTAGAGAAGAGGAAAAGGGAGATGGAGAAACACAGGGCCTCAAAGATGGGGAAAGTGGCACTTCGAGCACTGTGTACCCCCCTCTTTTTGGTCCACACAGGAGCAGCCTCTGCAGAGGAAGTGACTTCGAAAGGCCTAACTGCAATGAAAAAGAAATGAGAAAAATTATGGATCTCCACAGCCCAGACAGACTGGCCTGGAAAACTGCAACAAAAACTCCCACTTACTATTCTGCTCACAAGCTGCCACCAAAACTCATCTGTGAGGAGAATAAGAGCATCAGAGCATCTTCTTAAAAATGTAAAACTGTCTTTTTTTTTTTTTTTTTTTTTTTCCCTTCTGAGCTGCTCTTATAGGCTTTAAAGCATTAATTTCAAAAGCCTCACAAAAGGCATCAGACAGTCCAGGCTGAGTGCAAGCTTGGGGAGGAGAATTACGAAGTAAGTGGTGAGGGTGATGTCTGCAGACGAGGAAGCAAGGTTATTTGTTTGTTACAAGTCAGTGATCATAGCTTGCTTTTAATGATGGAGCAGCAGAGAAGGAGAGTTAGAGCAGCCCAAAGAGCCCTGGATTCACACAGCCTAAAGTTCAGCTACATCTTTTGTCTCATGCTTCTGTTGTCTGGGTGATTCTTGGATTGGGAGTCAGGAGATGTGAGTTTTGTCTGCAGTGCTGACATGCCCTGTGACCTTAGACAAGTCTGTTCATACCCGTGCTTCTCCTCTCATCTTTTTGCTCACTTAGAATCTCTCTCCCTTTTTCCTTGCAGTGTCTTTCCCTAATTATACATCTGGACTGTGGCTGTCAGAATGAAGCTGTGCTCTCAGGTTAGGCAGTGCTATTGTCTGAGTGAACCATAAAGAAATCCTGTGCTGAGCACTTCACTAGGACTCTCCTGTTATCTCAGGGTTTCACTGACAACCTTAATAAAATAAAAGTCCTTCAAAGGACTGAGTGTTCCTGCTGACTGCCCAACTGCCTGCTCTTTCTGTAGCATCTTGAACAAGAAGAAACATAAATTCTGATTCCTGGGTTGTCAGAAAATAATGATTTATATTATTTCATACTTTCTGATTATTTCTAACATATTTTTTGTTCCTGAAATCTCAGCAGCAACTTCAGTACTTCACAGTGCCTGATTTTCTTCAAAGTGAATTATAAACCAGCATGCTGCTATATATCTTACTCATTTTGATAGGTTATCCTTAATTTTGCTCTTTTGTGGAGGTGCAGTTCATGTGCCAGAGACTAGGGACAAAGCCTCCTTCAGAATTAATTACTCACTATCTCTGTAATCTACTCTATTTTATCCCCATAAGGATGGTGTCCAGTGCCAGGATAACTGTCTCTGCAATGTGACCTCGGCAAAATTGACTATGTTCTTTACGTTCAACTTTCCTTGTATATGTATATGCTCTACCTGGTCCAAGATGCGAACATCATATAAAAAAATCCTACTATGCTCTTGGGAAAAAAAATATTTAAATCCTTCAGCAACATAGGATGCATATCAGTAATCCATATCTGCCCATGAATTTCCTGTTCTAACCAGCATGCAGACTGGATTTTTCTATGAAATCCATAGGGAAAGGCATCATGCAGAGTTTTGTGTTTCATATTTTCCTACAGCACTCTGTCTTTTGTCTTTATATCAGGTGTGCTCTCAGACAGCATCTACAGCAAGCCTCTCACAGCTGTGTCAGCTTTCAACATGCTGCATAAATTGTCTGATCCCAGAGTTTGCACAGTTGTGGTTCCAGATCCCACAGTGCATTACTTCATGTTTAACTTTGACAGTCTCCCTCCCCTTTG
Organism: Regulus satrapa; assembly: GCA_013396955.1. Classification (NCBI taxonomy): domain Eukaryota; kingdom Metazoa; phylum Chordata; class Aves; order Passeriformes; family Regulidae; genus Regulus; species Regulus satrapa. The sequence continues at coordinate 18,895 of VWZN01003380.1, forward strand.
CCTTCTGCCCTTCCTCCGCATCATATAGTATTATAATAACAAGTTTTTGGCTTCAGGAGAAAGGGTTGTCAAAGACAATTTAGTATTTTGTGATAGAAGTGCAGAATTGGAGAATAATTTAGGTTGGAAGGGACCTCAGGGGAGTCATCTGCTCCAACGGTATACTAAGAATTTTGGACCATGACCTCAATTTAGGTGAAATAAAACCCCCTTACTTATCTGTGAATCAGTTCAGGAATCAGCAGGACCTGAGTGGTTCTTTTACATTCTAATGAAGGGTGGAGACCCTTATGTATACATTTTCTTAGAAGAAATTACAGTCCTACAAGCTCAGTCTGCTTCAATATAAGAAAATAGTCTGTATTTGAATAGAACATTGAAGACCTGTTAATAATTTTAGAGCACTTTCATTGTGCTGAGATGACTCTGCATTCCAATCAGTTTATATATTTACTTGGATTCATATGCCAGTGATGCTTACATTGTATCAGTCCATAAATTATTTACATAAATTAAACCTGGATGATGGAGCCACAGAAATGAGTCATATTTTTTTCTTTAAAGAACAGCAGGAGGTAATTTTTCTTTTATAAGCAATTTAGAAACTCGCTCTGCATTGGAACATATAATCGTACTCAGAAATCAAACAAATTATTCCCATATTCAGCTAAGACCAAATAACCATCAAACATAGATGGTGTTAGAAGGACTGAGCATTTATTCATGCTGTAAAGGCTCACGTACATTCATTATGTTTAAATTTGTAGGAGGAAAATAATTCTGCAAAAAGATGCTAATAAGAAGTTCTGTAAGTATAACTGACCACAACACTATCTTTAAAAAAATCTGAGTTTATTAATTTGCAGCTGTATAGTGTTTCCCTATGTTCAGTTTAGTATAAATTTAGTGTCTGACTTTAACAAGTAAGAGCATGAGCATAAATAGAGAAACTGAATTTTCTCGTTTGTCTGCTTATTTACAAGGAAATAGAGCATCAGAGATGGATTTGTTGGTTTTTTTTAAGATGCAAATCTCATTAATCTGAACCAACATGTTTCAACATGTCTCCGAAAAAGATAAGAGTTCTTGTAAGCTATTTCATGTCTGGTTAAAAATAAAGTGGGAGAAATCACAGTATCTTTTCTGAAATGGCCAAAAAAGGGAAAAAGTTAAAAGCAAGCCTAGAAACTGGGCCAGTTGGTGCTTTATTTAGTGGTTCTTTTTCCATTAGCTCACCCTGCTTTTGTAAACTTTGGAGAGGAATGCTGTGTTATAACAGTAGCATTTTCTTTGCTTTTACAGTTCCATATGTGGATAATGAAAAACAACTGTAATTTGTGAGCTTGAAGTATAATTAACTGATGCCCTAAAAGGTAAACAGTTTCTTCTAATTATGTCAAAAAAACCCAGTCATGAGCCAAGCAAAGTGATTTATATCGAGGAAATGTAGAATAAATATATAGAGGCTGTTCCACTGTATTGTATTTTGTTTTAGTTGTATTAATTGTAGATTCTTTGGTGTCTTTCTGATAAAATTAAATATAGTAGATAATGTGACATTTTGTTGGAGCCAAAGGCTTTGCTCAAGAGGAGCAAAAGGCAGGTTCAAGTTTTCGCTCTATCAGCTTCGTATCAAAATTTGTGATCTCTCATTGCTCCAGGCTAGATATGTGAACATAGTTTCCCACATTCCCATGTTCACAAACTAACTGCAGGGGAAACAGAAAAAGCCTACAGAATTTCCAAGTTTGGATGTAGTCAGTTAAATTAAATAATTCGCTTTTTGGTTGGCAATCAGTGTATTTTTTGTACAGTGGACAAAGCTACTGATTTTTTCCTCTTGAACAGATTTTGTCAAAGTGTAGAGTCAAATGATTTGATATAGAAATGCCCTGAGGCTCTTTGTACCTTCATTGCCCTCTGCAGGCTGGGTTTTCTAGCTGAACTGAATTTTATTAAGTATGGCAATTACTAATTTCTGTAAATTGTGTTCAGTTAAGCTGAGCCCCGAAAAGAATAAAATAGAGATAGAAATAGAAACAGAAATAGAACAATTTAAGTTGGAAGGGACCTACAGCAATCATCCAGTCCAACTGCCTGACCTCTTCAGGGCTGACCAAAAGTTAAAGAATGTTATAAAGGAATATTGTCCAAATGCCTCTTGATCACTTAGAGGGCTTGGGTCATCAGCCACCTCCCTAGGAAACCTGCTCCAGGGTTTGACCACCCGGTGGTGAGTCATCCACTCAGCTCAAAGGATCCCCACTTTGAGTTTCTCTGAATATTCAGAACGCCATATCCCCATGGAAATGTGCTTTGTCTGGGACACTGTTCACTGGGACAGAAAGGGGACAATATTCTACAGGCAGGACACATCCTTTCAGCGAAAGAAAAGGAAAGCTGTTGAGTTTTAACTTGAAGTTTTCCATTAAAACAGTTTCAGTGGAAAATTTTTGGACAACCCCTAGATAATAACTGCTCACAAAGCTTGCCAGGAAAAAGGGGCAGAACATCATTGTGTGTTGACCATATAAGAACTTGTGTTTGTTGAAGACTATATGGGTTGGAAATATCTGCTGTAGACTGAGCAAGTGTAGAGTCCTAGGGTGGTGTTAGTTCAGTCACTGGAGTTGCATAATGTCATTTGAATAATCACTCCTGTAGCAGTAACTACTCAATTCCTCTGCAGTTATGGTGGTAGTTTTGTTGAATCCATAAAAGAGGAATTAAAGAATCAGCTTCTCCTCCCTCCCCGGTTCCCTGTTGATAGGAAAAGGGCCCATTATCTGGGGCAGGCACATAGGGATGTGCACTTCAGCAAAGGGTTATGATCTGTGTTCATTATATGCAAATTTGCTGGAGCATTAATCTGCTAGCATTAACATAATATCGGTTGGTGCCTCGGAGTAATTCTCATCTGATCTAAAACATTTCTCATGCAAGCAAAACAGTTTGGCAACGTAGAGAAATAATGAACTAACCATATCAAAATCAGCAAATATGAACTAGAGTTGAATGTGACCTGATTATATGTGCAAAACCCCACTGCCTTACAGGCAGTTTATTCAGTTAAATAATCAAATTAAACAAGATAGTCCTAAATACATCTTGCTTAACTTGATTACTTAAATAAGCAACCATCTGGCATGAATGACACAGATTAAGTTCTTCCTTAATTTTTTCTTATTTTCATTTTTCCACATGAGAATTGTTTTGCACCTTGTGCTTATTTCGTGTTACTTCTCTGCTGGAGTATCCTCACGTAGAGATTGGGGGCAGAAGTTAATAGATATTATTACACAAGTACAAGCTGAACTCACTGTCTCTACAACTTGATATTAATCAGCTGAAAGGAGTTGTAAGATTAGCAACCCTATTTATACAATTATTTTAGCCACAGGAGAATCAATTTGTTGCTAGAGGAATACAGCTGAAATTTGTCAGTATTAGAAGCAAGGAAGTGCAAGTGAAAATCCTAGCAAGTTTAAGTAATCTAGTTCCCTATTTGAGGTCATTTAAAGAACTGACTTAATTTAAAGTATTTTGGTCTCATTGAAAAAGAAACACTTCTTGCTAGTCTTTATTAAATAGAAAATGCTTTTGGGTTAACAAAGCATCATTTAAGGTCTTGTTCTGTGTTTTAGAACTGCTTTACACATGGGGACTGTCCTACTGACTTTGAAGGCATAAAAGGCTTGAGCAAAGTTATGTATGCAGGAGATTGCTGAAGAGCTGAGACTGCTGAGGGGCTCATTGGCATGTACCTGCACAAATCTTTGCTTTGAGCTTTGAATAGTTATAGTTACAGGGATTGTACTACAATAAAATTAGTAAATGCAAATGCTGATGTTTAAATGGGATGGAATGTTTTTTTACAATGACCACATAGTCTCTTGCTTACAAATGTGCGCTGTGCTCTGCAGTGTCTCGGGAAGAGAGGATCCTCAATTCTGACACTTGTGATGCACAGATAGTATGACCAGCCCTTATTCTTCTCTCTTGAGGGTGCAGGCTTGTGGAACTTGACATAGTTCCCAGCACACACATCAGTTCTGACTTTTGGATCTCTAAACATTCACTTTTACCAAATGCTCTCAGATCTCACCCTCTTTTGTTGTGTGACTCTGTAGAGCCCATGTGTTTGGGTGTTGCTGTGGAATTCTCCCTGTGCATGGCCTGGGCCTGTCAGCTGGATAATGCGCCCATCTGCCAGCTGTATTTTGCTGTGAATTATCTGACTATTGCCATTCCCCTCCCTACTGCTGCCATTTTGCAGGTGGAGGGCTGTCCATGTGGAAAAGTTGTAGGCACTGCTGGCAGTTACAGATGTACTTGCGCTTACGCCACAAGAGTGTGGTGGAGAGGAGTTGTTAAAATTCTTTTCCCTTTGTATTCACGTGCAGCATAAGGTGAATTTCAGAAAAAAAGGAAAAAATTTGTGAGATGCTTAGGGTAGGCAACTGTGTGTGCTGGCAAGGTGGCTGTTCTGATTTAACCCCAGCTGGCAGCTAAGCACCAGGCACCTGCTCACTCACTTCACACACGCCCTCTCCCTCTCCCACACACACATACACATGCTCTTCACCTGTGGGATGGGGAGAGAAGTGAGGGAAGAAAAGAAAATAGAAATCGTGGGCTGAGATAAGAACCGTTCAATAATTGAAACAAAATAAAATATAATGATAATGCTAATTCTATTAATAGTACAAAGGAGAGAGAGAGAGGGTGGTAAAATGCAAAAAACACAAGAAGTGATGCATAACACAACTGCTCACCACCCACTGGCTGGTGCCCAGCCTGTCCCTGAGCTGCAGTCAGCCCCGCTCCCAGCCAACACTCCCCAGTTAGTATATTGAGTGTGATGCTCCGTGGTATAGAACAGCCCTTTGGCCTGTTCAGGTCACCTGTCCTGGCTGTGCTGTCCCCTGGCTTCTTATACAGCTTTTCACTGGCACGGCATGTGGCACTCAGAAGTTCTTGACTCAGGGTAGGCTCTACTTAGCAGGAACTGAAACATCACTGAGTTATCAACATGTTTTCACACTGAAGCTGAAACACAGGGTTGTGCCAGCTACTAAGGAAAATGAACTCTGTCCCAGACAAAACCACAAAACTGAATCAATGAGAAGTTAAGATTCCTGGATTTAGTGTTTGCCTCCTCTTACTCCAAGACCTTTAAAAGTAATTTCATTTCTCTATAGTGCCATTTCTCCTCTCACCTGTTGCCTTGTTGCATTAGCCAGCAGGCTCCCCAAGGAGTTTTCGCTGTGTTTCACCTGATGTTCGTGTGGTGACCTTCATCATAAGGATACACAGCTGCCATGGCATCAAAAAAGACTGTCCATCAACTGAGCCACAGTTCCCTGACTACACAGCTGCTCCTAGCTGTGGGACACACAAGGAAGATCCTTTCATGCACACCTCAAAGAAAAGGTTGGATCTGTCACACCAAGAACTTACCAGATTCACCCCTGGCTCACCTCTCAGGAGGAACTGGGCTGATCAAGATAACTCTATGGTGTATGTTCAAGTTCTCCTATCCAGCCAGGGTCTTCACACAAGCAAGTAGGAAAATAACCTGAGCATGGATATCTGTAGAAAAGGATCTGAGTAGCATCGCTGTGATATTGAACTGGGTAGTATTACACAAATCCAGTTTCCTTTTCTTAGGTCAAATACACTTAACATCACAGAGTTATGTAGAAATGGATAACTAGAAGACTCTTGTTCCTTCTGGTTTATCAGCTTCAGAAGATTTTTGCCATTCTTTGACTATTTGTTCCCACCTACAGTAAAGCTTCCTGTGTGGAAGGTAAATAAAATGGCAGGTTTATCTCATTCCGATGTTATTCTGAATTTAGATTTTAATGTAAATTTAAGAATGATGTGTCCTTTCCATTATTTAGTTAGAATAACCTTTCCTCCTTCCCACCCTGCACATACACACACCCACTAGTGCTGTTAGTTGTAGTAATTAGCTCAATGTGCTAATGACAGTTTCCAGGGAAAATGCTGACAGGACTAATTAATGGGTGAATTTCACTTCAGTAAATGTATGGGCAATTTTCTAAATGCAGATGGCATGGTCCACCCTAACTAGAGGCCCAGCCTGGAGCTACTCAATACACCAAGTGTCTGGGGAAAGTGGTTAATTTGTAATGTGCTTCATGATAGTGTGCTGGGCATGGCAAGGTTTTGGTAATGGGGGCCCACGGGAGCGGTTTATCCGGAGCTGCCAGAAGCCTCTCCAGTTTCCATCAGAGCCAATGCCAGGCGGCTCCAAGGCAGGCCTGACACCCATCAGCGATGGCAGCAGTGCCTCTGGGATAACACAGTTAAGAAGAGAGAAAAAAGAGAAAAAAGATGTTGGGCAGAAGTGAACAGCAAGCAGAGAAGAGGAATGGCTCTGCAGACACCAAGGCCAGTGAAGAAGGAAAGATAGAAGGCGCTCGGGGCACCAGAGAAAAGATTCCCCTGCAGCCTGTGGTGAAAAGTGTTGAGGAGCAGAGATCCACCTGCAGCCCACGCAGGGCCTCACGCCAGAGCAGGCGGTGCCCCAGAGAAGGCTGTGAGTGGTGGGAGGTCTGTAATGGAGCAGGTTTTTTGGCAGGAGCGGGGACTCCAAGGCTGGAGCAGCCTGTTCCTGAAGGATTGCGCCCATGCTGGAGCAGTTTGCAAGGAGCTGCAGCTTGAGGGAAGGACCCACACTGGAGGAATCCACAGAGAACTGTCTGCTGTGGGAGGGATCCCACACTGAGCAGGGGAAGAGTTGGAGGACTACTCCCCCTGAGCAGCAGAGACAATGTGAATTAACTGCAGCCCCCATTCCCCAGCTCCCTGAGCCACCTGCAGGGGGGAGGTAGAGAATGTCAGCAGTAAGGCCAGGCCCAGGAAGAAGGCAGGGGTCAGGGGAAGGTGTTTGAAGATGTCTGTTTATTTCTTATTATCCTACTCTAACTTGATTGATGATAAATTACTTTCCCCCCTCTATCTGAGGGTGTTTTGACTGTGACAGTCACTAGTGAGAGATCTCTCCCTGCCCTTATCTCGACCCATAAGTCTTTTGTTAAATTTTCTCTCTCCTTCCCAGCTGAGAAGGGTGATGACAGAGCAGCTTTGGTGGACACCTGGCATCCAGCCCGGGTCAAACCACCAGATACTGATCAAAAGAGAAATGATGCTTATACTTGCTTTCCAATGCATTATTCATTTCTCAATAGTATGGAAATGCGATGTCCTTTTTTATGTTCACCTTTTCCAGACCTGTCCATTGAATCATGAGGAAGGAATGAATGTGCAGTGTCATTAGAGCAGTCTCACATGTTTTTCCTGCCAGCCTGCACCTCCCAGTCACAAGGTTTATTTTGTGTCATAAAAGGAAAAGAGCAACAGGATGCTCACTTTGGCTATAACAGAAGCTAAGACTGGTATACACTAAAACATTTGCTTGCAAGCATCAATCCTGCCCTCGCAGGTCCAAGGAGACTTGGACTCTCCTCCTGGTGTTTGCTAGCTCTTTTGTTCCGAGTTCCTCTGTAAACATGGAATTTATTGACTTAATTTTGCCATACAAGATCCCAAATCTCCATATGAGGACAGAAAAGCAAAGTTCTTAGCAATACCAGATCCCAGCAGAATTCAGGATTTTGTGATTTAGTTTCCTACTGGCAGTAGTAATCAGCAAATGAATAAATTATGTATTTTTGATTTTTAATTTTTTTTCCACACCCTTCTTATTGATGCAGAGATGCTGTTCCATGAACAAAAATGGTCACAAACAAAAGCACCTTCTCTTGCCAAATGCTCGAGACAGCTGCCAGTGTCCCAGGAAGCAGTTGTATGTGAAGAATCAATTCCAGTGAGAGACCCGAGGGCAGAGAACAGTGCTTGACACCTGTGACAGCGATCCTGAAAGGAAAGGGAGGGACATGGGAATGAGTCTTGGGGGAGAGAGGTCAGAGTGGATGTTTACAGAAGGAGGTACTGACACAGTGCGTGGTGTTTCTTCCCTAGTGTACCCTTTTGGCTTTGTAATAGTTGAGTTCTTGTGCATTCATATGTATGTTGGTACTTACATATGTGTTCCTGTTTGTGGAAATGTGTATTTCTATTTTCTCGAGCTAAAAATTGCATTGTCTTCTTTTTTTTTTTTAATAGAGTTTGATTTTTTTCTTATGTTATTTGTATTTTATCCCTTTTACAACCCATCTGTGCCTTTATGTATCTCATATCTTGTGGCAATTGCCAAATTTAAGTATTTTTCTGTTCCTTTCAAAGCCTGTTATTTGAGAAGCAGCAAATGGCCATTCTATTTTGTTTTCCCAATGTTATTAATATTTTCATCAATAATTTATTAATAATTTATTGAATACAGTATATTTTTTATGATTTTTGTAAATTTCAGTGTCCTCATATTTGTAGTCACTTTCCATAAAAGTAATTCCATGGCTTTAATATCCTTATCTCATAATTTGTCAGCTCTTGCACATGCTTTTAGGGTAGTGAGACAGAACTGATAGAATATCCAGGGTCTGAGTACATCCATACCACAGCATAATGGTGTTTTCTGTTTTGCTGTCTCTTTGCTTCCTGATAACTCCTGACATCATATTTACCTTCTTGACCACCACTGAGTAATGAGCTGTTATTTCAGAGAGCTGTTCAAAGATCTCTTCCCTGGTGATAATACCTAATTTAGAGCCCATCACTGAGCATCCATAGTTAGGATTGTTTTCCCTCATGCACATTACTTGGCGTTTTCAGTGTTGGATTTCATCTACTGCTTTATCCTCAAAGTCACTGCACAGCGTAAAATCCATCTGCAGCTCTTCATGCCCAGTTGTCATTGTTACTCCTGGGCAATTTTGCAACATCAGCAAACTTTGTCACCTCACTGTTCACTCCTTGTCCAAATCACTTATGAAAATCTTGGCCAGCAGAGCTCCCCAGTGGTTATCTCCTTCGCTGTGAAAAACTGTCTCATCTCTCTCACCTTTTGTTTCACATATTTTAACCAATTTAGATTAGTTATTAATCCTCACAGGAGGATCTTTCGTGACAGCCCCACTTCTGTAAGATTCCTCATGAGGGATCTGAGTGGGAACTTTTTGGAGAAAAGAAGTTAAAAAAACCCCAAAATGTAAAAGTTCCCTGTGCCCGGAGGGAAAAGTACTTATGAAGGAGGGTGAAGCAAACTGGCCTTGTTGTTCCTGAGGTAAGATGAAAGCATGTGGAGAATGAAATATCCAAGGCAACTCATTGGATTTAACAATGCTCCATGGAGACAGGATGTTCTCCCAGGCAGCCAGAAAATCTCAGTCCTTGCAGAGTTTCAGACTCTGGCTGAAGAAACCCCGAAGATCCACATTTTAAATCATGCTTTTCAGCAGTCAGTGCAAAGTTCATAGGCTCCATCCACAGTGGTTGCCACTCTGAATGTTTCATTTGTCAAGTTCTTTCCTAACTGTCCTGACTAAAGACAGCACTGGCCTGTGATGGTCCCCATGAGCAGCCCAAATCATATCTCTGAGCAGCACCTGCATAATAATTCATTTTATGTCCCTCATTTTAAATAGAAAAATATCTTTCTCCCAGTCAAATCTGATATTGTCATTTATTATCACAAATTATTGCAATTAGAGATGGCTTGCTATTAATGGCCTCTAAGAAAGTGAATTGATGTTTAATTCAAGGTGCCATTTCATTATTTAGTCATGACTTGCTTGTGTCCTTCAGGCCATTGGCAAAGGTGCTGTGCAAAATGCTCTGTCTGGAGAGTGCAGTGAGCTCCCCAGCTGGGACTGAGTCTCTGGGGTGCAGTTCATCACCCTGGCACACCTGGTAGCGGAGAAGAGGATTTATTTCTTAACTGAAAGGACACAGCAGTGTGAGCAGATAGGCCCACTGAGGGAAGAGCATCAGCTCTTCTCCAATTCTCCATGGACAGCCAGGGCACAGCTGCCTCGCCATGGTCTGCACTGCAGGCTGCAGGGGAATCTCTGCTCTGGCACCTGGAGCACCTCCTCTCCCTCTTTCATCACTGACCTTGGTGTCAGCAGAGCTGTTTCTCTCCCTCCTCTCTTTTTATTATCGTTCCTCTCTTCTCTGGCTGCAAAATAACCTTTTCCTTCTTAAATATGTTATCACAGAGGCATTACTACCATGTCTGATGGGCTCAGTCCTGGTCAGCAGCAGGTCCAACTTGGAGCTGGCAAGATTTATTTGTTAGGCCTTATTTATTATATTAATTAATTTATTAATTCTTATTATTTATAGGGCTTGATTTTTGAGGTAAACTTCAGGGACCACAATATCACAAAACAATTTATATTCTATGTTTATCTCTTCAGTCCCCATCACGAAGTGTGACAATGCACATCTCCTGCTTCCTTTGTTTTTATCACACCAATCTTAAAAGAAACACGGACTCCTTTAAGAAGCCTTACATCATTAGCCATTCAGCAGATTGCACTTGCTAAGCTTAAAGGGGTGTGGGGGTGTTGAAGAATGTTGTGATTATTGTTGTGAAGTCTTTTGTGGACCCACACATCCCACTTTGGTCCTGACTTGGAATGCTCAATGGTGTTACTCTATGAAGCAGTCTCGGCAGCTGCTGTAAATTGAATTTCCCTTGTTCCAGCCCATGCTATGTCACACCACCCATTGAATTGAGTGGGAAACTTACATCTGTGCTGGGAATCGTGACTAAAAAGCTGATCCTGTTTAAAAAGAAGTATCTTGCAGAGTTTTAATTTTTTTAGAGGTGAGGCCAAAAGCACCAACTCAATTCACGGTGTGGCTGCAAAATGGTTGCTCCAGATCCATGATATAACAGGGCACCAGGTGGGCAGAGGAATGTGCTGCAGAAAGGAGGGGGCAGAGATGCGTTGCTGCTTGCCACAAAGCTGCAGCCTCATGTGGAGACAGTTCTCATCAGCCACTGCTCTCGTCTCCTTTCCCTGCCCTTCTGTGCCCACCCACCATGCTACCACCTGTGCTGTACCGGCGCAAGCAGCTTCACGACTGCTGAGCCAAACAGCTGAAAAATGACTTTGCAAAAAGGTGGGTTATTTTTCATCCAAGTAAGTACAGTGATCTTGTTCACCCTGTGTTGCACAAATGGCTGTGCTGGCACAATTGGTGGGCAGACCAGGAGCAGAAGAAAATGCTGAAGATGGATTTGAGAGGAAATATGGATTGACTGTCTCATTAGTGGCAATTAGAAATGTATACAGTACAAATGCATTCAAAATGTGTGCAGCCCAGGAATCATATTCTGTGCTTCCCATGTTTCCGAAGCCCTACCATGTCTCCCATGGAGACACTAGAATCCCATACGCAGTGCTGGTATCAGAAATGTTTGGACTTTTGATACCTCCATGCACCCCCATCCCTACTCCGGAGCCCAAACACACAGGCAGAGCATCCTGATGCTTGAGAATCTTTGTGCACATTTTCTTGTGTCCCACAGCTGCTGTGTCATAAAGTGCTTAATTCAAATACCACAGTGGCACACTGATGTGGTCATGCTAGTGCCTTTCGCTCTGCTCTCCAGCTGGCAGCCATTTCCAGGACAGAAGACAAGGCTGCTTAGCAGGTTTCCATTTCTGTGTGTGCGTGCCTTTCCTCTCCTCACTGCGGGCAGAGTAAGTCAGTGCTCCAGCCCTCCCCATGAGCTCAGGCACACACACGGATACACTGTGGAAGTTGACAGCCTGTGGGTGCCCCTGCGCCCTCTGTTTTGGCAAGGTGTCTGTACCCGGCGTGCCAGCAGAGCTCTGCAGGGGTAGGGAGGGCAGGTCCCTCCTGCAGCCCTGAGGCAGCCAGGTCAGGGTCCCCTCAGGCATGGCAGGAGCTGCTCATCTCCCCACAGATAGGTGTGTAATGAATCTGCTTCTCTAGACAACTTTTATGCCAGTTTTATGCACTATGCTGAAGCAAGTCACATAATCCCCATGTCACCCAACAGTGCTCCCCGAATCTCTCTTGGACCAAATATTTCTCAGTTTAAAGTAGTTTGTTCCAAGCTTCCTATAAATCACACAGACTGTGTTGTCCCCCAAACCCCAAGAACATCCAGGTGGATCCTTCTGAGAGCATTCCCAGCTCTGAGGGCAGCAGAGCCCCATGGCATCTAATGTGGGTGAAGTGCTGGGACATCCCAGGCATGGCTTGGCCATCAAAGGCACAGAAGCTCCTGATGGCAACAGGGCACCTCTCTGGTGCTTGGACAGTCCAGCACTGCCTGCACCCAGAGGGTGTGAAGGAAAAGGCTTCCAATGGGCATGAAATGCACTCCATGGCAATGCCTCTCCAAGGTCACCTCTCCCAGGGGCAGCAAATGTGGGCTGCAGCCGCTAGACCCAGCTCTACAGCCATCTCAGGAGGCTTCTCTGGAGGGAGCAGGAAGCATTGCTGGGGTTTAAAAAGCTCCATCAGTGCAGGGACAGCAATTACTGTCAGGTGATCCATTAATCTGGGGGGCAACTGTGTTCAGTAGTTGTAATGTTCTGTTGGTTTTATGGAAGGGGGCACACTTCTGTTCATCTTCAGAACAGAATAGTGGTTAATCTCTCCTGGAGGAGAGATACTTAAGGACAATTAAGGAGACTACAGCTTTTCCTTTACTACAGCCTGGCACACCCTGTACCATGGATCTTTTTCCTGCAAAAGAGGCTGAGTGTCTGCATCCAGCCTGGAGAGAGATGCAATAAGCAGCTATTAGCAGCATGTCTGCAGGTTGCTGAGCACCACAGTGAGCTGGTTGTCATCTCTGCACCAGGTTCCTGCTGCCTGGGCTCTTTGAATGGAAAAGTCCTTGAAAATCCATCTGTTTCTTAAAATGGAGAGCTCTGCTGAGACTCACCTGTCCGTAACTATGCAGTAGGATCAATTTTATGCTCTTTGGTTTGCTAGTACATTCTTGTATCGTCTCTGTGCTCACAGACTTCCATTTTCACTAAGGTGTGCATTGATGACTTTGGATTTTACTTTGCTGCTGCTTAGATTACCATGCTAGCCCATGCTTTGGAGTGGCTTGTGCCAGGCTGCCTGCAGACTTGGACCACCATCACATTCCCTTGACCTTGGCATCAGCTTGCATCAGCTATAAGCAGGGGGAAAGAAAAAATACTTGTGGTAGTGGGAGGAGGAGATTTCTTGATCACTACCCAGGTTGTGCTTCTGGGGTGTAGAGGGAAAGCTTAAACGCAAACTCAGAACAAAGTCCAGAACAAGATAAACCAGTGACCACATGGTTTTCTGGGTTATTCAGGCTGGATCTGTTGCAAAGCAGCAGCTTGATGGACAGGAAATCCGCTGATTATTTTCTGTCCTATGTGTTGTGGCAGAGGGACTTGCCAGGTGAACCGGGACTTTCTGGATTTTGCACAAGCAAAGGCAGGAGGGAAAAGCCAGCCATGGTGTCCTGCTAAAGCAAGGAGAAATGGGGGAAAGCTCTGTTCTATCTTTCTCTGTATCCTCACCAGCACTCTTGCAGCTTTTTCCATCGTCTGTCTGTGTCCCTTTCCTTAACACACATACACAGAAAGATAAAAACACTTTTGGCAAGAGGCGGGATGAGGGATCACAGAAGAATATTCGTTTCCCTGCGTGGGTCTGTTGCTGCAGAAAAAGTGTTAATTTTTATTACCATTGCATCGGGAAAATGCTGAGCAGCCTCGGTGAGCAGAGAGCAGCCCCAGGCGCCTGGCAGCGCAGCTGAGGTGCGAGACGTGGGGCTGCTCGCCTGGCGGGCATCTGATGCTTTCTGGCTGGGGCTGCTGCTCCCTCCGCGGCTGCCAAAGCGGAGCTGACCTCCAGCTGCCTTCATCGGAGGCGAAGATGAGTGCGGGTGCCTGCGCGGCTTCGTCTGTTTGGAGTGGAGCAAGGAGAGCTGGTATTTAAGCATGTAACTGGCCCCCGTGGAGAATGTCTCCCTTCCTGCCTCCATCACGATCCTGCGCTTGCGAAGGACCACACGCACCAAAAAAAAAAACAAACCCAAAAAAAAACCGGCTTTCTCAGAAACTTCCCAGGGCGTGTTTAATTTACACGGGCTGAAATTCTGGAAAAATCGGCACATGTTGCGGTATTTCCATCACAATCCTTTCTGGTGTGTTTTTTCAGTGAGTGCCCAGGTGAGTTCCTTGCTGACCCAGCTCCTCAGCCTGCAGACCCTTCTCACAATCTCGCAGTGTTTAAGGGCAAAACGGAGCCTCAAATCGCTGGGGCAGGCTGCCTGTCTATCGCAGACTATTACATTTCATTCCTACCTCTGTCTCGTGGAATACAGGCGTCCAGCCTTGAGCTGGCAAGAGCTATTGCCTTTGGCACTGAGAATTAATGGTTAAGGACTCTGGCTGGTGGAGGTTTGCACTCCACTTCCAGGCTGAATTTCTGTGGCTGCAGCTTCATTCCTCAGTTTTTGCTATGATTTTGTCCTCTCTATCTGTTCCTTCATAATCCCTATTTTCTCCCTGAACAAAAGCTCATAGCTGTAGCAAGGTCAGCTCTCACTATCCTTTTTAAGCACTTGGGTTTTGGGGTTTTTTTACATTAGTGTTTTCTCCAATTCTTGAAATGTTGAGGGGGTTTTTTTATTTTTTACTGTAACTTCTTAAATATTGAACAGCTTCCAGAATTGCAGAGGTGAGAAGTGGATACAGTGATCGATGTGCACAGTTAAAATACCCCTTCCAGGTCCTTTGGGAGTGCAGAGACCATTTAGGCATGCAAGGGAACATGTTTTCTTGCTTTTTCCCTGAATTCCTCATCCCTGCTTGGTCTGCATCTACTTCCAGGCTTGAAAAGCCTTTTCTTTGTAGGGCTTGGCAGACTGAGAAGTCCAGCTTGGCTGTCCTGTGCCTTCCAGCTGCTCCTGAGCTGCTTTGAAAGATGCTGCCTTCCTGGTCACCAGAGGGACTGCCAGTCCCCGCTGTCTCCTGTCACCCCATCCCGCACCCGGCCGTGGCGTGTCCTGGTGCTCCTGGCACATCCTGGATGAGGGACCAGCAACCAGGCCCCTTTCAGGTGCTGAATTTTAATTCCTTTGAGCATCTTTCTGAGGTGGAACAATGCAAGTATCTGTCCAGGTGATGGAAAATACAATACAAAGCACAAGGGCCAAAGATTGTCACAAGACAGAAACCAAAGTGGAGGTCCCAAGGGCTTGGACATCCATCTGAGTGACTAGGCTCACTGAGCCCCCACTGTGTGATGGCTGCCCGGGCTCCAGCTGCCCCTGGGAGAGCTTTAGGAAGGTTTTAAGCACTTTGTAAAAGCACTCACTTAGACAGTTACTTAAAAAAACCAAACCAAACCAAACAAAAAAGCACTAGAAAATACCCTGTTGCAGGAGCTCCCAGGACCTTTGCTCTTATATGTCCTCACAACATAAGCATCTCTAGCCTTCAGAAGCAGCTTTGAGCAGGGTGGATGGTTCAGCCTTCCCTAAATTGATGGATGCATAGTCCATCACAGGGACATTGAGTCAGATTTGCAGTTAGGTGCAGCTTCTGTTAAATCCAGTGCAAACCCGGTCATATAAACCAAAGCTGCCTTTCAGCTGGAGTCTCTTTATTCTGTAATAAATTCCTAAATGGTCTGTCGGATTTGATATTCTCTCATAAATGTCTGATTAAGGAAAAAAGAAAACCTCTGCTTCATAAAATCCCTGACTGATAGTGCTAATAAAATGTCATAAATAACAATGAATGTTGTGATAACGCTTTTATAGACTAATTACCTTTCATCATCATTAGCACAGAACCGATAAGCACCCAAACTAAGATATCTCAGTGTCATGGTGGTGCTGCCAGATGCAGGACAGGGAATGGCCAGGAGGAAAAGGAGGGAGGTGGGGGTTTTCTTGTCAGCAGAACTGGTGAGCTGCCTTCCTCACCACTGGGTTGGAGATGACACTGTGGCCCTGGGAGCAGGGAACCCTGTCCCCAGGCTCTTGGGAGTTCTCTGGCACAGTTTGTCCCCACATGTGGAGCATTGCCCTTGCAGCAGGGAGCTGAGAGCGAGGACTGTGGCTGGGGAGGCCCAGCTCAAACCCTTGACGAAGAAGGCTCCTGGCCCAACTTGCTTGTTCCCAAACAGGGATGAAGGTAGAGTTTTGTCCCCAGGCATCACTCCAGGGAAGCAATCCCTGCAACTCACTCTGGCTCCACAACGTACAGGGGCTTCAAAGTTGGAGGTGGTTCCCTGGAAATTATGTGCAAATATGCAAATTATCTCATTATGTTGCTGGCATGAAGTGGCACACACAGAGCTGAAAAAACTTGGCAAAGTGAAAAGGGGTTCAAAGAGGGATGCTAAGCTTCCTCATCCTATTTTTGCCCTCCGTGGGAGTGGGTGAGGTGGGGAAAAAGACTCAAGGCTGGCCGGGGAATGCGTGACATCTCCACCTAGCACTCCATGGCTACCTCCACTGGGCTTGGTTAATGCAGCTGACCGTGGATACTTTGACCAGAACGTGTTCATGTACCAGGTGGCATCTGTGCAGTGTTTGCAGCATATGTGGATCCTTCCTAGCCTTGTCCAGGAAATCCTGAGTGGTAAGAGAAGGAGGCACCATGAGCTTCAGTTTTCTTTACCCTCTGAAGCAGAAAGTCAAGCCTGGCAGTAAGGAAATGCATTCTTTTTGCAGAATTCTTTGTCCAGCGCAGCAGTGATGGAGGTTTGAAGGGATGGGGCGGTACCTGAGAAACACCCGGAGTTACAACACCGAGGAAGTTTTGAAAGAATACGTGTAAATCTTCCCAGGAGGTGCATTTTCCCCACCCACCACCCACAGCTGGTGTCACCCTGGCTGTTGGTCAGCTGGCTGCCAGCCCGGGGGCTGCCAGCACTGACCTGGCATTGCTCCCACCCCAAGCTCCAACATCCTAACCCCAGCTGGTTTCTGTGGGCTGTGTCCAGCCTCGTGCTTGGAGCCTCAGCAATTAGATCATTTAATAACCATCTCAACCCAGGCTGTTTTGTGTAAAGCATTTTACCTGGCTTTATTTCTCGCATTGCTTTGTATTCCTTCAAACTCCAAACCCGCAAATCGATGCGGTGCCGCTATTTTTTTGCCTCTAAAATGTTTACTCCTGGCTCTCTTTAGGACCTAAAAGGCTGAAAACTGCATCATAATTGTCTAATTAGTCCTAATGCTGCGTAGTGTTGACTGTTTAGTTACCATATATTGTGTACAGAACTAATTGTGGTGAAAGTAAATGAATGTGAAGGAAACAAACAAGCTACTAGAAAATAATTACTTGGAGTGTTTCTTTTTAGTACCTGTACAGCAGATTTCATTATAGTCAACAGCTTCTAAAGCTGCTTGAAATAGCGGTATTTGTCATTTTCATAGAAACTTGATAATGACATTAATTTATCTTAATGGTCTGTTCTATTGTTATAAATAGTAAAATTAGCTTAAATTGTCTTGCTTTTGCTGGTTTTGGATGGCTCCAAAGGGCCCCACAACAGCAGATGAGTAGATAATTTGGTGTGCTTGACAGATTTCCAATAATTTGTTATGTGGAACATGAGGTAATGCTAGTACCATTAATGTTCATTTTCCTCTAAATTCATTACTGCCCTTTTCCCTTTTATCTTTTTTAATGTCTGGGCCATTTTTCTATATTTCAAGTGGAGCTACAAAGCCTATTCATATTCAGCTATAGTAGCTATTAACATTCTGCACATAGAGAACATCATGTAGGAAAACAACTCTTTATGAAATGATGAGGCTGGTGGCTATTTATGCTGCAAAGTAGGCAAAATGGGTTGTTTGCTGGTATTAGGGATTGGCTGTAATTAAGTCAAATGTAATTTTAAAGAAATTTAAATGTTTTCATTTTTATAGCCAAGGTAAAACACAATTCAGGGAAATTCTAAGATGGTGTAAATACATTAATAAAAACTATTTTCCCTGTTTTCTACTCCTCCTGATTAAACTTCACTGAGGATTTTATGCATGGCTAGTTATTTGCACAATATTTTCTACCCAATTTAAACCTAATTAGTCTTGGGAAAGTATTAAAATAACGGTACTTTTATGTGGGTTTGCTGATACGGTAACGATCTGAACAAACAGGAGAGCTTTCCGTGGGGGAAGAATAATTTTGCCTCCTGCTCCTTTTCTTTCTTTTTTACCTTTGTCTCTAAACAACATCATCCTGCTCTTCCCCTCCAGGTGCAGAGCCATGGAAGGAGAGGAAGGGGGCAGGCCAGGAGGGGAGGGAGTGCTCTGGGGAGAGGGTGATGCCCCTGGTGCTGCTGAACACTGGTGGTGGTGACCCCCTGTCCAGCCAGGTGGGAGGAGGATGATCCTTTCTGATGGAAAGTGCTCAGTGAGCTATGGATCTTGGCAGGCTTCCATGGAAGTCTGTTCTCATGAAATTTCAAACACAAAGTGCTCCCGAGTGCTGGAAGCATTTTTGGAAACCTCAGTTGTCTTTCAGAAAAAGCTTGATTGAGAACATTCTTGATTTCTGCATTATTTTTAATAATTAAATTATTTTATTGCCTAAGATCACAGAGGGTGGGAGGGTGGGAAAGGACCTCTGGAGGTCATTTAGTCCAGCACCTCGAGCCAGTTCTCTAGGACCATGTCCAGCCAGCTTCTGAATATCTTCAAGGTTAGAGTTGACATTTCTTCAGTTAAGGTATGGCAGGCAACGTGTGGCTCTGAGAAACCACGGGTTACCAAGATAGTCAAACCAATGCGTTATCTTTGTGTTTAAAATCAGCCACTGCTTATGCCTGATGTAAATGTCTGCCCTCTAAGCCTACATCCCAGCACTGCTGCTTGGCTGTGACGGTGTGATGACGGGCAGTCAGAGGGTTTAGAGCCCAGCTAACCCCCTCATCAGTCAGAGGGCACGCTTTCCTGGCTGCTCCCAAAGCCCTTCTCAGGGGCTTTACATCTGACTGACATGGAAAATTCCTGCTGCCTATAGTAGGATTCCTCCCGCCGAGTTCTAGGCACGGTTGTGCAAAAGTTGCTCCGCTCATCCTCGCTCCCTTTCAAGAGAGGGGAGAAGAGAAGCTATGCCCCCAGTGTGAGTCATCTGATTCCTTTTAGACAACTACACTAGGGTGAGATGAACAGTTCCTAAAAGTGCCAGTCTCTCTCCATTAAGGAGAAAGAGAGCCCAAGCTCCCTGGTGTAAACATTAGGGATCCACGTGGGAGATGCCTGTGCCTGGGCAAAGCATCTCTATCCTTGTGCCTCGCTCCCAGACCGTGGGTGGGAGGGATGTTCAGCTGCTGCAATTCTTCTCCATCGTGAAGGTCCTGGGTAGCCCAAAGATTGCACAGATGTCTTTTACTTCTGGGTATGGGAGTGCAGCATAATTACACAAGGGCAAGTTTTTCCAGACTTCGAAGGCTTATGTATTTTTCCAAGTTTGGGCTGAAGCTTATCTGCAATCTCCCTAGAGATGTATTTTGCTCTTCCTGGTTTGTATATATGACTTTTTTTTTTTTTTAATTTTTAAAATGTGCTTATCTTATTTTTAAATTTTGTGGATATTGCTGTACATGCTGAATTTTAAGAAAATTTTTTTTT
>VWZN01003380.1:47747-107268 GCA_013396955.1 Regulus satrapa
TTTTGCAAAAGAGTGACTTTATTTCTTTTGAAAACAAAGCTACTGGAATTAATGACATGCGATAATATGCCCCAATATTATACCAGCTAAGTTTGAAAATAAAGTTCATGCTTCACAATTGAAATATGCTGTGACTCTCAAATACATTCTCTGGTAATTAATAATACAATACAGAGGTCATTCATAAAATCAGTTCAGATTGGGAACCTGGTTTATAAATGAAGCTCTTTTCAAATATTGAGAACACTGACAACACACAGGGTTAGCTCCAGGTCAGCACATTTCCTTCTGTGCTCCATCCCTCTTTCCTTAAACAAGTGGGTGCTTAGCCTGCAAATATTATGGAAAGGCAAAGTCTAGAAGGTACAGATTGGTTTGTAATAATATTAAATACAATCCAAGACAAACAGTATTACTGACAACTTAATAGCAGGTGCTCTCTAAAGGAAAAAAAAAATCCTGAAATGCAAAAGAGATCTTTTCAGCATTTGATATCAAGGCATTTGCACATTTGTCAGGAGGTGATGGTAAGAGTGAACTTTGCAGCTTACTTTGCAGTTGGACTTGAAATCAAAGAGCTTTCCTTCTAGCCTGCTCACCTGTAAACCATAACATATGGTTTCCTAATAGCTTGCTTTTTTCCCTGGAAATATTTCTCTCATTTAGAAAGTACAAGTCAAAGTATTGTTTTCACACTTGAATAAAGAGAGCTGACAACGACAATAGAAACGGTAAAAATGATCTTCATAAAAATGTTCATCAAAATTCTCTGACATAGCAAAACATTCATTTGTAAAGTCTAATACTGCAAGCCATTCACTCAAAGGCGACCTCGGGCACATGAATCCTTGCCAGCATTGCAACGGGAATTACATCCGTATTTCTTGCCATTATAGGGTACAAACTCTGTAATATATTAAAGTTTCCTAACAAAGAGTCCAATTATTGCACTTTATAAAAATTCTAGTAATATCAGGCTTTTGTCCTACTTTTCTATGAACACTGATGCCCTGCAAGAAAAATTTGGGGGACCAAGTAATTTCTGATGAGTAAGATGGAATACTCGAATCAGTCCGAAATATGGAATCAAACATGGACAGGTTCACGAAATGAAGAGATGTAACCTTTGGAAACAGGTTTTGGTTCATAGCAGCAACCGGATGTGTCGTTCTGGTACTGACACACGTTCTCTTTGCTGGGAAGAGCGGGCACATTAATGTTACATTTATATATCACGATACAACTTGAGGACTTTGCAGAAAAGCCCAAAGAACCACTAAGTTCTTCTGCTGACCCTACAAGCCTGATGGGAAAAGCTCAATGACAGCCATACTGGATTGGGGGTTTCTCTGTGAGCTCAAATATATTTGCATTTGTGTCAGAAATAGACATAGCAAACAGAAATAGCTATTTCAGGATGACAGAACAGGTTGAGTGAGTCTGAGAGGCCTGTAAAAAAGGAAAATACAGCAATTTTGGCCCTACTTTTAACCAGCTGTATCAATAAGGAAAAAGAAAAAAAGAAAAGATAGAGGAGATTTTTGTGCCAGCTATCTAGAAAAAGACGCTGCTTGAACCAAAGTGATTCACAACTCTATATGAGGCTTCCAGGCCAGCAAATCACGGTTAAAGTCACTTTGTTCCTCTGCTCCTTCAGCATGGGAACGAGCGCAGAATGACTCATCCCAACCGTGGACAGTCCGTTTACAGCAACAATCATATCACCACACCTAAAAAACACAAGAAGAAAAAAAGAACACAGTTTGAGTCCTGCTCTGCAGTAATTAGCACACACCAACAAACAGCACTTCACTGCTGGCGTGGTAGGTTTGCATCAGGCTGGAAAGTGTCACTAAAATTCCCAAAGAAGGTTCAATTTGAAGTCTGTCCTACTACTGAAAGATGCCCCTGCTCATTGCACGAGTGTTGGACTAGATGACTTTTAAAAGGTCCCTTCTAACTTCCAACTATTCTAGGATTAGTCCAAAACTCATCTGGGAAATTCCAGAAGTAGACAGAAATCAGACTGATAGAAATCAGTCTATTTTAATGCAGAACTAAGACAGCTCTACATTAAGAGCTGACCTGTATGGAAACATGGGAAGAGACATTTGGAAAGACCTAAGGGAGTCAAAAGAAGATGAGATAGCATGTGCATGACAGAAGCATTTCTGTTTGTTTGTGTGGATTATAACACATTTACACCAAACATGCCTTTACTGTAGGAGGTGTAAGTAAAGATACTTATGGTTACCAACCAACCACATTCCAACTAAGAACTTTGTTTTCAGTGGCTTATGATTTTGTCAAATATAACCATTTGGCTTGAAATCTTCCTCGGCAGATGGTTCAATTGCAGCATCTCTGCATTTTGAAATGGGTAACAGAAATTTGTGAGGGTGCCATTTGCTGGCCCTGAGAAAATTCACCTTGAAGGGTTAAGTTTTGGTTTCCAAAACCTCAAGAGAAACTTTAAAAATTCACCTAATTCCTTTCTGTATTGAGCATGTTCCTTCTCTAGACACCTCTGTTTTGCAACTTGAGTGTGTGACATTTCCCAGAGTAGTCAAATGTGACTTGGAGATCTCAAACAGGACTTTTCCTGAAACTGATCCCCTCAAGTATAGAAGGCACCAAAATGGGTGGCAAAAAGATGCTCTCCTGAGCTCAGCTCTCCCTAGGGCAGAGCAGAGGAAGAGGAAGCAGAGTTACCAACACCAGTCAAATGTGCACTGAGAAGTCCATCTCTGCCTGAATCAAGGAACCCCATCACCCAAACCGAAGTCCACTGAATATCATCTCACTCCCACAGCCTTTCCAAGGAAGTAGTTTTGCCTTCTATAAAATCTCACCAGACAGATCATGTAAGCAGAAAACTGTCTAAACTATTGAACTGCGAAGTTACTTACTCCCTTCCTGTCCAGCCTAGCGTTTAGATAATTTAAACAAAACAGAACAGCTTTAGAAGAGACATGCCCCACAAAAACTCAAGGTGCAGGTTCTAAGGGGCTCTCCCTTGTTGATGGCCCATTTCTAAGCCCATATTTCAGTGGAACAGTACATTTCAGAAGAGAGTATTATATCATATCATCACACAAGAGCATATTTTCCATAGGTTACAAGGGGGTAAAGGTGTCCATCATGATTCTTCCACTCTTCTTAGGAATGATGCTTGAATCCATTTGCGTGAAGACTTCTAGTTATTGAGTCCCCAATCTGAAATTATTTAATTCTAGTTGAACTGAGATCTTTAATTTAATCCAAACTGTTCCGCAGTTGGGAAAAAAAAAAGTAATTTTGTGTTCAGCCAAGTTATTTTTTTCATTTATTTATTTAGTCACTGAACTGAAAAATCAATTACTGTCAAGGCTCTAGGCATAAGTACATTCTTTTCTTAAGTCACTTTGTAAGAAAATCTGCATGTAAAAATCATGCCATGAAACTTCAAGTTGCATATTCTTGACTGCCACCTTCACAAAAAAATCAAGTTTATGAACAAGAGAACCCCTAATGGGAATTTTAAGTCCTAGTTCTGAACTAATCCTACATGAGGTTAAGATGTGTATGTGGATACTAAACCCGGGGGCTACATCCAAATGTAACATGTAAGTAAAATCTTATAATCTTTAAGGTCAGAAGGGACCTCGGGAGGTCTATAGCCCTATCTTATACTGCAAGCAAGGTCAGTTGTAAGCTCAGGGCTTTACTGAGTAGTCTCAGAAACTCCAAGGGCAGAGACCATACAACTTATGCCACCGCCTGACCGTCCTCATGGGGAAACGAGGTTATGAGGTTTCTCCTCATAACCAGTCTCGAGCTCTTTTGTTCAATTTGTGCCTGCTGTCACTCATCCTCTCACCCTACACCACTAAAAGCCTGGGCTCTATGTCCTTGATAAATCTCCAGCTACGTACTGGAAAAGGCTGCTGGCTGAAGCCTGCTCCCTGTGGGGCAAGTGCTCCAGCTCAACCATCTCAGGGGCTTCTGCTGAACTTGCTTCATTTATCAGTGACTCTCCTGCCAACTAATGACTGAGTAATGCCACGGGGACTTGGTTCCTTAACAATCTTTTCAGAAATCTTTATCATCTACTTTCTTGTCCATCTATTAAAGTAGCAGCACCCATCTTAAGAATCAGTTTCCAGCAGTGGCTTTAGAAGGCTATGTGAAAACATAAAGCAGTTTTGCCCACTTTGCAAAAGCTAAACTTCTAACTTTTAGCTGTTCTACAGGAAGACAAAAACTATCTAGTTCTGCACATACACAGTGCACATTGTCTCTTGGCCTAAAGTGGAGTTCAACGGGGAGACAGCAGGTGACATCAGCAGCTCGGCTGGGGAAGAGCACAGGAGATACCATCACCTGAGAAGACCCTTCTCCAGCAGAAACACCGTGTTACTTCCCTGCATCCCACTCATCAGGGAGGCAAAGCACTACAGGCCTGCATGATCCAGCAGCACAAGAGGCTGCAGTGCATTTCCTTAAGCAATTAGCTGCACATAACTATTTAAAAGTGGTTCATTATTGTTGCTGCTATTACTAGCATTATTATTTCTCCCACTGTTACTTTGGCTTACTTTAATCTCCCATCAAAGTAGGCAGGAGTTCCAAGAACAATCGTTTTGATGAAGAAAGGCTGGTTTGTGTGGTTCTCCTCGTAGCCACCGACGATGCTGAAGCCCCAGCTCCCTAAATTGCTCCTCCGCAGCACCACATCATGGCAGCTATGCAGGCAGCTGTGGAATGGAAGCACAGGATAACAAGAGAACAATGGCTTTACAGAGAACAAGAGAATGTATGGCTTTACAGTAGGCACAACATCTGCTGCCTCATCATTACCACTGAGCTAAGTGTGGAAGAGAAGGGATGATGATTAGACCTCTATTCCCAGAGTAATTTTGCAGTATTCAAACCAATTACCAAAAAAACCCCACAATCTTGAGACAGAAGTGTTTGAAAGAAGTAACACGGTGCTAGAATAATTACTTAAACACAGTTAACTCTGCAAACTGATGGTAATAGAATTGCATTTTAGGGACTTCACAGGTGGCAACAATGTGGGTGGAAAATCAATACCTGATGTGTTCAGTTTGCAAGTCAAAAATGCAGAGCATTTGTCTTCCACCCCCAGCCAGTTTAAGCTTTTTCTACTTCAAGTAAAAATTAAAAATCCATGCACAGTCTTAATTACCTCTGTACTGATTCATCACCAGTAATAAAAATATAAATGACTAACCATTTTATTACAGAGTGTAAATAATTCAGATCACACTTCACTAACTGTACTGCTATATGTTTTCAGCCCTAGTGAAAATTAATTCTTGCCAGTGAAGTTGGTAATGACTTTTTTTATTTAAAAAAAAGACACAGAAATTAAGTTTTCAGCAAAAAGATAGCAAGCTATTTACTGTTGTTTTACACTGCCTTAAAGCATAATGCACAGCATAATGTTAGGAGCCATACATGGACACCTGCAGCGTGAAAGAAATAAACCACTAAGTAAGAAATAAACTGCTGCTAAAGCATGGAAAGGAAGTGTATTTACCAAAATTGAGAGCCATTCATTGAGATTACTCATTAGGACTTTAATAGAAGATAAATCAATTGACAGTTCAACTCAGAAAAAGTGAAACCCCTGGAAGGCCAATGCATGGCTATGTTATCTTCAGCTGCATTCTGCTCCCAGTCTGTCTGGTTCATGTTGTGGTTTTACACTTTAAGTACAGACCTGGTAAATCCATCAGAGGGAAGGGAATTAACCTGCATGCCCTGACTTAAGTTAACAACTCTACTAGCTGCAGTAGGAGCTCTTCTTGATAACAAGTGATGCCAGAATGAGACTATAGCTGCAGCCTCAAGAGAGTGAGGAGTACAAATGAAGTGATGTCCAGCAGATTGCAGAATAGTTAAGGGGAGGGAGCTTGCTGCAAACCTCTAAGACTTTTGGTGTTCGGCAGAGATGGTAGTGGATTCTTGAAAAAAAACAATGTGAGCCTATAATTACATGGCCACATTCTTGGCACGGGACATGTTAGGAGTCTGTCAGAATGCCCAAAATCTGATGCAATATTCTGAAGTTAGGTATTTGGCCTCATAAACTTAGGTAGCAGATTAGCAAAGAGACAGATGGATTGAGACTTTGTGGTTTTACTAGTAATTTCTCCAGTTTTAGATATTCTATTGAAAGTTACAGTACAATAAAATAATAAAAAAGATTAATTGTGTCTGAACAGAAGATTCCACACAGGTAATTACTATGGTTTGTAGAGGGATAAATCTAGTCTATTAATCTTCGAGTTTCCTAAGGAAACATTGCTCCTGCTCACAGCCCACTTCCTAAGCACCCTGCCAACTTGAATACAGCTGAGATGGCCAGGCAGAAATAAGGGCAGATGTGTTGCAAGTAAGCAGTTCTCTGCTTCTTTATGTCTCTTGCAGGACTTGGCTTAAAACAGCTAAGTAAGTACTTAATCGATTAATTCTGTACCTTGGAAGTCCCAGCCACATGACCCACGACGGTGACCAGCTGGCATCATACTCATTTTCACTGATGGTACTCAACTGCTCTTCGTTAGCCTGGGGCTGCTCTTCCACAATCTGGACTTCCAGAGCTTTCAGGGCAACTACTGAAGAGGCAGCACTAGCCTTCAGCATGGCCACGGCCTCGCTGTGACTCAGATTGGTCAGATCAATGCCGTTGATGTTCAGCAGCACATCGCCTGTTCAATGCCGCAAGGGAGAGTGCGTCAGTCTGGCAGCCCTGCCCACCCACAGCACCTCCCACGCCAGGGTTTCATTCCACACCGGAGCCTTTGGACCCAAAACAGTCAGAACTAACAGACTAATAGCTCTGAAGCCTTTATATTGTCAGTCTGAAACTTTAATGTACTGAGCTTGTATCGAGTTGGGTCAGTATAATTTATTTCCACGCAACACACCAAATACTGTGATTCCTATGTGTACTGCCCTGAAAATCTGAAACAGAAATTATTTAAGTACCTCACCAGCTCAGCTGCAATTGCTACTGCAGATGCCATGACACAACTGTTTCCAGATGTGGATCTTGGGTTTAGCCTAACTTTAAAAATGAAGGAAGAATGACGGCAGGAACAATGCAGCAGGCACCTCAAAATAACCAATTACTGTAGACAGGTGAGGTTCCACAGAGTGCTCTAATTCATCTGGTTTTAATAACTTGTTACTTGGGAAAAGAAAATGGAATTCAAAAACTACTGGAAAGTTTGGTACAAAACTCAGTTAATTCAAAGAAAGGAACAGAGCATCTCTACAAAGAAAATCTGGAAAGAGTCAAAGCCAGAAAAAAATTTCCACAATTTTAGTTTTACGTTTTTTTAAAGTCCCAGGATGCAAACAAGAATGTTATTAGCTATCCAGTGGCAGACTCCTTTTTTACACAATGTCTCACCAATGAAAACCAGAAAAACCAGAGCAAAAGTGCAAACACAAGGGTCACATTTGGTAGGAGACTCAGTTTTTAAAAGGTTTTTCCTCCCAGTAGCTTCTGTGGCTACTTTAATGTTACACAATGAAAGAACAATAGTGATTCTTCTATCAAGTGTCTTTTTCACAGTAGTACAGAAAAAGAAAGCATACCTGCTGGTGTGTGGGTGTAAATCCCCCTTTCTCAGAAGCATAGAAGGATGCTCCCACACTGTTCTTTTAAATGTACAATCTGTGAAGTTTTTTTCCTAAATTTCTTTCCCGAAATATTCTGTAATTCTGTGAACTGTGAATCGCAGACATCCCATAGGCAGTCTCTGATTCACATATGACATAATATGTTTTAATCATCAAATGTTTTGCTATCAATTATGCAGGACTGCCTTCACCCATGCTGAGCCTAACCTCCACCTCCTTCTTCCCTTTTACAAAGCCAAGGAACAAGGACAGGCGCTGCAGCACCCCTGAAGATCAGCAAACTCACGCTGTCCCAGAGGATAAGAAAGCTTTTGGGAACCAGGATTAACACTGATGTAGCTTTTGGGGGCAGATTTTATGTGGGTGAGCTGTGACCTGTCATCAGAGCTTCTCTGCTGTTGAGATATTATAGCGGGGAGCAGAGATTCCTCAGACAAGAGATCTGGTACAGCCCACTAAATTAAACACGAAAACAGGATGTGTCTGCATCACAGCAGACCCTCAGCTCAGGGGATTACCATCAGCTTTAAAGAATTTAACCATTAACATTTCCTGATCTTACCCACCTCCCCTGCTATCGTGCTGTAAACATCCCCTTCCCATAAAAGCTGAAAGTGCAACACTGAATACTGAATTTCCATTATTTAATCATGAAGAAAAGCATCCATAAGCATGTTCCTACATCTGTGAGAAACCAGACACCACCTGACTCCAGAGAATGTAGTGATCAAAAAGCAACCCGAGGTAGCCATGCCACCAGGGAAGCCAAACCCCACCTCGTTTAATCCTGCCGTCTCTTGCCAAACACCCGTGAGGCTGCACACTTGTCACAAAGATGGGCAGTTCGCCACTTTTGCTGCCTCTGCCTCCTGCCACTGTCATTCCCAGAGATTCATGTGGCTCTTTTTTCACAGTAATGTGCTTTTCTTGGCATGTAACACACTGGGAGAGATCCTGTTTAATAAGGATAAATAACATTGTTAAAACTACAAGCAAACCCAAACTGAAAACCAGAACAAAACAACTGAATACAACCCAAAGCCACACTTTGGCACGTTAATGGAACAGTTTAAAAGGACTAACTAATGGAAACCAGCTTGGGCTGGATTTCTTCAAGGTCAGATCCCCGCCCCCTCCAAAAAAACCCCCAAATCACCAACAAAAACCACATGGATGTAGATACTTAAACACAGACAGAAAGCTTATAAAGGTCCAGCTTGAAATCTCACTCTAGTTTTTCTTAACATGCTACACTGGAAGAGGCTAACTTTTAGGACTGCACTACAAAACGATACGGTCAAAAGTCTGGAGACAAACCAAATAAAAAACTTTTGATGTCTTGGTGAACATCAGCATTACTTCATTTGTCAGTAGAATGTCCCCCAGAACTATAAAGAAGCTCCCAAGAAATGAAAAAATGTGCTTTCATGAAGATAGTAAGAGACCCTTTAAAGCCCTTATGTATCATGTTCTCTTTTGCAGCTGCTTTGTAGAACCTCCCAAAGCACAAAGTAAGGCAAATTGATGCTAATGGCTTGTAATGGGTACCTTGGGCAGCCTCCCTAATGGTTATAATGAAGACTCAAGCTTAAAACAAGAAGAGATCCTATATTAAATTTTCCAACAACTGAATGATGAAGCTCAGCCTGTGTTTATAGTTCCACCCAATAAAAAAAGATCTAAATCTAAATCAAATAAATGTTATTTGCCAAAGCTTTTCCCTCAGGCTGTTAAGTAAAAGATTCAAACCACTGCACATACACCTGTGGTAGTATCTTAAATTGACAGAATACTTGCAAGGAATCCAAAATAATGAAAGAAATAACCTGAGATAGTCTTCGGAGTGTATATATGTATGTATTCCCCTGCCTTCTCTTGGAAAATGACAACATTGTCTTCACTGACCTCCAATGCCATGTGCTCCTTCTGACTGGCTCTGCTCTTCACAATAAGCATTAACCATGGAAGTAGCTATACGTAAACACACTGCAGCTTATAAAGACAGTTCATTTCCAAGGCTTCAGGACTGGCTGCTGCCACACAATCATATGAACATATTTTAAGCCACAAGGCTTCAAAGCCAACTACAGGTTGGAAAAAAAGATCAGTTATACAAAACATGTGAAACGTCCACTTGCTGTTACATGGAACTTCCAATTTTAGAAGAGCCCACAGACAGCATTGATCCCTGAGGGAAAATCAACTTTGGATCAACTTTGGAACTGTGGTAAGATCACAGCTCATGCTGCCACATGCAACGTTGCTTCAAGCTCTGACATCAACAAACCTATAATTGAGTGAGTATGTCCCAGTGCTGTGGCAAGTACCCACAGCCATGGTATTCAGGGGCCTCACCTTTGTCCCTCAGGAGGAAAACAACCCTCCCAGAGCCTCATTTGTTCTTTTCTGCAATGATCCCCACTTTTAAAAGAAAATACTACCAATGCATGTAAGTTATCCCAACAGAAGTATACGATGCTAAACAGTAAAGTAAATAGAGCAGACAGGTAGAAAGGTGGATTTGTTGACATGGTCAACAATTATTTCACAAAGTCAACTTCCTAAGAGTGAGAAGTTGCATTTTTCTAATTACAAGAATATCTCAAGCACAGGCTCAATTTTTGCATGTCCTCCAAATAATTTGATACTAGCTTCACAAAAGTCTCCTCATTTTGCCTTTCTCTCCCGGCTCGAAACCCTGCTGTGCTCAGCAGCCTTGCAGCCAGGACTGTTGACTCATGAAGAAGATGACACATCCCTCCAACGCTCTTTATATGCTGGATGTTGGGCACCATACCTTTCCTGGTTGCAGCCAGCACAGCAGTGACAAAAGCTGTAACAGCCCTGAAAGACAGCCCTTCCATGCAGGAGTACCAGCCACTGTCTTAGACAAGGTCTAACAACTACAGCTGTATGAGCTCACTGAACTTGCTTTTTTCACTGCGGTCAGCAAATCCAAAAACATACTGAAAACCTGTTGTGTATCTTTTGTTCCTACTCCAGACATGATGCAAGACTTGAGTACTTGGAAGTCATCACATTTTTTTAATTAATTAGATTTTTAAAAATATAGTAATTTCTTCTAGCTTTGCCTTGCTATACACACTGCCACATGAGCAAACCAGTATTGTTTCCTTTCAAAAGTAGAAGCACCAACCTTATGTGAGTTAGGTCTGCTGTGAAACAGCTGCTGAGACTGGTGTTGGTGTGAGTTGCTGTTGTGAGTCCCAGCGTCTCGGATAATGCTGACTGTCTGTGACTTCAGGGGTCTAGAGATGATCAAGTTCACTCTCTCCCCGCTTGCCTGTTGAATACATTAAGTTGTCAAACGTCATCAAGTTTGATAGGATATTGATTATTAGAAAGGGAGGAAAACATATCACAGAATGTGAAACAAGACAACAGCAGACCTGGTTTTCCAGTTCATTTTTAAACTGCACACTTCCTTGCTTACTTCTTTTTACAATTCCCCCCAGAATGGAGGGGAAATTAACATTCCTCCTTCACCTCTGAGGTTACCTTTACATCAGCTAAAAATCCTTTGTTAAAAGTACCATTTCTCACTTTGTGTTACAAAGCTTCAAACATTAAAATTCACCCCATTCCTTCTGCAGCCTCTGTGAACTCCAAGCAACACACAGCAATAAATGGAAGAAATGCCTATGTGATGGCTCCAAGACCTGCAGCTTTTGATCGAAAGCTCTGAACACCTCTGGTACTTCTTAAAGATACTTGCAAGAAAGATGTTACACATGAGCATACCATCATATTCTGGCTTTTGGAGAATACTGGGAGACACAGTTATCAGATGTTAATAAAACATCAACTCTTTTTGTTGCTGCAAAGCCACACCTCAAAAGGTAAAAGTCTCCCAATGCTACATTCTAATCACTGTATATAAAAATTGGGAAACTGAAATTACAAGTCCCAAGATTGTTGTTATTTTAATTTCACTGCAAGGAAAACTCTTGAAATGATTCCTGAATCAAGTATTTACAACTCATTTGTATCAGAGTTCTCTATGTGGTGTTTTAAGCAAATATGACTGCACTAGACAGCAGGAACATACTACTGGTACATTCCAACTTTCCTAAAAACAGAGCCATTTTCACCAACATCCCATCAGCAGGAAGTAGCAAAGTGCTGCATCTGTTTCCTTACTGACTGGGAGAAAGGCATGGAGTAAAGGTTTTCCTGTGGTGACAGAGAAGGGTCACCACAACAAGCACTGTCACACTACAACAAGCTTTGGGTAATATTCACGTCCACAACATAACCAGACATTGTCTCTTCTGAACACTCAGAAAATGAGTTGCATCATGCAGAACTCACGGAAAACCTCTATTTGATTTCCCAGCTGTTACCTGTTGACTCTAACGTCTGACTAATTACTTTCTTGTTTTATCTCAGTTCCACACTCCGGCAAATCAATAAAAAACAAAGCCCACTTCCACAGAGCTTACTGAGATTAAAATACAATATATACATAAATACAATAATAACAATCCACTTTTGTTTCTTCTTCCCTGCTAAGCAATAGGCTACAAGAGGCTACTCTCCTTGCTCACATGAGCTGTCTTCTAACCCTCAGGCCGCATTGCAGGGAAGACTAATGCATTTTTCAAGTCTGAGGAGGTGAAGTTCATCTGGAAGGCGCCAAAGCAGATCCCGCTCTTCGCTATATTTTCAGAACATAAATCGCTGTAAATTACATCGGCACAGGCTTTTAGGTCTCACGCAAGCTGTTCTGTCTGGGAACAGACTCTAGAAACAAAGCTAAGGGCTCAGGTAGGGAAAGCAAATTACCTGTATAACCTGAGCAGCGAGCTCCGGTGTGCCGTGCTTCAAGTCGTGCCCGTTGATGGCCAGCACGCGGTCATTACTGCAGAGCCTGCCGTCCTGAGCAGCCAAGCCCCCTTCCAAGAGGTCAAGGATGAAAACGCCCGGCTCGTCCGTTCTGCGCACCAGCTTGATGCCCAGCTGCTCGCTGGAGTCACGCTTGTGCAGGGTCACCTGGAAGCTGTCCTCCCTGCCGGAGCCCGGCGTGTCCGCGTGGGCGTGCGTGCGGCTGCCGAACCGCCGCTCCCGCAGCACCGTCAGGTGCAGCACCGAGCACGGCTGCGACAGCACGGCTCGAGCGTGGTTGTGGGACACGTTGCTTATGTCAAAGCTATTGACCTGCAGAACAATGGCAAAAAAAAAAAAGTCGCTGTCGTGTTTACGTACGCTTAAGTTAAGTCTTTTCCAAAGAAAATTTGCTCGCTGCAGAATCAGCCTCGGAGCAACCTACACGTCTGACCCTATTAAGCTTCCTCTCTTGTCTTTCCATTCTTTCTCACAAACTCACATTGGATGTTCAATCTGTGAACCCAATTTTAGGCTGGAAAAGATCCTCAACATTATCCAAATGGTAACCTAGCACTGCCAACTCCACCACTAAACCATGTCTCCAAGTTCTATATCTACACATCTTTTAAACAGCTCCAGGGATGGTGACTCCTAAGCCTTCGATGATTCACCCCAACATACTATCCAAACAAAAGCTTAACCTTTTGAACCTCAGTCGCAGCCTGCTCCAGTGCTTGACAACCCTTTAAGGAAAGAAATTATTCCTAATATCCAATCGAAGCTTCCTCTAGCACTATTTTAGGCATTTTCCCACAAAGGTGACAACATGTCCCCAAAAGTGAACACCCTCTGCCCTCAAAGGCCAAGGTTTTTGTCCTCTTGGTCTCTTATACTTGTCTTCCTTAGATCTTTACACTGCTTGTTCTCCAGGTAAAGATCATGGTATGTGCTTTCAGTGTCAAGCCCAGCATCACTTAAAACTCCAAAATAATTGCTATAGAAAGAAAGCATCCAAATCTCTGAAGCAAGCCTGTGTCTTACAATATGCAGTATTGTATATATATATAATATACTATACAATAGGTGCCTTACAATTCTTTCATTACGTGAAAAAAAACATTTTAAAAAACTTAAGTCAAGAATAATGAAATTGGTTATTAAGACAGTAGAAAAAAAGGTAGTTGTACTAATTGTCAAGTCTTAGCATGAACTTAGATTTTCCACAGATTTCAACTAGGCCAGAGTTTCAGACATAACCTGTATCACCCACAATTCAGTTGTAAATGAAAAGCAGATTAAACTTTCTCTACCTAGAACTAAGAATTGAGGTTTTATATGGCCTACTGATCTACAAAGATCAGTAGTTTTCAGTCTTTTCTTGTACTGATTACACATAGTACAATGAGATTTGGCAAAAAAGATAAGTATGGCAAAAACTCAGCACAAAAGCTGTGTTTGCCTTGCTTTGTAAGAAAGGATTTAAAGTCAACGTTAGAATTTCATCCTTAGCCTTGGTGGAAGAATCCCTGCCCTACGATTTCAGCAGATAGAAACTAACACCACATGGTCTACACTGATGTGCCTTACCTAAGCCTTTTAATACTCCCCATCACAACCTAAGTAAGTAAAACCAAACATGCAGCTTCTCACCATCTAATACCAATATTAAAATTATAAAAGCATACAAAGCAATCTATGTACAACAGCTACCACATTTACATCCCACATCTGAGCAGAGGGGTTCCCAGAGGGGTCTGTGCCGAACCACCTGGCTGCGGTGGTTTCCAACGGTGAAGAAGGACTGCACCCTCCCTGAGACACCTCCAGCCCAAAACCCAGCACAAAGCCACTGCTGCAGACAGTGCCATGAGCTCAGACAGAACCGTGGTGCTGTCCTGTCCTGCTCTGCTACTGCCCTGAGACAGGCTGTAACCTTGGGCAGAGGGAAAACAGGCATAGCTAGGAGAAGTAACACTTAGAGCTGCCTCCCACAAAAACCACTACAGCCCATCCATCAGAGCCCTTAAATGAATCCATTTTTATTTTTACCTGTAGCTAGCTAAAGTAAATACATAAAATATGGGAGCACTCAGAGGGCACAGAAGAATATATGCAATAAAATGTAATTCTTCTTTATATAAGGCAGTTTAAAATTTCAGACTAAAACAGCCTTAGCACTTCTTGGGGAAGAGATTCTCATTAGGACATGCTTCACATGAATTACAGTCACAGTCCAGCACAAAATGAGACAATTTGTAGAGCACTTTGAAAATGTTAGGCACCTATCTGTACCTTGCAGACAACACAAGGCTTTTATGTAGCTGTTACTAAATGTTGTTCCCACAGCTCTTAAAAGGGTAATACTTCTTGTTTGACTGGGCAAGAAAATGCTGAGCTTCATCTCACAGTCCTTTCTGACTCTTTCTTTTAAACCTTTACAGCTCATAAAAGCCCTGGAAGACATTTCCAGAAATATCCAACCAAAGTGTGCACGCTGAGCTGCACCTAAGTGAACCTAATTACAGGTGACAGAGATTGAACCCGCTCATTTTAATACAACAGCTCAGCACCTGCACAGGTAAATTCAAAGAAATAAAGATAGAATATCTCCCCCCCAAAATTAGGTTTTATCCTCTGTACTTCTCCTTTGGCATGAGAGAAGGACTCCCATGGACACCCACATAGCATCTGACAGCTCCACTTCCAGGCTGTTGATAGGAAAGACTCACTGGAGCTAGTAAATTCCTATTTACAGTCAATTCACTGCCATTTAGGGCTTTGGAAACTGTAACTGACACCTGCCCAAACAGCAGGAATTTCCAAAGCTTCACTAGAACTCAAGCTCCCTATTCTGTCAAACAAGTAGAGCCCTTAGTATAAAAATAAATGAGGCAGCATTCAATCAGTGTCTGCAATTACTTGTTGAAAAGGCAACATCTTGGAAACCTCTCGGGTTGTTTTCTTGGCCAGCCACTATGCCTGCACTCCAAGAGAGGAAAGAGGCACATTTCTCAAAAGGAACTTTATTTTCTGAAGTGCAAACTAATTTTATTCCAAGGGTAACTACTGTATTTAAGCTACTTCTATCAGCTTGATTTCAAAACAGTGAAATAAAGAAGGCTTACAACTACATTTGGACTGATCTTAGGCTGCCAGATCAAAAGCAAACATTCTTACAGAAGTAACTTTGAACTGATGATAATATATTTGTTTCAGGTGGAATGATTAAAAATAGAAGCTGGATGACTGTTCTGTTTATGTAGCAACTCAGTTACTGCCATTCTTATACATTCTTGTTGTATAAACAACCCCTTCCCCTAACATAAAAACTAAAACTTCAAAATTAATAGAATTTTTTTTTCCTATTGCCTGTGGCTAATAACTTAAAACCAAAACAAAAATACACACTCGATCAAAACCAAATTACCTCTTGTTTATTTTTTTTTTCTTTGAATATCTACAGCACCTTGCTTTAAATCCCTCCATTGAAGGCTATCACTGAGTCCTTTATACATACTGAAAGATGCTGGTCAATTGCCTCAGCTTTTGGAAAGCAACAGCAAAGCCACATTAAAATAACAGTTTAGATGAAGCCAGCCTTGTAATCCACAAATTACTTTTTACATAGGACAAGTTATGCCAACTTGCTAGCCAGAAATAACCTTGGGCTCCTTCGGAAAGCATGCATAAAGTTGAAATAAGGATCAAGTCCCACAACATTTAAAAACAGAAAAATAAACTTGTATTTTAAATGTTGACAACAGATGCTAGAGAGGAAAGACAATTCCAGGGACTGGTCTGACAAACAACATAAAGCACGATAGCCAAAAGTGCTAGAACAACAGGCTCTGCTCTGAATATTAATTTGCTTTCCAACTGATAATTGCAAAGCTAACATTGACACAACATAGTCTGACAAGGAAAATCTTCCATCTCATTTTAACAACAATTCTGCAAGGAGTGAATAGAAAGCAAGCAGACAGAATATGTAATTAGGTTCCATACTTGAAGTATTTGGTCTCCAGCAAGAAGTCTTCCATCTCTGGCAATGATCCCATCTCGATAAACCTCTTGAATGACAATGTTGATCAAAGGTGTTTCATTGCCACCCACTATGCTAATTCCTAATTCAATATAAGGATTGGACCGATGAATTTCAATAGTAGTGATCTCTCCTTCAGGCAAGGTAGGTGGCTGTTGATTTGCTGCCAATTATTTTTAAAAAGAAAGACAATTAATATATTTTCTACCTCATTCATTTCCAATAAAATAAATCACCAAAAGATAATGTAGACAGGCCAAAAAGCATCAGTTAAACAAAAAGCTAAACCAGTGCAAATGGATCACTTCCACTACTTGTTGAAACCCCTAGCTTGTTAGAAAGCAGCTAATGACTTAGTAGCATCCATGCTTCCTGAAATGGGGTCATTTGGATTGCAATAGGATATTCTGAATAGGATACTGAATAGGATATTCTGAACCCTTTGGATCCCATCCTTTATTATAAACTTCATATTGTTCATCCGGTCATTTGCATTTGGTGATGATGATAAACATGTATTTTAGGGGTTATCCCATGATAACCTCTTTGTCTTGCAACTGCATGAGGAGCTGCTATTGAGTTACTGGGTCAAGTGAAAGAGCCCATTTCTGAAGCAAACATGGAGACAACTAAAGAGGAAAAAAAGAGAATGCTAAAGGACGGCAAACACAGAGGAGAAGAAAGGGGACAGGACCACCTTCCTCTGTGGTAAGGCTCAGCACTTCCTCTCTAAAATCCCAGATGTTAAAGGTGTTACTGCTCATTCGGTGCAGATGGGTGCAGGAGTAACTCAGCTGCCTTTCTGCTCGAGCAGGACAGCACTCCGTGTATAAGAAGGCTGCTGATCCAGTTGGGGGAAAGAGTGAAGAGGGAAAAACAAACATCATCTTAGAAAACAACTTCAGCAATTTTACAGAAACTACCCTCCTTCTACCTCACTTGTGAGGCCACTTCCAGTAGCAGATTAACATGAACCACTGCACCAGGACACAACCAAATGGTGATACAGCACCACAGTAGCTGGCACACACTCTGAGATATTTCTTTCCTTCCTGTGACTTTATCTCAGTTGTAAACTTGCACACAATTAAAACCCACTAATATTTCTCCAGAAATTAAAAAAANAAAAAAAAAAAAAAAAAAAAAAAAAAAGTAGAGCCAAAGATGAAGATGCACATTCACAGTTGGTAAGAGACAAGCTCTGACACCACAAATGTTTCCCCATCTGATGAAAAGAGACTTGAGAAGATAAGTGATGACATACTGTCTGCTACTGTGTTCTCCTCAAAAGGCGGATTGTCGATGCTGGGCTCGTCTGGCCACGCGGGCAGGGCGGGCGAGGTAAAGCTCGGCTCAGCTGGCACTATTCCCTGATCAGTGTCCGGAGATAAACTGCTGGGCTGCTCCGGCCCGCCGAGACCACTCTCGCCCTCTGCTTCTGCTTGC
This sequence comes from Regulus satrapa, assembly GCA_013396955.1. Classification (NCBI taxonomy): domain Eukaryota; kingdom Metazoa; phylum Chordata; class Aves; order Passeriformes; family Regulidae; genus Regulus; species Regulus satrapa. The sequence continues at coordinate 65,743 of VWZN01003380.1, forward strand.
AGCTTGCTCGTTTTCCTTCTCTCCAGAGCAACTCTCCGATGAGAAGCCCCAGGACACCTGGAAAGATAACGCTGACATCATGCTTCAAGCCTGCAGCCCTGTTTGCAGCACAAAAATGCCCAGGTATTTTATCACATTAAATCAGTCTTCTTCAAAGGCACAGCCTTAACCACAGCATTTAAAAAAAAAAAAACTAAAAAAAAATTTATATATATATATATCTATATATACACACACATATTAAACACAATTAATTTTAAGGGCAAAATATGTTTTAGTGGATAAACCCCTGTACTGCTTTCTTCATGAAAAGAACTTTCTACTAGTTTTTTGGCCATGTACTGAATATGCTGACACGTTCTGAATGTGGTCTTATTCTGTTATCACAGAATGGTTTGGGTTGGAAAAGGCCTTAAAGATCATCCAACAGGGCCCTCTGCCATGGACAGGGACACCTTGCACTAGGAGATGGATTCTGTACATTTCAGTTTCTGGAAGAGAACCTGCTGGAAAGATTAAGCACATAACAGAAGCCCTGTTCCAAGACACAACTAGAGACCCACTGAAGCCATCTCCTTTCCCCTCAGTAAGCCAAAAGAAGTAAGGATCATATTTTCCTGGGCTCATTCAAAGGAGGAAAGAGATGAAAATTTTACCTATATTGCAATCTAACTGTTAAAATACTGAAAGAAAATTCTGCTTCACTAAGAGTCTGTATGAGTGGTTTAGCAAAAGTAATAGCTCTGTTTGTCATCGTCTCTTGGGCCAATAGAAGGTGTTCTCATCTCCCTCCTGTCTCCTGATTTTTCTTTCTGACTTCACATAGGAGTTGCAATTTTTATGTCCCTTATGCAACAATGCTCCCTCAGCATTTGATGCTTTTCACTGCAAATTCAGTTTTGTATGTTGCCATTACTCTTAATACAGTTTTGTTTTGGGTTTTTTTTGCTTATGTTTAAAAGCTTATAATAATTTATTGCAAAAAAGGGCCGCAATCTTGCAAATTTATGGAAAGCCTTCATTTATTGAATCGTGCATTTAAGTGCAAATAATTAGATGTGGACATCAATCTTGCACCTGCCTCTGTGATAGTTTTGCCAGTGTCTGATAAATCACTTTTTACAGTATTTGATGTCCTTTAAGTTCTTGCTTCTGAAGCTGCTCTCCACCTAAAAACACTCATACTGTAGCAGTATCAGAAAAAAAGGAATCACATTTTTGAAAGGATTCAGTGTTTGGGAACTTGGCAGACTGTTACAACAAAAGAAGAAATTATTTATTCTTACAAGAGAAGAAATGTGTTAACAGAGTAAAAGACAGCAGAAGCCTAATGACATCCTAACTTATTAAAGCAGAATGTTTTGAGAATCACTATTCTGTTCTAACATTCTGTAAAAGGGATTTGGTAATTATGTGGTTAGACTGTTTCAGCACGGATTTTGAAGAAAACCTGCTAATGAAATTTTCAGATAGAAAGAACATTGATAAATCTTTTTTGAGGCTCACAACCATGTTATACATATAAAACATTATTTTCATATATTTATTTATATTTTTTATAAATATGAAAGAAACTTTTTTTGTTTTTTAATGATATACATAGAATGATAGAGTGGTTATGACTGGAAGGGATCTTAGAGATCATCTAGTTTAAACATTCCCTGCCACAGGCAGGGAACACCTTCTACTAGACCAAGTTGCTCAGGGCCCCATCCTGCCTGGCCTTGAACACATTCAGTGATACAGCATCCACAGCTTTTCTAGGAAACTTCTTACAGTGCCTCACCACCTTCCCAGTACAGAATTTCATCCTATTATTTAACCTAAATCTACCCTTTTTCAGCTTAAAGCCATTCCTCTTAACCTACCACTACATGCCCTTACAAAAAATCCCTCTCCAGCTCTCTTATATCCCTTTTAGATACTGAAAGGTGCTATAAGCCCCCCCCACCCCAAGATTTGTGTTCTCCATAATTAGAAGAATAGAAAAAAGGTAACCCAAATATGCTCTGAAACATGCATAAAAACATCCATTAGAGACAGTTCATTTTATGACATGATGCATTTCAGAAACAGTTCCTTGGAGCTTTTCCCAAAGCAGCTGGTGGTAATTTTGTTCTTCAAAGTTAAGGAAGTGTAAGCAGGAAAGATGAAAATTATTTGAAAGGTTTTGCTTTATCAAAGTGGTTCTCTTGTTTTAATGATGGAACACAACCCTATTTCTTGGCTTTGCCCAGACAGTACTTACTAGAGAAAACCACTGGTATAGTAGGAGTGATCAGCCAATATATCTGTCTGGTGACCAGAGACACACAATTACAGGTGAAAATCCTCAGGAAATTTCTATCATTGACCGTTTCACAATGCAAATCTCAAAACAACAGTCCCAAGAGACCAAGAAAAGGAAAGATGCTATCACTTCTCTCAGTATTTCTAACATACTTGAACTTGATGGGTTAGCTTCATGCTCCCTCAAATCTTAATGCTGCTAAAAAGAAGAAAAAAAAAAAAAAGTACAATCTCCAACACCACTCACTTCTGCAGTAACACAGCAAGGGGCAAATGCTCTGGCAGAGAAAACCTTTTGTCTGCTGGGAGCTTTGACAGGCATGCTCTCCCGCAGTGATTCACAAGAATTTAGGACAAAACCACCCCAAGCTGTGTGTCCTTGCTGTCCCTGAACTGCCGTGCTATAGAAGCGGTTATTTCTCCACAAAGAGGTAAATAAACAGTTCAAAACCAACACTGTCAGAGAACCACGCTCCAATCCCTCCGAGCCTGACAGCAGAGCCCAGCCTTACTGGACTACTACCATGAACCAGACACTTCCTTAGATACCTCCTACGAACCACTGCACTGCTGCTGACTCTGACTCAGCCATCTCACAAGGCCTGAGGAGCCCAAAGGACCTGCTCGGTGGCAAAGCACACCTTAGAGTTTTGGGGTTTTTTAAAGCTGTGTCAAACCGGGACAGCACGAAACTCATCCCTGGAAGTGTCCTATTTCTGTCAAAGTCTCCTAAACCATAGCCAGGTCCTCCTCCACCCTCCTTCACAGAGCACATTCTCCCATCATTACCTGGCAGCTGATGAAAGTCATCGCACAAAATAGAAATAGATTTGAGGTTTATTTTGGCCAATGATGATTAATTATAATTTCAAAAGCTAGTACTAAGAAATGTTAACAGGCTCCTGAGCACACCTACTCAGTTCAGTGGAATCCCTCTTGTGCAGCACTGTTTGAGGCAAAAAAAAGTGCAAAATCCCACAGATTCTTCCCCAGATTAACCAGTAATTGTAACAGACTCTGAATTTCAGTCTAGTACAGTGCAACTGCATTGCCAGGAAAGCAGCAGTCTAGTGGAGATATTAATTCATGGGATGCCAGTTCCTAGGTCTTTAAACACAGCATGCCACCTACCAAGCAGCAAAGCCCCATATTGATATTCAAGCACATCTATACAGAGATTTTTTTGCTTTCCACTTGCAACATGAAAAGATTTTTGTTGGCAGTAAGAATGTATTATTCACAAACAGCAAAACCATGCAGCAGTTGTAACAGTTAAGCACCAATAAATCTCTAGAGGTGCACAATTTCACTAATACCAAATATCTGGGACAAAGAACATTTTGGACTAAACCTTGTAACAAGATATGTTCAAAGGTGGGCATCTCGTGATCGAAGATGCCCATACTACTCATAAAAACATGCTCATAAAAACAAATTGCATAAATAAGGGTTGAATTCAAACTTAGAGAAATGGTATTTCATACCTACCTACAAAGGCAGAATATCTTGTCTAGGGACAAGAACAAAGGCTGGACTGTTTTAAGAATTTTTAGAAATTCTTTAATTTCTTTCATGAATCAAGATGCTCAAGAACAAGATTCTAACTCAAGCTATTCTATGATAGCAAAACTACCCAGCTAAAGCAACTGAGTGATGTTCCTTAATGGGAAGATTGAAGGGCAGTTATTCTAGGGATATGAAATTAGCTTCTGCTTATATTCAGCTTCTTCCTCTACCCTCTTCAGCACCAGCTTCTGCTCAGTTCTGGATGGTGACAAAGTATAGCTTTTACCTTCAATTTCTCCTAATTTATATCAGACAGAGAAGAAAAATGGGTCTTTTTGTTTAGCGGGTTTTTGTTGTATTTTTTTTACAGCCAAGTCTGCTGGATTTCTCATTTAAAAGCTGACTTCTTGGAACACTAGCAGCAATCCCTCTTTGCTGATAAAAAGAGCTTTCATACAAAATTAAGATGTAGTTTACAGGGTGTTTCTGCAGAATAACAGTAGGAGCTTGAAAAACACATTTGCTCACTGACTACTGAAAAGAAAGAATTCATTGTAACCTATGCCATCAGCTTCTGCCCAGTCTAGTGGTTTGATAAAAGCAAACACACTAAATAACCTCAAACCAGTTGCACTAAATCATTTTCCAAGCAGGAGCTGTACTTAAGCAAAGACTGCAAAGAAGCAACCCAAGTGCCTTTGCTGTTGCTCATAAAATTTTGCCAGCAAAGTGACTTTAAGCAGTAATTCTGGCAAGATTTACGGCTTCAATTCAAAAGAAAACCTGGTGCTGCTTTGGAAAGTTAAGTGTCTGGGCCTTAGTTTGTTGTTTGACAGGAAAAAAAAAAAGGAATGGAAAAAATGAGCCACCAGGAGTTATCTAAGGTTTGGGAAGCAAAGAAGACTAAGGAAAAACAAAGTAAGAGTGGTTTTGTTGCATACTTCTCTCTCCCACCCAACAAGGTGAGAAGCTTCCAAGGAGTCAAGTGGCTTCAGAGCAGAGAGGAACCACAGAGAAATTGTTTACCTTTCCAGAAATAGGTAGAGTCCATAGGGCATGTAAAAACTATGGAATGTGTTTCCTATCCATTTATTCAAAAGAGGGTTAAATCCCAAAGATCCTCTTCAGTTCTAGGGCTCCAAAGTGCCAGGCAGGGACAGTGCAGGCAGCTAGCATGGGAGAGGGTGGGAAGGACAGGGCTCACCAGCACTGTCATAAACACCAAAATAACTGGGATTGCCATGATTTTGAATGATAAAAGTCTGTACTTTTACAACATGTCTCCCCACAGATTTTGTTACTCTAAATCCATATATCCAGCATGCTGAGGAACACACAGTGAATAGTTCAATTGTTTCTTCAATGCAAAAAATTGCAATCCTATATAAAGTTCAAACTTAATGTGACATAAAATTATCTGCAGTGTTAGCCAGTTGGAAAAAATTCTCCATCCAAAATGGTAATTTAAGCTACCATAGGGAAATACAGGAGACAAAAGCTGAAGCCCAACTCAAAAGCAATAAATACAATACTCCACCCTCTCACTACAAAGTTGTAAGAATTTCACATTGTACAATAGACTTCTTTCACTTCTGAATAACCCACAAGAATTAACTCAAAATCATACAGAGAAAATCTCATTAGCTTTTTGTCAGATTCTCTTCTCAAAAAATTTGCCTTTGATGTTTAGAAATCACAGAATCACAGCATTAATTAAGTTGGAAGAGACCTTTGAGACCACGGAGTCCAATCCATGATCAAACATCACCATGCCAGCTAGACCATGGCATTTGAGTGCCACATCCAGTCTTAAAGAACTCCAGGGAATCAAACCGACTCTTACTTTACCAAACATTAACACATTTTCTATAACAAGTGACTGAATACCAGTACAACATGACTTATGGTTCTTCCCTTTAAATCATATTACATGTCACCATGTTTAACTTCAAAAACCAAGCTTGCAAATGAATGTAATGAAACTCAAGAGTTTGAGAAGTCAAGAATATTTTCTTTGTGCAATGAGGTATCATGGAGTGCAATTAGGACTGTGAACTAATCAGGTTTGTGTCTGATGCCTCTCATCTCCTTGTGGGAGCATCTTACAGTAATGCTTCTTATACTCTGAGGCACCTGGTGGATACAAAGATATTTTCTTCCAGCTTTTATGCTCAAATGAAGCCAATAAACAAAAAAAACCCCAAAAAACCAAAAAAAACCAAACCAAAAAACCACTGGAAAACGCCAGTGTGAAGCTTTTTAGACAGTGAAAATTAACCAACCTGCTTTATTTAGAATACTGCTTTATTTAGAAACACAAAGCAGTTCATGTAAAGGCTTGTTGAGACTGATTTATATTAATCAATGCTGACAATTACAATAATACTGAATTTTGTATTCCTTTCCTAAATGTAATGATCAGTAGCAGAATTTTACTGGATTCACTAATCCATACAGAAATAAATTCAAACCATGCAGTTGTTGCCATCATTTATGTCAGCAATAATAATTTATAGGTGTTCGGATGTTTGTAAATAAACATAATTGAAAACTGTAAATCACCATATACTCAAAATGTGTATCAGCCAAGATAACCAAGAAAACAGAAGGAATGGAAAATGAGCAGCCTTCTGCCACTGAAAGCTTTTTTTCCAGCCGACAAACAGGAAAAGACTGTGACTCAGCTCACTTGGAATGCACGATAACCTTGTGCATTAAGTAAATGGATATTTCACATACACTTAAAGAGTGCATACATGGTGTTCTATGTACAAATAAATTACATGACCCTGCTAGGGGTAAACAGCCCTAGTATCATAAAAAATTATGTCAACCAAGGAAAAAGGTTGAAAGAGTGAGGGATATGACAGTGGGAAAGCAGAAGATTAATCAAATATTTAGCAGTAGTCTTGCTAGCATTTTGCCTTTTATTAAAATTGAATTAGTTAAATATCAAGATTATAAATCATAAAGCAGCTAGGCCTCCTCACCATCCCCAAGTCATCATATAGATCAGAAACTACTTGCCACAAGTAAACAAGCAAGTTCTTAAACTAACAAGGAAGTCACATGGAGAATTTTGATTTTTTTTTAAAGAAGATGAAAACCTAGAGAGAATGGCTCCTAATTAGTCCCTGTACCTCCCTGACATGGACACCATATTACAACAACCAAAAATACCGAGGCAGCTCTACGTTCACCACAGTCCACAGGCCTGCTGCATGTTCTGCATGCCCAAGGTCCTCCCAACCTCTGAATCCCCAAAAGCCTTCAGGATGTGTGGAAAAAGGAAGAGGACACACTGAAAATATGAAGGTGAGCAGTTTCCAAGGCAGGTGGTGTCTGGTCCTTTTCCCCTTCTTCTGCAGAGCACTTGCCTGCAGGCACACCCACACCACACACACACTCCTGACCTCCTCTGCAACATCACTCTCCACTTGAAGATGGTCTCCAAGAGTCTCCAAACACACAAAGACCAAGACTTGGAAAGAAGTTCATGGAGTAGGTCCATGAACCTACTCCATGAACTCTCAAAGGAACGGCTATCACCAAGCAGTCTTTCTGGGTGGTCACCAGCGTCCCTGGACTGGACTGAGGGCAGACAGAAAAAGCCCACCAGTCCTGAGAGATACTGTGTCCATCTGCCTACCTCAAACCTCAGAATCAATTCTGATGATCAATTCTCAAACCTCAGAATCAAATCCTGACCAAGGTTTGTTTAATATGTTCATAAACACTTCTAAAAATGGGGAATGGGCAACTACCACCTAACCAATCTATGCCAGTGCCTGACCATTTTAAAGTCTTTTCCCCTAAAATCTGAACTTGATCTTCTTTGCTCCTACTGCACCAGTTCTCTCCTCTCTGCAGCCGAAGTTTGCACATCTTTTATTTTCCCACTCCCTCAGCCTTATTTCCCCTACTGTAATCAACCACCGCTGTATTTCTTTTTTAATGAATCATTTGCTTCAGACCTCTAATGATCCACATCATTCTCCCTATGGCTATCACCAAGCAGTCTTCACTATTTTCTGGTGTGACGTACAAAAAATGGGTAGTAAACCAGTGCACTGCCTGTGCAGAGCTGACCAGACTGACCATTTCCTAGGGTGTGAATTTACAAGCCACCACCAACTCTCTCCCCCCTTCTCCTGCCCACAATTTCTACTGCTACACAAACCAGCCACAAATGAGCGTGTAGGGAAAATGCAAGGCAAGCACATGAAAGGCTCACCTGTTTTTCAGATGTGCCGCCAGGTCACACCGCTGCATCACTTCCTGACACACAGAGGAGAAGGGGCACAAAACAAAGAGCTTGTCTAACAGTTTATGAACAAGGATGCTCGACTTTTTGCAGAGTTTAAAATGGAGTCTTTTGCGATCCAGTGGGCAGAAATCCTTCTCCTGCAGAAAGTTCCTTAGGCACTTGTAGCAGAAAGTGTGTCCACAGGGAGTGTCCAACGGCTGCAACAAGGGCTGAAGGCAAATGTGGCAGACCAAATCATCATCCACCTCGTTCTGGTAGTTGTAGAGATGGTTCTCCCTTGTCCAGTGCTGCTGGCCACACTCAAAGCACAGAGGGTTCAAGGAGGCATTCTGTTCCACTGCAGCCATGTCGTCACCTGTAGTCCCCATTTTACAGCTAGGAAGGCTGACAGATCCTTCTCCTCTTCCTTCTCATAGAATGGGGATGCTCATGTAAAGCTCATAGTGAAGCAACTTCCTCCAGGGTGACTTATATATGCTCTTCAGTCATTTTCTGCAACAAATAATGAAATAGAAATTATTCATTTTGCAGGAAATATGGAAGTTCTCTTCAAAACTTTTGTCTCCTGGGTTTACCAAAATACCACAGCAACAAAGACCAGGGGAATATTTTTTTTCTGTAAGTTTGTCATAGAAAAGATCAACAAAAAAACAATCTACAAATACAAATCCTTTTACAACACAAACATTTTATGGGTTCATAAGGGCTGGTGCAGTGCACAGTCTTCACCTGCAAGATGATCATTTTGTGACAGCAAGGACACCGCATTATGCATGGTCACACTGGAAGCATCTGGCACAGAAATACCCTATTGTGGAATGAGGGTTATATGATCAAATAATTAAATGTGTTCTTCAGTATGAGATAACAATTTTAATCTGGTCCTACTCTGGTTTTAGGATTTTGACTATACAGAATATTAGGTTATTAGTAATGTTCTGAAAATAACAGCAAACGGCTTACCCTGGTTTGCTCCATTAGTAATATTGCAGATATAACATCACTTACTACCAGGTTTTCACTGTGGATTGCAACACAGGAAGGATAGATTCCATCCACTATGCCCCATCTGATTTAGTACAGAGGCCAGTAATAAAAATATGGAATAAACAAATAATATGAAACCACTGGTTCCAAGCAACTTATTTGTTTTGCTTTTTACCTAACGAAGTTACAGCACAGTGTGGCAAGAAAGTCTGTTACCATGGGATTTATTTTCTAAACTTTTTATGTTATTAAACTTTGCCCCTCTTAAAATAGCTGCTTGGGCAGTAAACTGTGCAGCCATCAGTCTGCAATTTCAAACTCAATCCTTATCCCTCTCAACCTTATTTACTCTTCTCTCCCTTACAGAATCACACTGCTTGACACACATAGCATGATGATTTAGAAAATAAAACAAACTTTCCTGCAGTCTTAAGACACCTCCATATTTGTTAGTTTTGATAAATGTTCTCACTTGTGAGGGGAGAAAAAAAAAATAGATTAATGCTCTGTACCTAAATGTACAACTTACTTTGTACATTTAGGTACAAAAGGTACAAATTAGTAAATGTAAATTTGTACCTAAATTCTTTACTGCAATTCAGCAAGCAAAACTCATGACAGAGACTGTTTTCTGGCAGACACAGAGAAATTAAAACGAGTAGTCTAGGTATCAGCCCATAATCTTTTTTTTTCTGACTGTTGAAATGCAATTCTAAACACATATTCTGAAATTCATATGGAACACAAATTTCCCCATGTCTTACTTTTTAAGAGATACCCAATTTTGATTTTTGCCCCTTAACCTCACACAGCCAAGCACAAGACTTAGAGCACATTTTACAAGGATTATTATATCCTTTGACGCAAAAAGGATTAAATAGTAATTTGTAATCCAGGCTTCTATTCTGCCATGGAAATTGATGCTCATCATTGCCCTGTCTCGTAGTAGATAATGTGCACCTTCTGGAATGGATTTCACAAGAGAAGAGCATAGCAGTTCTTTGTTGCTGGAGACTAAGAACGCAAAATGAGACCCCAAAAGAGATTAGTCAAAAAAACCAGTCTTAAACATATTATGTAAGAGCTCAAAGATTGGAGAGCAGATAAGGAGAGCAGCATACGGGGCCCTCGTGCTCAAACCAGAGCTCTCTCGCTCTGCGTTCATGCTGCTGGATTAACGCAGGAGGGATGAGACCCATCTAATGGCTGGTCTTTATGTAACGCAAAATGAACCAGGAAAATGTTCTAGAAAAACACAGCATTGATTTGTGGCTTTACCAAATTATTTTACCAGTCAAGGCACCAGGGGAGGAACATATGGCACGAGTTATATTGTACTTGAGGGTACCTGCAACACCAACAAGCCCTGCAGAGCAAAGTGATACACAGACAGGCAGCAAAAACCATTGCCCCAGCTGTAGACCTGTTCCTACTACAACCAGGACCCTTCCTCCTTCTCCAAGCAACCAAAAACCCAAGAAAGGACCAAGTCCTGATATGCAGAATAGTAAAATATTCTGAGTTGGAAGGGATCCATCAGGACTATCAAGTCCAACTCCTGGCCCTGTACAAGACACCCCAATAATCATACCAGGTGCCTGAGAGCACTGTCCAAACATTTCATGAACTCTGTCAGGCTTGGTGCTGTGACCACTTTCCTAGGGATACTATTCTAGTGCTCAACCATCCTCTGGGTGAAGAACTTTTTCCTGATACCCAAACTAAACCTCCCCTGCCTCAGCTTCATGCTGCTTCCTTGAGTTCTGTCACTGGTCATGAGGAGTGTGGATATTGGTACTTGTCCCTCCACTACCCACCCACGAGCATGTTGAAGGCCATCAGTGAGGCTATGGAAAAACCCAACACCGCTCTGTGCACTGCCGTAATGGAGATCCAGTCAGGACTCCTGAGCATGACCATCCCAAATTCACCTCCTTGAAGGCTTCTAGCATTTCTATCCCTTGAAGTCTATGTAACTCACGTGGCAGTCTGTGACAGAGCATGAGCCAGTGTGCCATACTGTAAATATACCCATGGGATACTTGGACCTCGCTAACTGGCTATGGTCAAAGATATCTGCACCTCTCTTTTAGGAGGTTGTAATTAAACGGTTTCCTGTGTCAAAAATTCCAATTTAAGTTCCTTTAAATTCTGAACAAAATGTGAAACCAGAGAAGTTACTGAGCAATCAGGCATTCACTGCTGTGTAGAAATTATCATGGCAATTCTCTCTTAGGAAAGGCATAGCCAGGGACGGGCCTTATTTACTGTAGTCACAAGAGCTTGACAGAGGCAGTCCCTCTGCTGCCCAGCACTGCAGCAGGTGAGCAGACACACCTGCTCCTAGGGCTGAGCCAGCCCAGTGTCTGAATGCTGTTGGTGCAGGGACAAACTCCCTGGGCTGTGCTTTGCTGCTGTCCCGGTGCTATCCCGGGCCAGAGGCAGGCTGCTCCTGGGAGCAGCTGACAGTGCCTCGGTGCTGTCCCTGCCCTGGTAACTTAAACCATCAAGGAATGAACTAAGCCCACCCCACCTCTTCTGCAGCTGACATGACCACCCTTCCACCACATCTCTACCAGCAGAGATGTGGAAGAAAGAGATAGTGGATTACAGAATGAAGATTCAAAAGAAATAAAAACAACTGACTGCCAACACAAAAAAAAACCCCTAAACCAACAACAACAACAACAAATTTAAAGACGCCACCACCTCCCCAACAAAATAATTTTTTTTCTAAAAAAAAAAATCAATATTTTTTTTACTTTTAAACTGTTCTACTCTGATAAAACAAGATTTCACACTGCTGTGCTGTACTTGGGACAAGCCCATTTCATGACTGAGGATATAATCACCAGGATTTTTATTGATCATATACTGTAGCTGCCTAATTATTGATCTCAAGACATTTTACCATCTGTTCCCAGTGCAAAATATCAATTTATTTACAAAGTTCACAAACACAGTTTGTGGTCTGAGCAACAGCTGGGATGACAGGTCACGTCTAAATTTCACTGATTTAAAGTACTATATCCCTGAAATCCACAATACCAGAGCAGTGTCATTTATAATTCCCTACTTCAAGCCTCTTTCTGCATCCCTTATATTATTTTCTGCATCTCTTATCACAGCAGATCACCAGCTCCACAGGATGATAACAATCGAGGAAAGCTGCAATCAGGAAAAATAACCAGAATTATAAAAAATATGAAGTGGGTAAAAGAGCCAGCCAGGCCTGTTATTCAAGTCATATAATTCCCTAGAAAATAATTTTCCCAGGACTTCATTAAAACAGTCAAATAATGCAGGTGGTGCCCTGCTTTCAGTTTTAAATTACAATCCACTTGGGAACTGGGCAAGACTGGACATCCAACTGTGCAAATTTTTATTTTCGTTTTTTAAGTGCAGTGTGCACAAGAGCAGTTTTAGACTGAAAAAGACAGCCTTATCCTTAGGTCTCCTCTAGTTCTGATTTATTGATTCAACGAACATTCTCTGGAGAAGCTCAACACATTTTTACAAAAGCATTAGATGTCAGGCTTTATACCTACATCATATTTCACAATATTTATTCCTTCTGTCTGAGTGGGCACTATTAGAAAAAAAACCAACCAAACAACAAAAAAAAAAAAAAAACAAAAACACAAGCAAACTGGAATATCAGCAGTAAGTTAAAAGGTTAACTGTAGTTGTCTTTACATAAGTCACAAATAATTAACACTAGTCCCAGTCTGAAGTTAATGGAAACATGTATTACACAATTAATGCTCTCAGAGATTTAAGCAATCTATTTCTAAATTCTTATTAAAATCCTAGAGATTTACAGCCCATTAACTCAACACTCGGAATTTTACAAAACAACCCCAAGTATACCCCAAAAGTAAACAATTATGCGAAATATCCATCTTATCAACTAATCTCTTTTAAAATTACCTTTAATATACCTCAATTTTCTATTTTGTTTACAACTGTCTATGCATTTTTCTCAACCAAAAGCAAATGTCAAAAGAATACCCTGAGATGAATGACACCCCTGTACCTCTGGAAGACTCCATTGTCCCTGTATCCCAAAACAGCTGGGATGAAAAAATCTCAGTTCTGCACCTAAAAACTCTCTAACCAGAGGGATGTATTTGCACCGAGATCTATCTAACCACCGAATCAATGATTAATTTCTTCTGTGTACTTTAAACCAGCTGCAAGTGAAAAATTGCCCACCTGTATTTCCCCCTTGATTAAAGGCCGCTGATTATTGGTTGCTTCTTCTCCTCATCCCAGAGGAGATGAGATCCCAAAATTTTTCTGCCTGTGGGCATCACAGGAACACCTTAGTATAATCCTTCCTTATAATTCTCCAGGGTGGCAAAACAGCATATGGAAAAAATTGTAACAGCCATGGTGAAGGTTTCATGTTACCCTAAATTCAGGCAGTCTCGTCCTGGCGAGGCAGATTTGACCTTGCGGGGCAATACATAACACACACCAATCAATAACTCTGAACAACAGCACAGTCATCGCCCTGGATTTCATGAAAGATTGGCTTAATTTTAAAATGTCACAGGATTTCCACAATCTGTTCTCCATGGACAATAGTCCCTGATTGCCCAAGCTAGCTAGGAAAGGTCTCATAATTCCCAAATTCCCCTGCTTTATTCAAATGCTATGGCTGTGAACAGGATCTCTAAGCAGTCAGGAGTGGATTGACATAAGCCCCAGGAAAGAAAAACTAGACAGTGGTTGAACCCATTGCTTAAAACCACATCATAACATTAATTAAACATTAGTTCTTAGTTCCCAGTCCAGTATTCTTCACAGGAATTACCGCATCAGGCTGATGACTTGTAACTGTTCTCAAAGCAGACCCCAGCTTAAGTGAAAGAATAAAAGACAGAAGAAATGCATAAAATAATGAGAATAAACAGCTAGCAAACATCACCATAGGGGAAAAGTGTTATTTCCCATCTCCCGATAAGCATGACCTAGCTCATTAGATACAATCTCTGCTTTAATATTAAAGCCATATAGTAAACAAGTGAAGCAGTACTAGCAACATGGATTGACTTTACAATATATACGTTAATTATGCTGATATCCAAGGGCCTTGAAACACCAAACCCTGATTCAATCTTTGCCCAAGTTTATAAAGCAGTGATCCTGTTGTACTCCTCCTCTTTTGAAAATGCAAACAAACGAAGCTTTTGTCAAAACACGGCACCTGGCAGCTCCAAGTTAAAAATCTACAAGAGATGGACAGGGCACAGCAATTAGCCTGGGGTACTTTCTGCTAAAGCTGCAGCCCCACCATCACTGCATGCCAATTACCCAGGATACCTATTTTTTGTGATGATGAGCAACTTCTTCCATGTTTTTAAGCTGTTCAGCAGAACGACTGGAATTTTTATACTCAAACTAAACATTGTGCCTGAACAGTGACTTTGTTCCACTGAACCACATGCAATGCTGGGCTTGCAGTAAAACCACCTCTCCAGAGATTTGTTTTTGCCTCTGTGCTAGTCTTTTTGTTCCATCAAAGAAATGCCCTCACAGACAAAGAGTCAGCTCTGCACCAGGTGTTGATGTGGCATCATTGCTGCAGAGGCAACAGGTCACAAGTGACAGTTCTCCTTCCCAGCCCCAGGGGCGAGGGTTGTTATATGCACTTCTTCAAGAATACAGTGCGCACACGCACACACACACACACACACACTCCCTTGCTGGGTGTTTTCACAGTCCAGCATTTTTCAAGGATGCAATGTGAAACCCTGCTTAAATCTGACAAATAAGGCGTGTTTGGGAAAATTAGCAGGACCGTAAGTTGTGTTTTGTATTTGTGGAGTGCTGCGTTTCCGTGGCAACTGGGGGCTGTGGGCTTTAATTACCATCGGGACGTTTAGGGCCGCTGCTGCACAGGGGCGTGAGATGCCGCGAGCAGGGGGACCGCAGGAGCGCCGCTTGCGCTCCCCTCTCTGCCCCACAGCTGCCCACAGAGGGCGAAGGGATCTGAGCAACCGGCACACCAGACAGCAGAGATGTCTGGAGTGGGGAAACCGAGGGGGAAACACGACGCTGGCCATCCTTAAGGAGAGATGACGCCCACCTTCCAGAATCACCGCCTCAAAGCCAGGGATGCTCGACATCAGGGCATGAGGACAGGAGGAAAGGGACTCGGTGCCCAGAGATAAAACAAGTGGGCAGAATGTTTTGCTCAAACAGGCAAAGATCCTGCTGCAGCCATCTTCTATGGCACAAATGGAATGGCTTCTATTTTGGGACCAGGAGATTAAAATAGCTTTACTTCAGTCAAATTGGTCTCGAATGAGACAGGAAAGATTAGGACCCTGACAGTATGGAGGTCCCTGCAACAAAATATCCATTCTTTCTAGCAAATACAGAGCTACAGTCAATAAGTCATCTTAGAATAGAAGGAAAGGAGACAAGTAGGAATCTTTAACAAAGATACAGCTACACACTACAGATTAAATTTTACATAGTCCTACTGAACAAGAGTAATGCTGAAAAAGGAGGAAATAAGACACACAAACCAAACTAGATTAGAGCCACCCAGGTTTGGATGGCCAGTCAGATGTCCTGGTCTGCAGGAAGTACAAACCCCACGAAAGAACTTGAACTTGCATTCTCTCTTCTGCAGGCACTGCTGCCCACCCTATCCAAGTGTTACTCAAGTATTTGCCTTTCTCTGCCATCATGTTTCATAAGAGAGGTGGGAGCTGCCTTTACAATTTGCAAGATCTATTTTCCGTAGGTACATTAAATTTTCTGTTGAGTGGAAAATGAGGTGCCTGTTTCTGGGGTCTAACCCTGCTTTATGTCAGCAATCACCCCACAGCAGGCACCCCCAAACACAGGACAAGCACCTGGGGAGCTCAAGATGCTCCCAGGACTCTCAACAATCCAGCAGGTTTGCAACTTTTAGACCTAAATGTATTTTAAAAATCTGCAAGAAACCTCCAAGTTCCTAAACTCATTCCAGGATTTTTACAGCAGTGAAAAAGTAAATAGAAAGAAACATAATTAAACAGACGCGAAGAAACGCAGACTTACCTGCTAGGAGACCCAATGACAAATGACAATGACCCAATGCCAGTGTTTCCTTCCTAGCACAAAAAGAATAAGGCAAGCAGTATTTAATTGCTGCTGCTGTAACAGGTGGGCTTTTGTATCCAGTGGAAGTGAAAGAAGTACCCCAGCAGTCAAAAACCCATGACAAGGAGACAATTAGTGAGGCTTTCTTCTCGCTGATGGAGCAGAGGAGAAGAGCAAGAAAGAGTAAAACATTTGCTTATCCACCACAGATATTTTCTGCCGTGCAATCTGTCCACCAGCCCTTGCCATATGTGCCACCCTTTCTGCTGGGAGAGATGAAGGCAGCAGAAAGCTGTCCATCAAGATGCTAAACCTTCTGGAAAGCCCTCCCCTACGCACTTTGCCCTGAAACGGGGACTTTTGTGGATGAACAGAATACACTTAACTAGATTAAATGCAGCTCATTCCTGGATATGTACAGAGAGAATTTGATTTGATTAATTCAAATTTTAAGGAGCAGTAGTGATTCAAAGAAAATAAAGGAATCTGAGAGCTGTGTTCCCTTTCTCTGCACTTTTTATTACCAGCCTCCATCCCTACGGGTGTGCATGGAGGAAATTCAGGGAGACAGCATTGGGATTAATCACGAAACGGCTTTGATGACAGAGAGAAGCTGGGGGTGGAGGGGTGGAAAGGATAAAAGAACTTTCTGATTAGTTTAATTGTAGGACTTAACTATTTTCAGGGAGAAACACCATCCCATCTCTTCCTTCAGGCGTATGCCACCTTGCATAACTTGTTACAGCTGGTTTTCCCCATCAATCACAACTTGAGTGACGGTGAAAGCTATTTTCAAAGGTAAACTATGCTGTTACTAAGCAGTTTTTTAGCTTAGACATAGCATGAAAAAAAATGAAGCTACCTCCTAAGCTGACAAAAACCTTCAATCTCCTTGAAAACAAGCATTTGTAAGATCTGTGCAAGACAGAGCCAAGAGGACACGGTCGAGAAACAGCTCAGATAAATTATCAGTCACACACTGTCCTCCTCCTGCAGGAAAGCAGGCAGTCCTCTGCAGGAGTGAGTGCCCATGGCCTGCAAGGAACCCATGACAACCCATGACCAGAGGAACAAACTTGGAAGTACAGCAAAAAGAGTGCAAACAAGGGTCTAGACTTGGTCTGAAGCTTGCAGCTTCAATTTTCAACCTCAACCTGCCAAACCCCTACAAACTTGGTGAGCTAATGCAACCCCCTAAACCGGTCTGCCCTGCCTAGAGACTGCTTTTTTTCTCCCTAATGAAATAAAACAAGTATCACCACATCTGAACTCTCGAAGAAAAGAGGAAAATAAGAGCCTTCTTGATCCCACAGTCAAGAGTCTTTAACTCAGGCTACCTACATGCAGGGCAAATTATGACTTGCCCATGAACAGGGGTGTTGATTGCATGCAGAGTGACCGACTCACCACCACAACTGCCCCACTTGGTCTGCAGCCCAGCAAAACCAGGGATCAGGGAAAGCTGGGCTGGCTCTGGTCACCACTTGACAAGCAGGTGACTCATTCCAAAAGCACTACCATGCCTGAGCAGTCTCTACTCATGCCTGGGAATTATATTAGGATGCCATGCTCTAGCCATCACTTGAATTAACTCCACAAAGTTCTTTGATTCTTAACACTTTAAGATGATAGCTGTGCCTCTCACTATTAAGGCTGCTGAAGACATTTCACTTTGCTGCTGTACATAAGTTAATTTCCAGTTAATGTCCAGAGGAACTTTCCTTCTGATACGTGTAAAAAAGTTCTTTTCAGAGCTGCCTGACCCAGCTTCAGGCACACAGAAAAGGCAGAACATGACTTGTGCAAAATACCCCCGTATTATTTCGTAGGATGCTCTTCAGAAATTAAAACCTTTACACTGAGACCTTCCAGCTAGGCTGTCATACTGCAACAGATGTACTCTGTAAAGATACTGAAAATAAATGGCTCCACACATCAGCAAAATTTACATAATAAGAACATGTTAGATCTAGAAGTTGTAGTCTTAAAATATACAAATATTATCTTAAATAAAACCCATTTAAATACTTTGTATGTAAACAGTATTTTACATACACAGTAGACTAGCGCTTGATCTGAGGCCTCCAGACAGGATTCAGAGAAGGAAGTGGACATTGAGATGACTACGTAAAATCCAGTCTGTTATACATATCTGACAGACACAAAGAATATGGAAGCAAAGACTGCATTTGTTTTTAGTCCTGCTGTAAGAGTCATATATTCTCCACTTCAGCCCTTCTAAATTACACACCCACCCAGAAAGTATAGAGACAACAGCTGTCAAATGAAAAAAACCCAGACATTTATTCCAAAAACACTTCTCTGTTCCTTAACCATGTTTGCCAGCTGTTTGTTTCACATTCCCTATTAGCCTGGCTGATTGCCAACATATATATATATATACATACACGCATGTGTTAAAAAATAGAATTTCACTAGCTATTGCATAGGGAAGCTTCTATGGTACAGCTCTTTACCTGCCTGAGGTGCAAAGTTTGGCTGCTTCAGCACGTCCTCTGAATCCTGTTAGTGCCTTTAGAAAGAAACCACTTCAGTGGTAACACTGTTGAAAAACGGTTCTTTAAAATTCAAGTGAGAAATGTTAGCAAAGCCGCATAGTAGCACACACACACAGCAGGCCACCAGGCCCTGCTATGTATTCTCACTGAAGTGACAGGGGCTAAATATTAAACAGCAATCTCCTAACTCCCCCTTGCAGAATGAATAATGTGGAAGAGGGAAAGCTGAACTGCTGTTACAGCAATTCTGTCTGCTTTCCTCAGTAGTCTTGTTCTCTTTAAGAAAAGGTAATATTCCTAAAAAAAGGCAAACAATTAAAATCACTATCTTCCGAGTGAGTAACAAAAATTAAAACTAAAGAAAAAAAACCACACTAAAGACAGGTAAGTGGCAGCATCTATGCAAAACATCAAGCTGGTAGCCATATGCGGAAATTATACAGAAGAGATACATTAATAGAACTATAAATCAAGAAATAAACTAGAATGTAATTGCTCAATAAAAGAGAGCTAAGTTCTCACAGAAGGCTACAAGCAATTAGGGGTAAAGCGCATAAGTTTGTTAGGGTGGGGAGGGATCAGGACTCCAACTGCTACATTCATCTAGCAAACAAAATACAAGTTGTTACAAAAAACCAAAGGTATGAAAATAATGAAAGAAAAATGCATTTCATCTCTTAAGATATTCAACAATCAAGTTTCAAAATATATCTAAGACATTTACTTACATCAGCAAGGAACTCCGATTCATCACTGTTTTGGGAAGACAGTGGTAAAGAGCCCTACAGCTCAGATTCTTAACTTCAGGCACCACTTTTCTGTATCCATGGTCAAAATGGTTGCAGCAACAGAGGCTGACAAAAACATGCTACATCGGGAAGAAGCCAACCTTCTCCTCCTCCTCCCTGTCCAATCTCTTCTCAGCAGGCTGAAATTTTGCATCTGTGGGGGATGATACAATTTTCGCTTCCTCATTTATTCTATGTATTCAACCCTTAAGAGCTAGCTTTTAAAATACCAGTCTTGCTTTGAAGGATATTACTTCATTAGCTGTGCTTTTGGAAAAAGGTCTTTAAAAGGCAGACGACTCACCCTCTGGAGTATCCATCTTCTTTGCACTCCCTAACCACAATTCTCATTTTCCCAAACCAAGCACTTCTCAACAAGTTAGGCTAGGTTCACAGACATAAAAAATTCAAACCACCTTTTATTTCCATACTTCATTTAAACTCCCAACTCACACTAAACACTTTCACATGTTTTATGCCAGATCCTTACATGAAAGATTTTTAAAACCTTATAAACTTTTTCTTTTAAAAAACTGCTATGTTGTCCAAAAGCCAGAAACCACCACAGACAACACTCCTGCTCCACTGGGAGCTGTGCAAACAAACCCAAAGTGTTATGGTGTCTCCAAGGTAAGGATGCACATTCCCATGGAATGTATTTCTTTTACACAAAAAGGGAGCAGCGCTGTGCACAAAGACTGTGGGATGCCAGAAAAGCAACACAAGGACCAGAGGGGCTGTAGACACCTGCCTACCCTTTGTACAGAGGTGGCAGCAGTAGCCACCGTTCATAAGGCCAGGACATGTTCATCCAACAGTACTAGCATGCAATGAATTATTTGGAAATAGCAGACTTCCTTGAATCCTTGCTGCTGATCTTACCAGCAGTAAAAAGGATTCAAGGAGTTACTCTGAAGTTCACCTACAAACTGCTTGTTTGCAAAATCCAGATCTTTCAAGAAGTAACTCAAATTCCTACCATCAAGTCCTGATGGTAGTGCAGTGACTCAGAGGAACAGTCTTGTGGGTCAAACAGACAATGCCACAAGTCATCTTAATTTAGCAGTCACTAGAAAAGCTAAGGAATACCCAGAAAACAAGTGCAGACTATCCTGAGAAGCGTTCCTTCTGCATCCAGTTTCTCATACAGGGAAGTATGAGGGAACCCACACAAAAGTCCCTAAACAATAGTCTGCTCTATAGTTACCAGTTTCCATCTAGACACAGACATTTGGGGCAGAAACCCAACTTTTTACACGTCAGTGAAGAACTGTGCCATACTGCAGTAAGAAAACAGCCCTGATTTTCAGAGTGAAAAAGCTAATAATTTCAATTTAATGAACCAAGAGAAGGGCAAACAGGGTAATTAAAAGCCTTTTTCCTGTCCTTTCTGTGTGCAATCTGAAAACCAGAAGTCCAGACAAGAACATGATGAGAGTTACATTCAAAGGAGACAACTTGTTTTTAAAGCAGGAGACTCAACTACAAGCAACACTGCCTCTTAATATCAGTCATATGGGATGAGACCACAGAAACAATAGATAATATCCCAGGCAACTTGACACTGTCAATAAAAGATATAGGGATGGCAGAGTCATGAAAAGGCTATCCTAGCTGAAGAATTTTAAGATGGAAAAGATAAAGCTACTCATGGAACCAAGAATTTACACTGGAAAGGTACTGCAATAATAAACCATACTTTGGCTAAAGGGAGTAATTTGCATATATTTCCCTTTGTAAACTTCAGGACTAGAAATGTATGAACTCAGATTTACTGCTTGTCCATACAGACCAGTTCAACTGAATATTAAGTTTCAATAAAATTAAATTCTGAAGTGATACTTTGCTGTTAAAGCATGGGGTTTTTTTGGGGTTTTTTTTGTTTTGTTTTGTTTTTTTTTTTTTTTGCTTTAGCCAATCCTTATTACTAAATGGAATATAAACCAGAAAGGGCTTACAAAGACTCTTTTTCTTTCCACTGAAAATAAATCACTGCAGCTTTCCTATATATAATAAAAGGTGTGGTTTTTCTTTAGATAGTGCATTTGGAGAGCAGCACATCTGCTGAGGCTCTGGCTGGCTGGAGACCCCCGTTTTCCACTGGCCTCCTGACTCCCTTCAAACTTGCAAATGCAACCAAGGGGGTGCTTTGGCTTAGAGAATCTTAGTGGAAAACTGGGGGCTAAAGCGTGCAGAGAAGTTGCTATAAAATCTTATCCCAAATAATGAGGTTTAACACTGGTACATAGTACGCTTGGGTTAAGAAAATTTACCAACAAAACCACTGAACCTCTCCAACCATTTCCTACCTTCAATTTAAAAAAAAAAACAACTCCTGACAGCCAGAACTGACACCTCACTTGCTCCTCCATTTTCCTCCTCTCTTCCTTCCCCTCCTCAAATCCTGGAAAAACAGAAAAATGGGAATTATTCTTTCCAACAAATATTGGAAACGTTAAGGGCAGTTTTTTCAAATTCCTACACATCAACAAATCCTGAAGGCAAACAGATTTAGTGAAATATAGAAGGGAAAAAATGCCTAAATGATCCTCAGTTTCTCATTCTGTTTTTCAGAAGCATATAATCCCTTCCTGATTTCTAAAAAAGTCTTAATCAAAGGACTTGTGTTAAGTTTGTAAAGTTTGCATGCCCTGCATAGTGCCCAGCAAAATGAGCNTTTCTCATTCTGTTTTTCAGAAGCATATAATCCCTTCCTGATTTCTAAAAAAGTCTTAATCAAAGGACTTGTGTTAGGTAAAGTTTGCATGCCCTGCATAGTGCCCAGCAAAATGAGCAATATTATTTTTGTAAGGCGGTTAA
The DNA here is from genome assembly GCA_013396955.1 of Regulus satrapa. NCBI lineage: Eukaryota > Metazoa > Chordata > Aves > Passeriformes > Regulidae > Regulus > Regulus satrapa. The sequence continues at coordinate 88,020 of VWZN01003380.1, forward strand.
TAAAGGCTACCTGGAAGTTTACAGGGTTTCTAAGATGCCCAATGGAAAACCTTATGGATAACTGTACAACTATTGCTACATACGTATCCTAGGAGACCAAAGAGCTCTCACATTTAAGAGCTTATTTCCCAGCCACCCTCTTGATACACATCTCATGCAATTATAAATAATACAAATAGCCATGAGAAAGGAGTACGTTGGTTTAATTTCAGGCAGAAGGTACACAGATCTCTCTGCTTGTATCTGCATAAATGAAACATTTTATTTCACTTCTTCTCACTTTCTGACTACAAAGATACTCGGCAAGATTATCTCAGGTAATTCATGAAATGTGTTTTTAAAACTGAATTTTACAACTGTGCAAAGCTAACATTTTTTAATCTTTAAAATTTCACACATATACATACAAATCACCAGAAAGAGCCTTTGTATTTAATCAAATGAAATCTAGATTCCTGACCACAGTATTTTGCAAAGCATTAGCCTGTTACAAAGAAAACATACCAGAGAACCATATAATTTAGGAAAAAGGCTAGGAAAAAGAAATTAAAAAAACAAACAAACAAAAACAAAACAAACAAACAAACAAAAAAAGCAAACCCAAAAACCAAAAAGGACAAACCAGCTAATTTATGAGAGACTCACTTCATGTACGAATAGCCTATGTATTTGAAACAAGCCAAATCAAAAGCATTCCCCTCATTTCTTATTTGTAATTCTCATCACAGGATCTAACCTGCAGTTAAGGACTCGGTGCCCAGCCTCTGAAGAGGAGCATCCTTAAAATGCCGAGCAGAGCCCTGGAAACACCCTGGTAGGATTCCTTGGCAGCCAGAACCCAGGATCTGTTACAAAACCTGCAACACAGAGCACAAGAGCCCCTTCCTTTCATCACCTTTTTAGTCTATATTTCTTAGCCTTCCATCCCAGCGGAGATGAGGAGGCAACACAAAACATCTTCCCAACACGAAAAGAAGAAAATACTGTTGGTTTCCTGGAGGAGGGGATATCACATGACAACAGGGAACTCCAAGGAAAAAGGTTGTCGGCATGCTGGTATACACAAATTAATTCACCAATGGGTAATTACAACAGGACCAGCTCCTCCTAAAGCCACTAAGCAGCTCTGGGGGTTTGATTTCCTTAAATCAGGAAATTAATCACCTAACCTCACACAAATATGGGTGAAGCCCTAACAGCTGCGGCTCAGCTAATACTAACCTGAGCAGGAGCCAGTGTAAAAGATCTGCAGGCGCTCTCTTACACCATGTCCTTTTCAAAACCAAAACTTAACATTAAAATTAACCGCGGGCTAAAATGTCACCAGCAATCTCTCATGAATGCATAATGAAACGCTGCTACTCCACGAAGCACAGCACAGCTCTGTGAGCACACCCTGCAGTGTGCGGGGATGACCCGCGCAGGAATCCTGACAGTAGCTCCGTGCGTATGGTGGCTCCATGACACAGATGGGACATTTCGAGTCCCTGTCGTGCTTTATGCTATAAATACTATGTAAAGCAACACAGTGTTTGCAAGAAAAACAACCACGTGGATTATGTAACGTTCTTTTTCTTCCTTCCACTCCTCCATCTAAGAGTGCTTTTTTTAAAGAAGAAAATTAGAGTGAAACGTTGAAACTGTTCTCAAACCTGCACATACTTTCTGAAAAAAGTCTCAATTTCTGTATAGCTTTATAATTCAGTATCTCAATAGTTGAGGCGCATTCAATGCAGAAAGTCTGTTTCACATCCTGAAATTGCTTTACTTTTGTCGATTAAAAAAGGAGGGGGAAAGAATTTATTCTTTTCTTTCAAATTAAAAAAGTTTCTGGCTTTTTGAATGCTATAAAATCAATTATTTGCAGACTCACAAACTATGAACAACTATAGTCCACAGCAGCTTTTATAAATCTAGTAACTCCACTTGCAAATTGAATACTTTGGTATCATTTTTCCCTTATACAGGACATAATACAAATTACATACAGGAGAGTTGACAACCAGCTAAATGTGATCACCACCATATCCCTCAAGACTGTTCTCTTCCTTGACTTAGCTCCATGAAGCAGATGAAAAAAAAAAAAACAAACCAACCCAAATCTACAAACACCATGATAAATAAGCAGTACAGGAGAGTGTTCTCCAGCAGCAAAGGGTTCAGTTTGAGGTCTCAGTGGATGCTTCAGAAGACTTCAGGGTGGCCTTTGTAATACCCTCCACTTGAGAAAACATGACCGCAAAATAAATCATCCCTAGGAAAAAAGCAGCAAAACTGTTCTTCCTGCCTCTCCTTGGCTTGGTATGGCTTTAAACAAACAGGCTTGGATAAACAGCATAATGAAGAGGACTGATGTCGTTCTGGTTCACGGAAGAGCTGCATGGCCTAGATGAGACATCACCCCTGGTGAGACCATCAGACCAGTTAAATAAATTGTCCAGTCAGAAGTGAGGCCCATTCTGCTCCTTCCCATGAGATAAAATCTGTGGTGGTATTTCAAAGACATAGCACTAAGAAAACTTTTGACCTCTGCTAGAGACATTTTCAACAGCATTAAAATGACATTGTCAATTATAATTATGCTAGGCTAGTGGTGTTTTCTTCGGGTTTTTATATCTACTTCTAATGCCCCATTTCAGCTGAAGGACCAACACAAATCAACCCCAGCTACTGTATTCCTCTATGAGCATGCCAGTACTACACCTACATGGGCTTCCTTCAGCACACATGTCATTAATTAAAATAAAGTCATAACTGGAAATGGCATTTGCTCAGATAGAACTATTTTTACCGTGAGGATCTCAGCTGTATGGAACAGCATGGTGAAACATCACACAGCAAAGGAAGGGGGTGTAAGCATAGCCCTTACCCCACGAAAGCTGCTCCCCAACCCAACCCTGCTGCCACAAGCCTCCCTCTGAACTTGCAAGCATCAACACTGCTCCTTCTTCTGACGAAAGCAGAGGAGGAGGAGGAAAAAGAGGAGGACAGCTGAAATCTGCCTACTCAGCCAATGGGCTGAACAAGAATTCTGGGTGTGAGCCCCAGAACTGCCTTCAGAAGCCTCGTCTTCTAAAGACCTGAGTGGCTGAAGGAAGCATGTTCTCCTGAGTATTGAACCTGCTCCCTCCAACACGGTGGGGTTTAACGCACAGACTCTGCAACTTTAGTAGTACTCTGCAACATGAAATTTAACATTTTAAGAGTTCATTAAAGTCATGCTACATGATTGCAAAGAGTAACTGAATGAGATGTACGGGAATGAAATAAAAGCCTACTACAAAACCCCATATTATACTAACCTAAAAGAAAAATGCATTTACAAAGGAAGAGGTAAACAACTTTTACCCTCATTAAAAAGTTGAGAAATGTGCACACCACCACTAAAATATAATTAATACACAGCCTTCAGGAGAGTCCAGAGGAGCAATTTAATTAACCACCCACTGATTTCATAAATGACAAGAACTCACAAAGGTAATGGCACCTTATAATTGAAAATGTCCTGTTTATTTAGCTGAGCAATTGTGCTGGTCTATGTTGTGCATAAATATGAGGAAACACATTTTCAACTCATGACATTTTAACTTTGTAAACTGTAACAGAACAACATACTGCCCATGATATAGTCACTGTATACTCCACTTATATAATGCCTTTACCCAATAATCTCTACGTCACTGTCAATCATGAAGGTTTTAACCATTTTGAACTTTTCTGATGGGCTTTTTCCATGCCCTCTTTAGAAATGTGGAAGAGCTGGGAGGAAAAAAAAACGGCCAATTTTACTGGTATGCCACTTCAAACAAACTATTGCCTCATTTAGGGACTTAGCTCGTACCTGTAGTTCTCCCATTTTCATACAAAGGGACCCTCTATAAGCCCCATGAAATATTTCTGATGATGATTTTCTAAACTCATTTTCTCACTTTCTTTTCTTTTCTTCCACATGAAAAAAAGCTTCCTTTCAGCTACTTTAGCCTTTGTAAAGGCTAAAGAGAAGCAGCTCTTACCAAGGTAGGAAAAGAACATAGCAAAACATGTGAAAGGCTCTTCCCTGGTTTTTTCATTGAACTTTTCAGGGATAAAGCTGGAATTAATATTCTTTTTTGCATTCACAAAACTCAAAATGCCTTTGTGCTGCTACATTACAACCGTCAAAGTCTATTTGACTGAACATGAAATAGAGCAACCTCTGAATTTATGAGCTGTTCATCTCCCTATCCAATGGACACACCAGAAGCATTCAAAAGAGATGTGGAGAAACTGAAGAAGGCCCAGAAAGGGGAAAGATGATCAAAGAATTGCAACGTCTGCCATATGAGGAGAGTCTGAGAGATCTGTGTTTGCTCAGCCTTGAGGAAAGGCTTAGGGGAGACTTTATCAGCATGTTCCAGTTATTTAGAGGGTGGCTACAAAGAAGCTGCAGACTCCTATTTTACAAGGAAACACATGGAAAATATGGGGGGTAATGGGTACAAGTTACTTCTGTGAAGATTCCGATTGGGCACAAAAGGAACATTTTTCATAATGAGAACAATCAGCCACTGGAACGCCCCCAGGGAAATGGTGGATTCCCAAATGCTGGACACTTTCAAGATGCATCTGGAGAGGATGCTGCCCCATCTTGTCTAGGCTGTGCTTTTGTCAAGAAAGGGTGGATCAGATGATCTTGAGAGGTCACTTCGACCCTGATGTTCTCTGATTTTATGGTTTATATTTGCCTTGGAGCATACATAATTTAAAACAACAGACTGAAGCAATTCCTCAGGGATAAAAGTCTCCATGGCAAAAGTGACTTCCCAGACTTTTAAAACACTTTCCTTACAGGATTCAACAACACACCACACAGTGATCCTCAGCAGTCCAACACCACCCCAGCAGCAGGGTGTACAAGGATGAATGTGGCTGCCTTGTACATCAGATCTCTCATCCCACCTGTCCCCCTCATCAACCACTATGCAATTACACCAATGACTTTACATAACACTGTCTCCCTGCCCACCTGAAACAGGAAAAGCATTCCTCAAGAGAAACCGCAGCATTAAATGTTGATCCTGACAGCATCACAATGGAACCATCTGAAGCGATTAGTTCATGTGTACACATTATATATACACCTTTCTGCAATCCTGGATCCAAGAGTGAAATCTTAACCTCGTGGTATTAGCTGGACTTGGTGACTGCTCCTGAGGGTTTCCCATCATTAGCTGTTTATGATATTTACTCAGTCTGTAGTGAACCATTACCAGGCATACCTAGCTGAATTAGCTGCCTGCCAGTGATGCCACCAGATATGTAAACATCTTTTTTGAAGCAATGAAAGTTCACATTACGTTTATGCACTACAGTTTACTTACCAATTAGATGAAGAAAGAAGAGCTATTCAATAAATATCATAAAGCATCCTCTAGTATTTTTTTCTAAACGTTTTTCTATTCAAAGTTCTTCCAGCTTTCACAAGCATTCACATCAGAAACTGGCAGGTCCCAGGTACCGCTGGGCCCCACACCCCAGCAACAGCACCTTTGGGTTCCTTGTTATTACTCCCTTTGGTCCTCAAAGGACCTTTGGGCACATTACTACAGGATTGAGTACAGCAATGTTTTCCATAGCAAGGGTTAATCATGGTAACTGCTGCATGTTTCCAGGAGGCCTTCACCCTATGAAAATGGTTTAGATTTTCTGCTTCTAAATGTCATACAAAATATACTACTTAAATTCCAATACATCATTCAGCAGCCTGCAGCTTCAAAACAATCTGGACTGCTCAAACTGAGCTCTTTCTAATATTTACTACCAAAATTAACTCTATCAGAAATAGTTACCTTCTTCCATGCCTTTCAAAGGTATTTTGAAAGAAAATCATGCTCCACAACTCTCTGAAATGGGTAAACTCCATTTACCCATCATATTTCTCCCTAAAAACTGCACTCAATTTTCTCCAGTGGTGTTGGCTGCACTAAGACCACACCCATAGTAAACAGATTCCCTGTGCTGAGTTAATGAGGTAAGAAGCATTAGGAAAGAGACTGACCAGAACTAGAAGAAAACCTTAATCATACAATGCTTCATAGAAGTGTTGTGCTCCACTGGGGAAAGCTCTCAAAGATAAGCAGTGTTCTCTAAGTCATCAAAAGTCATCCGGGATACAGGACAGATTGAAAGTAACAGGGAGTCCTCATTAGCACAGAAAAGCTCTTAATTTTTCACAAAATATCAGAACTTCCCATTGCAGGAAGCAAAAATACCAGATCTTGAAGGCTACCTTCCTGTAGGAATTCCTGCACTGCCTGTTTCCTTTCAAGTGGGTTAAATGCTGCCTATTTCCCCCCTACTGTTAGGAAAATTGTTTTTTCCTTCATAACAGCATTCTCCCAAGTTCTCTCTACACAAGTTTGAAGAGAAAGCCAAGGTGGTCTGCAGCTCGTTTATGAAACTGGTCCTCACTATCTCTCCAGTCAGCCCACAAGGACAGGCAGTAGCTGGCTGTCCTCCCTCCTGGGGTGATCCCTCAGCCTATTTCTATGGGATGTGGGATGGATGCAAAGAGAAGTTATTAAGTGATCAAGACATACACAGAAAAAGAATTCATTTTAAGTATTACATGAGGGATATAAGTAGTCTATTAATTGCATCTTTGAGATTAATTTCTAATTCCATTAGGTCATGGCACAGTGAAGTAACTTAAATCAAGGGATTTAACAACATTTAGAACTGGTTTAATAATTCTAAACCTTACCGTACACATTCAAGTATTTAACTCACAAGAGCTGCTTTTTATTTATCATTCTGTAGTATTAGTTTAAAAATCAAATGGATTTCATTACCATTCCTGGTAAAGAACCTTACTTAAATGTTACAAGAATAATGAAAACAAACAACACCATTTAATATTTAAATACAACTTAATCCCTTAAACTTAAAAGAGCTCAATTAAGCAAATCATATTGCTTATTATTACAAAATCAATTCTTTTGGCGCAGTAATATTGCTCTTTTCCCATTTGTCCCTACCGCTACCAAAGGTTTGTTTGATTTCCACCACTGAACAGCTCTTCCATTCACTGCTATTCCACCACAGCACATAATTTTGAAAGCAGCGGAGTCTTGCTTTGAGCTTGGAAAATTGCCCCCAAAAATTTCATCCATACAAAATTTCTTTTGCATTCTCAAACCTAGAATAAATAGAAAATAAAGCGTTGTCCAGCAGTTTCTCTGCTGTCAGTTTCTCTGCACAGCAGCAGTTTCACTACCTCAACACCAAGAGGCCCGCTCAGCACAGGGCCCGCTCTCGCACAACCCACGCAGATTCCTCAACCCAGCAGCTCAGACAACACTTGCTGGCTTTCAGCAAGTACCTGCTGCTGACTGCTTCCATTTCCACAGGCCTTCCCATGGCTTCTGGCTGTACGAGCAACCTTCAGGGTGCCTTTCACTAGCTCTATCCCATTTCACATTTCAAGAGAACAGAAGAACACAGGGCTCAGCTCAGGCAACTCAGGTAGGTCACAAATCCAGATCTTATGCATTTCCCTACAGCTCTACTAGCATCGCAGCTGGAGGGTTATTGTTAAAATGTCTTATGTGTGTACATTACCTGGTTTTAATTAAATAAAAAATAGAAAATTCTAACCAAAGGAAAATTATACAGACTATCTGCAGTAAGACTGTCTGGGCAGTTTAAAATTCCTGAACTTTAAAATTCTGTCTGACCTTTAAAATTCCTTAAAGACATCAAACGTCCTTAAACTCAATTTTCTGAATTGAGTGGAACCCAATCTACTGCTACATTTCCTAAGAAGTTTCTTAAAAAGAATTACATGAAGAATTTAGTTCTTTCCATGCGAAGGCCTGAATTCCCTTTATATAAACTCAAGGATTTCTAAATACACTTAAAGACCTTAAATAAATAAATAAAACGCTGAAATTTTTACTTCCACAATCACTTTGCAGTGTAACGAGAATGGTACTTTTCCTTTACTGCATTATTATGTTCTGGTACGAACCCAAAAGTTGATACCGTTTTCATTTCTTTATTGCCAATAGCCATCTAGGAAATGCTGCCATCAGTAGTAAATCTACATGAAGTCACACTCCTCTGGTGCATTTTGTGAATAGCAATCAGTTCATAACACAGTCCTGTTCAGTTTAAATTCAGTTTATTCTTCAATTACTCTGCTAGTCCAAGTCTAATTTATTATATTTTCTGGTACATTTGATTTTGAATATTATGACATCCTGGCTCATGCCATTAGAGAGGGAACATAAAATGGTGAGGATGTCTAGGGACAGCTGAGAATAAGATAGCAACAGCCTGGAAAATTAACAATACTACTGTCTGTGCTCAGCTAAGACCATTCCTGCATTAGCACTAGAAAAAAATGTGTCAGTATTTCTCTAATATAGACTTGTCATCCAGGAATAGCCTCAGAGGCACCATAAAAGCCCAGCCAGCAGAGCAGGCAGCTGGGGTGGTTGGGTGAGCGGACAGCAGCCTCTAAGCCCATTGGGGCAGCTCAGCTGCAGGAGAATGGAAACACTGGCCCTGCTGCAGCTTGGAGCTCACCAAAGAAAAAAACCAACAAGGTTCTAAATGTCATCAACACACTGATTTTTTTGGTTGGCTCTTTTTAACCTTGCACTGTCTCCGTCCTAGCTACCTACCATTTCTTTCTCCCAGCACCCAAGGCGAAATGTGAGGCAAGCAGCCTGCTCAGAGCACCTTTCTTGAGAAGCTGGGCAGAAGGGAGGGCTTCACCTTCCCCTCCAGCTTGGTGACCGACTGCATTAACCTTCAGGGCATGCTGCCAGCCCCACCTGCTTACTCAGGCTTTTGCCAACAAGGGAAGCTCTCACTGCAAGGCTTTGTCCTTCGAAGGTGCATCCTCTTTCTCTTACTTCTTACTCCTGCCTAACATTTGGTGTTATGGAGAGAGAATGGAGGGGCAGTCCTGTATTCATGTCCAACCTTTTACCCTACGACAGATTCTAACAACCTCAAACGTGAACAATGCTTACGCTTCTGCACAGCTTGCTCTGTCTCAAGAAATTCTACACTGGGCTTTGAAAACAATGTCTATTTCCCTTCTTTTGTCTGTTGTTCAGAAAGCCTGAAAAAACCAGCATGCAAGAGTGAATGCTTTACAGGGAAACTCAGGCAGGTGGGCCCATAAGGGGCTGCCAGCATTGGAAAGAAGCTGCAATGGGGAAAATCTGGCTGGACCCAAATTCTCACTCTTTACTTTGTCCTCCAGGAAAAATAAAAAGAAAAAAACACAACAGACAGATTTTCCCCTAAAGGATAATGAAGTTTTCGCCTGTCTCTAAGCTGTCTTGTAGCTCAGGCCGTATTTCCAGCTCCTTCTAAACCTCATAAATACGAAGGATTTTAGTGTTTGATGTACATACATACATAGTACATACTGATGATGTAGTTGCTGCAACTGTTGCATTAAAAAGATGTCAAAAATTACATGTAGTGATGCCTACAATTACATGGAGCTAATTTATAAAACAAAGAAATGCCATGTTTTGGCTGGTCCACTGCCTTGAAATTTTCTCTCACTTCTCCTGAAAGTATGTTATAACCCAGTTGCTGGTTTCTGTGCTGGAGCTTTTTCCCCCTGCACCCCAATCCCACACAAAGGATGGGCACAAAAGGGAGTGGCATAAGGGATGCTTAAACATACTTCCACTGTTAGGTGGCTTGATTTCACACTTAGGAAACCCCACTGAAATAAAGTTATTGGTGCGTGAGAAACAGGGAGTACAGTTTTAGCTTGTGAAGCCTGATGGAGTCAGAGCAAATCAAATCAAGCCATATTTAGGTGGGATGAAGAATTGGGACAGAGGGGCTCTCCCCTCCTGTTAAGTGCTATCACATGCCCTTGTGCAATGAAACATTACACCATGATGAGAAAAAGAAACTCCTCTCATTTGGGTGTGTTGGTATCAGGCAAACATACCACCCAAGCTCTTCAGAAGCAACGACAGCTCTGGCTGTAACCATTTTCTCCCCTCAGTCCTGTGCACTCGCAAGTCACCTGCCTATGCTTACACTGCAAATCAATGCACACACTCCAGTGTCTCCCTGCACCTGCTCTCATTACCCCATGTTTGAAACAAATCTTGAATTGAGACTGGAGACTCGATTTCACTTCCCAATGGGCAGAGTAACCATCAATAATTGATGTCACTTGGTTTCATTTGGGGCACTGCCTTGGGCGTGCAACAGAGTTACAGTATGCACCAAGGAAAGGAGGATTTGTACATAAAATTATTTGATAATCTGAAAAAATCCCTCAGTAAACAAAGAAAATTTACAGATAATCGTATTAAAGATTAGAGTTGTTTTAAAACAATGCAGAATGTATTCGAGAACATCTGGGAAAAAAAGATGGTAGTGTTAAAAGCAAAATCTTCAAGGAAAATATCTTCCCCCTCAAACAGGAAACAATAATTAATTCATTATTAAATCCTAAGCTTTGTCAATTCATGTTAAATCAGAGCACTTTTTCTACTAAAGACTGTTATCACTATACTTAAATGCAATTTTATAGATGAATACTTAAATTTATTTACATACAGTTTTAACTCTCATTAAATGATTGCTTGATTATTCCACTTATTAACTGCTTCCAATTTATTTCAAATTTGAGAAGCAGGATCATTTTATGTCAGAAAACTAAGTTTAATATTAAATAAGGACAGAATAGCTTGTGGACTAAGAAAAATATATCATGATAGCAAAAGCAATTTGATCACATGTGGATTCATCAGCTGGAAAATTAAGAAAATAACTCCTTTTATCTTACAAGGGTTACTATTTTTCCATCATCCATTTACTGCAGTACAAAGTTTTGGTGCAGTGATTTATGTGAGAATCCCCACAATGAAACCCATAAACTGTTCATGACATTTTCTATAATCAGTGTTGACAATTAACAGTACTGCTCTTCTATTTAAACAGCACACAGTTGAAGCTCCTCACTGCTGTAATTGCTGACAGCAATAGTCAGAAGACTATTTACATCACAACTAAAAAGTAAAAGCTACAGAACTGAACAATAATTAAAAATGTAAAACATCCTGAATCAGATTTCTGTAATGTGTTTCACCATTGTATTTCTACCCCATTCTTCCACAAAAATACTTAATGTTAGAGCTAAATCTGGCAGGAGTTCTAAGATCTGAAAAGAAAAAAAAAAGGAAAAAAGGAAAGAGACAGTGCAGGTTTTGTTTTTCTCCTTTTTATGCTGTTTTACTTCTTTACATATGGAAGTTATTTTTATATATACACACACGTAAAGCTCAATGACAAACAGAATGTTAATCTGATCTGTACAAGCAGATATTGAGCCTTAGCAAAGAAGGCCTGTCAGGGATGCTTTGCTGTAACCATATCCTCATAACTGCGCTGAATTCAGCGACTTCCTTGGGAGCAGAAGCAGGCAAAAGGACTCTCATGCCCATAAAGGACCCTATGGAGTCACCAGTGTGGACTCAATTGTACAGTCAAGCTACAGGGATGGCAAAACAGGACTCAGCATGTGATACATCACCTGAAAAATTATACACACACAGGATAGCAATTGCTCCTAACACACGAGTGCATTGAAGTGAATGCACAGCAACCTTCTCTCCTGCACATCAGCTTAACCCACTTAGCAGGTTTTCAGGTATAGACAGGTTCACCTATAGCAACACTTCAGAACAAACCATCTTCCTCATCCTCAAAGTCAGTGTCAGCTAAAACATAACTCTCCTCTCTCCTCTTTGACAATTTGAGGATCTCTGTGATGTTGACATTACTGTATCAAATAAGTTGCCTTCACTGAACTTGAAGCTTACTTAAAGTCTTCACCTGTTGTGCAACTCACATCTGATTGTTTGTAGAAGGCAACGAGTCAAGTTGTACCCAAAAGTTCTTAGTTAAGTATCTTCAACTTTGTAACAGCACAACACTTAGGAACATTTCCCAGCTTCCCAAGCTTTTCAAAATATGAGTAAGGAAAGCATTACACTTGTATAGCGTTTCTCTGGTCAATGGCACACATCCCTTACTGCAGAAGAAAGGGCTGTTAACAGTTTTCATTTCACACTCCAGTAACCCAAAATCTTGTGTTACCACTCACTTCAGTGTTAATTTTCCCACAGATTCTCTTTTTCTGCTTACACGGCAAGACAGCTCAGGTCAAGTGCTCAGACAAGCTGTGCTGCTGAGTCTCCTTTTTACCACCACTGAATCACCTTCACTTTTGCTTCACAGCAAAGTTATTTTCCCTGAAAAAAAAAAAAAAAAGCAGGAGAGACACATTCAATAGAAAGTCAGCAGCTACAGTCAAAATGGATTTCAAAGTGGGAAAAAAAGCCCTCCACACAACTAAATCCTGAAGGATTAATTATGCAGGATCATTCCAACACTGTATAAATACACCACGACAGGTATATTTGCTGCTGTACATGTGGTGAAGCCCTATTTAGCTCGTGTCCCTTCCAGCTACAGAATGTAAAGGCATCAGTGCTGAACAGACACACCGAGCCACGCCCCTGGTAACAGGAAGAAAGGGTACTTACTTTGCCAGACAAAGTACAAAGATACCGTTTTTGTTGGTGATTTCAAAGGAAAGAAGCATTTGGCAGCTGTCAATGAATTCTTATGAAGCTTTCTTATGTGTATGTACAGACCTAACTTACACAGTTTTAAGACATTTGCAAGAAATGCATGACAGATCCACAAGCACACAAACATATCTATATTTTTAGTCTAGCTTTACTTTTAACATCTAAAAAGAATTAAAATTGTTAAGAAGCAAACATAAAATCTGAAGGCATTCAACACTGATTTAATACTGGGCAGGAAACCCTTCACTCTTCATTTGAAGCAGAAATGACAGTTTAGCAATAGACTAATTCTAAAAATAGTCCAGGAATTGACTAGTATTAATTTTTAATTAGCATAAAGGCAGGGAAGAACTATTTTACTAATTCACTGGGTGAATCTTCATTAGCTTCTGTCAATAACAATAAAAAGCTGAGAAAATTGCTCCAGAACAAACAAGACATAAAAACAGGAAAAAGAGGCCAGACAGAAGGAAACCCTTGTCAATCTGCTCCGGAAGAAGCTTGACTGAAAGAGTTTTCTGAGAAGTTTAAAACATAGGTTAGTCCAGTTGAGAGGTGGGGCAGAGCATGGGTTTGGCTGAGAGCTGTGGCACACACACACACACTGTGCCCAGGGTACTCGGAGCTGCTCGCTCGGGACAGGGATTACTGCAAAGTCTTCGACACAATCGGAACGCTTACACAACACATCAGGATCCCCGCGGTCTTGTGATGATGCATCGATCAACCTTCGCTTACGGTTAATTCATTCGGGTTATAAACAAGTGTTTAACAACTCGATTGTAAAAAGCAGTGTAACAGAAAATTACTTGGGGCTAGGGCAATAGATCCAGTAAGAAGCGGCAAGAAGACAAAGAAGGGTGGGCCACTGGTAAACAAATGCATGAACTTAGAAGTAACAATAAGGAATCCTCCTCAGCACAAAGTGGCAATAGTAGTAACTAGTTTGGGTTTTTCCTGCAACTTTTAACCTCCAAACATGTAGAGAGAACTTAGGATGCATACTTCAGTATTTAATCTATCCCACATATTCAGTGCACTATCTATGAGGCACATCCAGACATTTATGCCTCCAGCATCGTGCCCGAAATGTGACTTGCTCTAGATGGAGGCTGCTCGGCCCCGAGACGGACTTTGAACGTGCTGCTCTGCACAGGCACTTACTGACTGATGGCAGTGGAATAACCGGCGTTGTTCCATGTAAGCTGCGTTGAAGCCAGAAGGTGGTTAGCTTAAGAGCCTTGGAAGGGTTACGGGCTCTCCTCTTGGTGTTTTGGTTTTGCTGGTCAATTAGAGGAATTATTTGGATGACACAACCATTTAATCTGAGGAGGTACGGAGAACAAAAGCACTTCCGCTTCTTGACAAAGTAAAATGCACCAACAAAGGCAGCTCACCGATACCAGCCAAGCTTTTTTTGTTTGGTTGGTTTTTTGGGGTTTTTTTTGGTTTTTTGGGTTTTTTTTTGTTTTGTTTTTGGTTTTTTTGGGGGGTTTTTTTTGGTTTGGGTTTTTGCCTTTAAGGTTTTGTTCAGGAATGTCAACCAAAACTTCATGGCCAGAAAAACCATGACACCTGGATTCTGAAACATTGCTTTGTATCATAAGAAAAGCCTCCTGGGTCAGTCCTTTCAAAGCAAGCATAACATTCCTGTGGCAGAACACAACAGCTTATCCAAGCACAAGACAGCAACCACAGAAAATTGTTTTCCACAAACTGGTTTTGGTACATAAGTCAGCCTCCATCAGCTTTGGTTGAATTACAGTTTTCTTCTGTTGTGCCGAAAAACCTCTGCTGCACCAGCTTTCTTCTTCCTATCTATGAACTCTGAAACAAGCACTAGCACCAATCTGAAGAACAAAGAAAGCCACAGGAAGGTAAGAGCCTAAAATCCTCCATCACCGGTATTCTTTGGTCTTTTGAAGCCACAGTTTTTGACAATGACACCGCAGTAAGAGAGGGTTGTCCATGGTAGACAGCTCAGACTCAAGCAAAAATTGCATGTAAAAAAAAGTAACAAAAGTCTACACAATGAGTACAATTGCAAGAGTCAATAAAGTGTCAGCTTTTAAGAACACTGACTTGAACCCAATAATAAACTATGCTTACTCCCAGTTGTCTTCTAAAGAGCCAGCCCCTGGGAATGCACAACACAGGCATCCTGTCATCTTCCACTGGGCTTGTGCAACCTCTTTGGAGAAGGTCATGGGAACATGTAGTGGTAGTGTGATCTCAGGGGCTGGGGAACAGCCTGTATCACACTTCAAAATCACTCCCACTGCAAGGAATGTACAAAGCAGAAGCAGGAAGCATGTAGCTCATTTTTCCTCTCTGTGCAGAATAATATCTGAGAGCACTACACCACTCCAGGCAAAACAATCCAAAAGTCCTCGTTTGCCTTCCTGCAACTACTGGGTGCCTCCCTTTGCCCAGGCATACATACGGGTTCTCCTTTACTATGGACCACTTTTCACTGTGCTCTATTGCTAGGAAAAAAGATAAATAAGTCATAGTTCCTTCTGCTTCATTATCTAGAACTACTTACTACTGCAATTTACAACATTTAAAAACTGGATTAGTTCATATATTGGATATACTACTCGAGCAAATTGAATTTTGTTCTACAAACAAGGGTTCTTCTGAAAACCACTGTTTGATGGGCTGTACAGAATTTAAGTGTGTCAAATCTCTCCAACGAAATACAAAAACACTTCCAAGTGACAGAAGAGCCAACAGGAAGAGGTGCTATGCTGAACCTTGTTCTCACCAACAAAGAGGGTCTGGTATGGAATGTGAAGTCAGGGAGGAGCCTTGGCTGCAGTGACCTTGGAAAGGTGGAGTTTGAGGACCTTAGGGCAGTGAGCACAGCAGGCTCAGTACCCTGGGCTTCAGGACAGCAGACTGGCCTCTTCAGGGAGCTGCATGGTTGAGCAACATGGGATAATGTCCTTGAGGGAAGAGAAGCTCAAAAAAGCTGGGTAATAGTCAAAGACCACCTCCTCCAAAAAGAGGCTTTGAGCAGCCTGGTCCAGGGACAGGTGTCCCTTTCCAGGGGGACTGAAACTAGATCTGTAAGGTCCTCTCTACCCAAACCATTCAGTGATGATTCAATGATTCCCCTCTGCGGAATGAAAGAAAAACATACATAGGCAAAATATAACATCTAACACTCCATCCCAAAGTGAACCAGCTCTTCCCGGGTAAAAACTACCTTCCATGTAACACTGATCTGACTAATTTATAATCTAATAATTACTTTCCTACCCTCTTTCGTTTGGTTTATTGTGATGGCAATGAGAAAATTCTAGACATTTTTTAACAACACGCCACAAATTCAGAGCAATATCAGCTTGCTTACCTGAAGCAAAAATGAGACTGCAAATACTGAGCTATGTCAACCCAAGTTTCCATATTAAAAATAGTTCCCACTATTTGAACGGGAAAAAAAAAGCAAATTTATTGCAAAAAAAAAGCAAATCTTGTATGTTCAGTAATTATCTGACTTTATATCAAACAGCTGCATGCTTTGGCTTTTGTGTTCACCACCTAACAGGCAGCCCAGCAGGAGAGACTCTGCAAGACATTCCGCTCCCGTTCCAGCCCGCAAATTACTTGCTAAACTGACATCAGCTGAAACAAGCATCTAGGAGAACATAAAGGACTGCCATCCCCGGTGCCACCAAAGCGCTTCAGAAATAAAAGCCGCGCTTGTAGCGCTGCAGAGCACATTGCAAGGATGAAGTCAGCTTGGGCACGGCGCCGATGGCCCCTGTAACACAGCAGAGGGGCTGGGGGCATCTCCACACGCGTCGAGGGGCAGACCCACCAGCCACCTCCATCATCTCACAGAATACAGAGCAGTCAGTTTGAAAACACATGACAGGCTCAGCCCGTGAATTTTGCAAACATAAATCCCAACCCCGAAAACATTTACATGCAGGCTTATCATTAAGCCTAAGAACAGATCCTCTAATTCCAAAAGAAATACTTGGATGTTTAAAATTAAGCCTATGCAAGCACAAACATCTACAGAATTAAGACCAAAAAAACCACAAAAAGCACACTCCACAATATTATTCCGTTTTATTGCTCCATAGAAACCTTGACCTATCAATAATATAACTTAATACTAATATTTAAATAATTTCCATCTTCTTCAAAAAGCACTACAATCTCTAAAGGACAAACTCCACAAACCTAATAAAGCAATTAAACAGCATGCGATTCAATGGTGTCACATTAAAAATGCTTCTGCAAACCAAGTCAACAAAGAATTTTCAAATATCAGAGACAAGCCACTGTCATATCAAATAGGCAACCAGCTTCCTCTGGTGCCTTTTACACCAGGGAACATTTTAACACCAAATGAATGTTGTTTTCTTATTAGTTACAGCTCTTAATGTCTCGCGGCTCTTTAAACAAGCAACATTCTGCTGATGCGAGGCAATAATTTATATTAATTTAATGTCTAGTACACATCATGTCTTTACACATTTCACTTTGATATTGCTGGTATAACTTCTTCTCAGTTGCCTTCAAATATGTAAACATTTTTTACAAGTACAGAAAAATGAGATCAAAGAAGAGGGGGATATTTTGGCATATTTTCAAGTACATAGTTTTCACTAGCAGCTAACAAACTTCTGCTAATTTTAGTAATACAAGCCCATAAATACATACCAAGACTGAGACCTCTCAGTATGGGTAAAGGCTTACAAAAAAAGAAACCTGAGGTGATCAGTGCTTCCATGAGAGCACACAAAAACCAAATGCTGCAATGTTAAAGCCACCATTTTTAACAGGACAGGTTTTAATAAGTTTATTTTGTAACCTGTCTCAGGAGAATTGTACTTCTCCACCCAATCACCAGCTTACATTCCTCTCGCAAAGTTTTGTCCCCCCTAAACCGCCACTTTTTTTGTTGTTGTTTTTGGTAACAGAACGCTCAGGTGCAGTATTAGGTAAAGATACCACATTTGCAAATCTCAGACCCGAGGCCAAGGCCCTGGGCTCCCTCTTGCTGAAGTCACCAAGCAAAGTTAAAGGTGAGTACACTTAGAAATCCAGTACTGAAAAGTCATTGGAAAATAATGAGCTTTTTTTTTAATATCCAGAGATTTCAGAATTGCAACAGTACAAACACTTCAAAGCATAACATTACAACCCTTCTTTTTATTTAAAAAAATCTACTTGGGCACAATAGTGTTCTTTCCAGCCTGCTAACTCTGGAGTTATTAATTTTACATTGTACTGTGTTCAGGAGGGAGGATTCATTTCTCAGTGATCTGATAATTAGGGAAAAAAAAGTAATTATAAAGGACTCCTATTAAGTCTTATGGTTCTGGCAAGTACACTGATAAAACTTGTTTCCATTTTGAGGAAATTTGCTTTAATAAAGTCGGGGCAGCATATGGTACTAACATGTTTATTTTCCAAGTGGTAGGGACACTAACCAAAACCATCTGATGTTTCTTCCTAAGCCTCCTTGATCTGCTGCTGGATTGCAGCTTAGAATAAAGCATTACAAAACCAGAAGTGGGTAGAGGAATAAAAAAAATAAAATCAGTAATTCAAAGTGTTTATTTAATGAGAGTGCAGCTCAGACCAGTTCCTATTTTGAGCAGAAGCTCGAAGTATTTATGACTGGAAATTTACTTCCAGAGACTAGCAAATGTAGTCCAAAACTAATCCCTCACAGACTTTTTTTTTTTTTTTTTAACTTTGCACACAGACAAAAAACAAACCCCTAATATCACGTAATTAAAAGAGGAATTAAAGGAAGCTCAGAAGTACTTAGTAGATTTCTAGAGAAGTAAACAATCAGCAGTATGCATCATGAACACGGTAAGAAAAGTCACCAGGGACTACCAGATTCATCGCTACCAGAGCTCCGGGAACGGCTTTCTCAGTTAGTTGACCAAGTACTACGACTCCGTCAAGAGCAACGACGATTTTAAAGTACGCTTTGTTAAAAAGCGTAAGGGACGAAAAGTTTCTCTAACCACGTTTCCAGAGCTAACAAATGAGGGGGGTGGGGAACCAAGGAGCGCGGGTCAGCGCTCCGAGAGCTGCAGCGAGCCTTTGGAAATAGCTGCCAACCCCACGGGCTCCAGCGGCATTTCGCAGCCAGCCCCGGGTTCCTCTGGCGCAGCTGTAAAACACACACACAACCTGAAACCCGCTCCTGCAGCAGGGGTTCGCTCGCAGCTGTTCTCCGCCTCCCCCGCACGCAGTAATCCGACTCCTTTCCAGCAAGGAGCTCCTTCAGCGAAGCCACACGAGAGCAGCATAGGTGCATCGGGGGGACCCAGAAACCCTGGCAATTCCCGAGCGGGTCTCCAGCACCCGAGCCCCTCAGCTCAGCCTCGCAGAGACGCGCTGCAAGGGCAGGCGCCGCCGAGCTCAGCCCCGCCGCCGAGCCGGGGGCTCCAGGGCGGGGACGCTGCTCCCAAGCTCCCACCTCAGCCCCGCACGGCGGCTCCGGGGCCCGGCCCCTCTCCCGTACTTGTTGCCTGCGCAGAGCCCGGCTCCGCCGCCGCCCCCCCGGGGACCCCCGGCGCCGCTGCCACAGAGGGAGGCTGAACGGGGCTGACCGCCCGGCTCGGCGCGGGGCAGGGAACTTA